>JAVALU010002154.1:165000-177467 GCA_030770095.1 Gila robusta | reverse complement strand
ACGCAGACGACAAGACATGCCAACATGGCTGGAAGTTTCAGACCGACAGCAGCAAGGAGCAATTAAAGACATTTAAAGATGAATTTAGGCAAAATGGCTTAAATTATATATACAGTGTCAGTAACTTATAAAATTGATTTAATGGTTTATCACTTTCGACCAATAGGTGGCGCAGTTATGAAATCAATGCATTGTGATCAGAGTGAGGTGACAATGACACATACAAAGTTTGGTGTCAAAATGTGAAGGCATTGCAAAGATAAAGCCTAAATAGTCATTTTGGCAGCATGCCTCAACTTTGATGCTGTGGTATACGAAAACGGTTTCGTCTATCGTCACGAAATCCATAACTTTTAGTCGGCATGGTCTGGAGATGATATGATTCGATTTTGGTGAAAATCGGACGAATGGTCTAGGAGAAGTTCGAAAAAGAAGGTTTTGAAAGTAAATAAAGATGGCGGACAGGAAGTTCGTCCAAATACGTCAAACTTGGTATCTATGTTCTCAGCATGACCAAGGAATCTGTTAAGACCAGTGTCATTACAATAAGCATATTTTTTCAAAAGTTATTAGCATTTTTGGAATTTTAATTTTAACTTTTGACCAACAGGTGGCGCTGTCTCGAAATCTTTTGAGTACCTTCAGGGGATGGTGCTGGTGGCAAATTATGAGTTTCCTAATGTTACAGCAATGCATTCATTAAGTATAGCATTTTACATCACAAAACTGTATTGAAGTCAATGGGAATTTCATGTTTTTTTCTATTATAGCGCCAACAAGAGGCAAAATCCCACAATTTTTTTCATGTGTCCTCAGACTGAGCCCATACATGTGTGTGCCAAATTTGATGAAAATATCTCAATTCGCTTCGGAGTTATAGACATTTATATGAAAAAACACGTAAAAAATGACTGACACACGACTTTTATTGAATTTTACTACCCTTACTATCAATATTTTCACATTTGGGCATTAGCATATAGTTAACAAGCTATGATTGCGTACTTCTGACGGTGGTTTCGTCTCAATCGGACTAACGGTTTCGAAGATATCAGCAAATGTTTTTTAAGCGCTAAATCACAACGCTACACAAACCGTAAGTCGAAACCTAGCATATTTGGTATCTCTGGACTCGGCAACGATTCAGGACCTCAACGAGATGACTCCCGTGAAAATAAGTCAACCACAGCCAGAGTTATAAGCATTTGAAAAATAAATTTTACCACTAGGTGGCGCTGTTTCGAAACTTCTCAGGCTCCTTCAGGGCATCGTACTGATGACCCATACCGAGTTTCGTAACAATTCGTTCATGCGTTCAAAAAATACAGCATTTTAGCACATAATTCAAAATGGCCGACAGCCAAAATGGCCGATCTGGGAAAATTGGATATCAGTCGACTCGGCATGACGCCCTGAATCTAAAGAGACCACTTTTATGATTTTTGGACAAACCGTTCAGAAGTTATGAGCGAAAATAGCCGTTTTTCATATCTCCGGACCAGTAGGTGGCACTGCGCCGAAACGCAGCATGTAGCCTCAGGTCATGCTTGTGATGACATGTACCAAGTTTGGTCTGAATACGATTAAGCGTTGCGGAGATACAGCCTTACGTCTGTTTTCGCAAGCGCTACGTAAAATTTGTTTGCGCGTTTATCGAAAGCGGTTTGACGAATCGACTTGAATTCCATAACTTTTTGTCGCCAATGCCTGGAGATGATCTGGTGCAATTTTGGTGAGAATCGGACAAACCGTCTAGGACGAGTTCGCAAAAGTAGGTTTTTTGGACAATTCAAAATGGCGGCCATATTTTTATGACGGAAAATGACGTCATAGGGTGCGATCGAATCGTCATGAGCTCAGGAATCAGAGGAAAAAATAATTTTGTTGATAGGCCAAACGGTTCAAAAGTTATTAGCATAATGATTTTGAAACTTTGGACAGGTGGTGGCGCTAGAGGGAATGAGTTAGAGACACCAAAATTGGTGCACTTACTGTTGGGACTGTCCTCTATCAGAATGTCAAACCGGAACAACTTTCCGGACACGGTTCTAGGGGCTGCCATAGACGCCCAGTCGGAAGAAGAAGAATAATAATAATAATAATAAATATAGCTGCAAGCAGCCATTACCGGGGCCAAGCGCAAGAAGCGGCAACAGATGCCATCATGGGTTGGAGTGGCAGATCAACTGCAGCAAGGAGCAATTAAGGACATTTTAAGAGAATTTTGGTAAAATGGCTGAAAAATCATATACATTAACTAAAAGTATGACTTAATGGATTATCACTTTCGACCAATAGGTGGCGCAGTTATGAAATCAATGCATTGTGATCAGAGTGAGGTGACAATGACACATACAAAGTTTGGTGTCAAAATGTGAAGGCATTGCAAAGATAAAGCCTAAATAGTCATTTTGGCAGCATGCCTCAACTTTGATGCTGTGGTATACGAAAACGGTTTCGTCTATCGTCACGAAATCCATAACTTTTAGTCGGCATGGTCTGGAGATGATATGATTCGATTTTGGTGAAAATCGGACGAATGGTCTAGGAGAAGTTCGAAAAAGAAGGTTTTGAAAGTAAATAAAGATGGCGGACAGGAAGTTCGTCCAAATACGTCAAACTTGGTATCTATGTTCTCAGCATGACCCAAGGAATCTGTTAAGACCAGTGTCATTACAATAAGCATATTTTTTCAAAAGTTATTAGCATTTTTGGAATTTTAATTTTAACTTTTGACCAACAGGTGGCGCTGTCTCGAGATCTTTTGAGTACCTTCAGGGGATGGTGCTGGTGGCAAATTATGAGTTTCCTAATGTTACAGCAATGCATTCATTAAGTATAGCATTTTACATCACAAAACTGTATTGAAGTCAATGGGAATTTCATGTTTTTTTCTATTATAGCGCCAACAAGAGGCAAAATCCCACAATTTTTTTCATGTGTCCTCAGACTGAGCCCATACATGTGTGTGCCAAATTTGATGAAAATATCTCAATTCGCTTCGGAGTTATAGACATTTATATGAAAAAACACGTAAAAAATGACTGACACACGACTTTTATTGAATTTTACTACCCTTACTATCAATATTTTCACATTTGGGCATTAGCATATAGTTAACAAGCTATGATTGCGTACTTCTGACGGTGGTTTCGTCTCAATCGGACTAACGGTTTCGAAGATATCAGCAAATGTTTTTTAAGCGCTAAATCACAACGCTACACAAACCGTAAGTCGAAACCTAGCATGTTTGGTATCTCTAGACTCGGCAACGATTCAGGACCTCAACGAGATGACTCCCGTGAAAATAAGTCAACCACAGCCAGAGTTATAAGCATTTGAAAAATAAATTTTACCACTAGGTGGCGCTGTTTCGAAACTTCTCAGGCTCCTTCAGGGCATCGTACTGATGACCCATACCGAGTTTCGTAACAATTCGTTATGCGTTCAAAAAATACAGCATTTTTGCACATAATTCAAAATGGCCGACAGCCAAAATGGCCGATCTGGGAAAATTGGATATCAGTCGACTCGGCATGACGCCTTGAATCTAGCAAGACCACTTTTATGATTTTTGGACAAACCGTTCAGAAGTTATAAGCAAAAATAGCCATTTTTCATATCTCCGGACCAGTAGGTGGCGCTGCGCCGAAACGCAGCATGTAGCCTCAGTTCATGCTTGTGATGACATGTACCAAGTTTGGTCTAAATAGGATTAAGCGTTGCGGAGATACAGGCTTACGTCTGTTTTCGCAAGCGCTACGTAAAATTAGTTTGTGCGTTTATCGAAAACGGTTTGACTAATCGACTTGAATTCCATAACTTTTTGTCGGCACTGCCTGGAGATGATCTGGTGCAATTTTGGTGAAAATCGGACAAACCGTCTAGGACGAGTTCGCAAAAGTAGGTTTTTCAGATTATTCAAAATGGCGGGAAATTTTTCATGACGGAAAATGACGTCATAGGGTGCAATCGAATCGTCATGAGCCAGGAATCAGAGGAAAAAAGAATTTTGTCGATAGGCCTTACGGTTCAAAAGTTATTAGCATAATGATTTTGAAACTTTGGACAGGTGGTGGCGCTAGAGGCAATGAGTTAGAGACACCAAAATTGGTGCAATTACTGTTGGGACTGTCCTCTATCAGAATGTCAAACCGGAACAACTTTCCCGGACACGGTTCTAGGGGCTGCCATAGACGCCCAGTCGGAAGAAGAAGAAGAAGAAGAATAATAATAATAATAAATATAGCTGCAAGCAGCCATTACCGGGGCCAAGCGCAAGAAGCGGCAACAGATGCCATCATGGGTTGGAGTGGCAGATCAACTGCAGCAAGGAGCAATTAAGGACATTTTAAGAGAATTTGGTAAAATGGCTGAAAAATCATATACATTAACTAAAAGTATGATTAATGGATTATCACTTTCGACCAATAGGTGGCGCAGTTATGAAATCAATGCATTGTGATCAGAGTGAGGTGACAATGACACATACAAAGTTTGGTGTCAAAATGTGAAGGCATTGCAAAGATAAAGCCTAAATAGTCATTTTGGCAGCATGCCTCAACTTTGATGCTGTGGTATACGAAAACGGTTTCGTCTATCGTCACGAAATCCATAACTTTTAGTCGGCATGGTCTGGAGATGATATGATTCGATTTTGGTGAAAATCGGACGAATGGTCTAGGAGAAGTTCGAAAAAGAAGGTTTTGAAAGTAAATAAAGATGGCGGACAGGAAGTTCGTCCAAATACGTCAAACTTGGTATCTATGTTCTCAGCATGACCCAAGGAATCTGTTAAGACCAGTGTCATTACAATAAGCATATTTTTTCAAAAGTTATTAGCATTTTTGGAATTTTAATTTTAACTTTTGACCAACAGGTGGCGCTGTCTCGAGATCTTTTGAGTACCTTCAGGGGATGGTGCTGGTGGCAAATTATGAGTTTCCTAATGTTACAGCAATGCATTCATTAAGTATAGCATTTTACATCACAAAACTGTATTGAAGTCAATGGGAATTTCATGTTTTTTTCTATTATAGCGCCAACAAGAGGCAAAATCCCACAATTTTTTTCATGTGTCCTCAGACTGAGCCCATACATGTGTGTGCCAAATTTGATGAAAATATCTCAATTCGCTTCGGAGTTATAGACATTTATATGAAAAAACACGTAAAAAATGACTGACACACGACTTTTATTGAATTTTACTACCCCTTACTATCAATATTTTCACATTTGGGCATTAGCGTATAGTTAACAAGCTATGATTGCGTACTTCTGACGGTGGTTTCGTCTCAATCGGACTAACGGTTTCGAAGATATCAGCAAATGTTTTTTAAGCGCTAAATCACAACGCTACACAAACCGTAAGTCGAAACCTAGCATGTTTGGTATCTCTAGACTCGGCAACGATTCAGGACCTCAACGAGATGACTCCCGTGAAAATAAGTCAACCACAGCCAGAGTTATAAGCATTTGAAAAATAAATTTTACCACTAGGTGGCGCTGTTTCGAAACTTCTCAGGCTCCTTCAGGGCATCGTACTGATGACCCATACCGAGTTTCGTAACAATTCGTTAATGCGTTCAAAAAATACAGCATTTTTGCACATAATTCAAAATGGCCGACAGCCAAAATGGCCGATCTGGGAAAATTGGATATCAGTCGACTCGGCATGACGCCTTGAATCTAGCAAGACCACTTTTATGATTTTTGGACAAACCGTTCAGAAGTTATAAGCAAAAATAGCCATTTTTCATATCTCCGGACCAGTAGGTGGCGCTGCGCCGAAACGCAGCATGTAGCCTCAGTTCATGCTTGTGATGACATGTACCAAGTTTGGTCTAAATAGGATTAAGCGTTGCGGAGATACAGGCTTACGTCTGTTTTCGCAAGCGCTACGTAAAATTAGTTTGTGCGTTTATCGAAAACGGTTTGACTAATCGACTTGAATTCCATAACTTTTTGTCGGCACTGCCTGGAGATGATCTGGTGCAATTTTGGTGAAAATCGGACAAACCGTCTAGGACGAGTTCGCAAAAGTAGGTTTTTCAGATTATTCAAAATGGCGGGCAATTTTTCATGACGGAAAATGACGTCATAGGGTGCAATCGAATCGTCATGAGCCCAGGAATCAGAGGAAAAAAGAATTTTGTCGATAGGCCTTACGGTTCAAAAGTTATTAGCATAATGATTTTGAAACTTTGGACAGGTGGTGGCGCTAGAGGCAATGAGTTAGAGACACCAAAATTGGTGCAATTACTGTTGGGACTGTCCTCTATCAGAATGTCAAACCGGAACAACTTTCCGGACACGGTTCTAGGGGCTGCCATAGACGCCCAGTCGGAAGAAGAAGAAGAAGAATAATAATAAATATAGCTGCAAGCAGCCATTCCGGGGCCAAGCGCAAACGCAGACGACAAGACATGCCAACATGGCTGGAAGTTTCAGACCGACAGCAGCAAGGAGCAATTAAAGACATTTAAAGATGAATTTAGGCAAAATGGCTTAAATTATATATACAGTGTCAGTAACTTATAAAATGATTTAATGGTTTATCACTTTCGACCAATAGGTGGCGCAGTTATGAAATCAATGCATTGTGATCAGAGTGAGGTGACAATGACACATACAAAGTTTGGTGTCAAAATGTGAAGGCATTGCAAAGATAAAGCCTAAATAGTCATTTTGGCAGCATGCCTCAACTTTGATGCTGTGGTATACGAAAACGGTTTCGTCTATCGTCACGAAATCCATAACTTTTAGTCGGCATGGTCTGGAGATGATATGATTCGATTTTGGTGAAAATCGGACGAATGGTCTAGGAGAAGTTCGAAAAAGAAGGTTTTGAAAGTAAATAAAGATGGCGGACAGGAAGTTCGTCCAAATACGTCAAACTTGGTATCTATGTTCTCAGCATGACCCAAGGAATCTGTTAAGACCAGTGTCATTACAATAAGCATATTTTTTCAAAAGTTATTAGCATTTTTGGAATTTTAATTTTAACTTTTGACCAACAGGTGGCGCTGTCTCGAAATCTTTTGAGTACCTTCAGGGGATGGTGCTGGTGGCAAATTATGAGTTTCCTAATGTTACAGCAATGCATTCATTAAGTATAGCATTTTACATCACAAAACTGTATTGAAGTCAATGGGAATTTCATGTTTTTTTCTATTATAGCGCCAACAAGAGGCAAAATCCACAATTTTTTCATGTGTCCTCAGACTGAGCCCATACATGTGTGTGCCAAATTTGATGAAAATATCTCAATTCGCTTCGGAGTTATAGACATTTATATGAAAAAACACGTAAAAAATGACTGACACACGACTTTTATTGAATTTTACTACCCTTACTATCAATATTTTCACATTTGGGCATTAGCATATAGTTAACAAGCTATGATTGCGTACTTCTGACGGTGGTTTCGTCTCAATCGGACTAACGGTTTCGAAGATATCAGCAAATGTTTTTTAAGCGCTAAATCACAACGCTACACAAACCGTAAGTCGAAACCTAGCATATTTGGTATCTCTGGACTCGGCAACGATTCAGGACCTCAACGAGATGACTCCGTGAAAATAAGTCAACCACAGCCAGAGTTATAAGCATTTGAAAAATAAATTTTACCACTAGGTGGCGCTGTTTCGAAACTTCTCAGGCTCCTTCAGGGCATCGTACTGATGACCCATACCGAGTTTCGTAACAATTCGTTCATGCGTTCAAAAATACAGCATTTTAGCACATAATTCAAAATGGCGACAGCCAAAATGGCCGATCTGGGAAAATTGGATATCAGTCGACTCGGCATGACGCCTGAATCTAAAGAGACCACTTTTATGATTTTTGGACAAACGTTCAGAAGTTATGAGCGAAAATAGCCGTTTTTCATATCTCCGGACCAGTAGGTGGCACTGCGCCGAAACGCAGCATGTAGCCTCAGGTCATGCTTGTGATGACATGTACCAAGTTTGGTCTGAATACGATTAAGCGTTGCGGAGATACAGCCTTACGTCTGTTTTCGCAAGCGCTACGTAAAATTTGTTTGGCGTTTATCGAAAGCGGTTTGACGAATCGACTTGAATTCCATAACTTTTTGTCGCAATGCTGGAGATGATCTGGTGCAATTTTGGTGAGAATCGGACAAACCGTCTAGGACGAGTTCGCAAAAGTAGGTTTTTTGGACAATTCAAAATGGCGGCCATATTTTTATGACGGAAAATGACGTCATAGGGTGCGATCGAATCGTCATGAGCTCAGGAATCAGAGGAAAAAATAATTTTGTTGATAGGCCAAACGGTTCAAAAGTTATTAGCATAATGATTTTGAAACTTTGGACAGGTGGTGGCGCTAGAGGGAATGAGTTAGAGACACCAAAATTGGTGCACTTACTGTTGGGACTGTCCTCTATCAGAATGTCAAACCGGAACAACTTTCCCGGACACGGTTCTAGGGGCTGCCATAGACGCCCAGTCGGAAGAAGAAGAATAATAATAATAAATATAGCTGCAAGCAGCCATTCGGGGCCAAGCGCAAACGCAGACGACAAGACATGCCAACATGGCTGGAAGTTTCAGACGACAGCAGCAAGGAGCAATTAAAGACATTTAAAGATGAATTTAGGCAAAATGGCTTAAATTATATATACAGTGTCAGTAACTTATAAAATGATTTAATGGTTTATCACTTTCGACCAATAGGTGGCGCAGTTATGAAATCAATGCATTGTGATCAGAGTGAGGTGACAATGACACATACAAAGTTTGGTGTCAAAATGTGAAGGCATTGCAAAGATAAAGCCTAAATAGTCATTTTGGCAGCATGCCTCAACTTTGATGCTGTGGTATACGAAAACGGTTTCGTCTATCGTCACGAAATCCATAACTTTTAGTCGGCATGGTCTGGAGATGATATGATTCGATTTTGGTGAAAATCGGACGAATGGTCTAGGAGAAGTTCGAAAAAGAAGGTTTTGAAAGTAAATAAAGATGGCGGACAGGAAGTTCGTCCAAATACGTCAAACTTGGTATCTATGTTCTCAGCATGACCCAAGGAATCTGTTAAGACCAGTGTCATTACAATAAGCATATTTTTTCAAAAGTTATTAGCATTTTTGGAATTTTAATTTTAACTTTTGACCAACAGGTGGCGCTGTCTCGAAATCTTTTGAGTACCTTCAGGGGATGGTGCTGGTGGCAAATTATGAGTTTCCTAATGTTACAGCAATGCATTCATTAAGTATAGCATTTTACATCACAAAACTGTATTGAAGTCAATGGGAATTTCATGTTTTTTTCTATTATAGCGCCAACAAGAGGCAAAATCCCACAATTTTTTTCATGTGTCCTCAGACTGAGCCCATACATGTGTGTGCCAAATTTGATGAAAATATCTCAATTCGCTTCGGAGTTATAGACATTTATATGAAAAAACACGTAAAAAATGACTGACACACGACTTTTATTGAATTTTACTACCCCTTACTATCAATATTTTCACATTTGGGCATTAGCATATAGTTAACAAGCTATGATTGCGTACTTCTGACGGTGGTTTCGTCTCAATCGGACTAACGGTTTCGAAGATATCAGCAAATGTTTTTTAAGCGCTAAATCACAACGCTACACAAACCGTAAGTCGAAACCTAGCATATTTGGTATCTCTGGACTCGGCAACGATTCAGGACCTCAACGAGATGACTCCGTGAAAATAAGTCAACCACAGCCAGAGTTATAAGCATTTGAAAAATAAATTTTACCACTAGGTGGCGCTGTTTCGAAACTTTCAGGCTCCTTCAGGGCATCGTACTGATGACCCATACCGAGTTTCGTAACAATTCGTTCATGCGTTCAAAAAATACAGCATTTTAGCACATAATTCAAAATGGCCGACAGCCAAATGGCGATCTGGGAAAATTGGATATCAGTCGACTCGGCATGACGCCTGAATCTAAAGAGACCACTTTTATGATTTTTGGACAAACCGTTCAGAAGTTATGAGCGAAAATAGCCGTTTTTCATATCTCCGGACCAGTAGGTGGCTGCGCCGAAACGCAGCATGTAGCCTCAGGTCATGCTTGTGATGACATGTACCAAGTTTGGTCTGAATACGATTAAGCGTTGCGGAGATACAGCCTTACGTCTGTTTTCGCAAGCGCTACGTAAAATTTGTTTGCGCGTTTATCGAAAGCGGTTTGACGAATCGACTTGAATTCCATAACTTTTTGTCGCCAATGCCTGGAGATGATCTGGTGCAATTTTGGTGAGAATCGGACAAACCGTCTAGGACGAGTTCGCAAAAGTAGGTTTTTTGGACAATTCAAAATGGCGGCCATATTTTTATGACGGAAAATGACGTCATAGGGTGCGATCGAATCGTCATGAGCTCAGGAATCAGAGGAAAAAATAATTTTGTTGATAGGCCAAACGGTTCAAAAGTTATTAGCATAATGATTTTGAAACTTTGGACAGGTGGTGGCGCTAGAGGGAATGAGTTAGAGACACCAAAATTGGTGCACTTACTGTTGGGACTGTCCTCTATCAGAATGTCAAACCGGAACAACTTTCCGGACACGGTTCTAGGGGCTGCCATAGACGCCCAGTCGGAAGAAGAATAATAATAATAAGAACGAAATAAAGGCGACTCGGTGGCCCTAATAAGAACGGAACGATACAATAGGTGCCTCCGCACCTTCGGTGCTTGGCCCTATAATAATAAGAACCGAACAGATACAATAGGTGCCTCCGCACTTCGGTGCTTGGCCCCTAATAAGAACGGAACAGATCAATAGGTGCCTCGCACTTCGGTGCTTAGCCCTAATAATATAGCTGCAAGCGCCATTCGGGCCAAGCGCAACGCAGACGACAAGACATGCCAACATGGCTGGAAGTTTCAGACCGACAGCAGCAAGGAGCAATTAAAGACATTTAAAGATGAATTAGGCAAAATGGCTTAAATTATATATACAGTGTCAGTAACTTATAAAATGATTTAATGGTTTATCACTTTCGACCAATAGGTGGCGCAGTTATGAAATCAATGCATTGTGATCAGAGTGAGGTGACAATGACACATACAAAGTTTGGTGTCAAAATGTGAAGGCATTGCAAAGATAAAGCCTAAATAGTCATTTTGGCAGCATGCCTCAACTTTGATGCTGTGGTATACGACAACGGTTTCGTCTATCGTCACGAAATCCATAACTTTTAGTCGGCATGGTCTGGAGATGATATGATTCGATTTTGGTGAAAATCGGACGAATGGTCTAGGAGAAGTTCGAAAAAGAAGGTTTTGAAAGTAAATAAAGATGGCGGACAGGAAGTTCGTCCAAATACGTCAAACTTGGTATCTATGTTCTCAGCATGACCCAAGGAATCTGTTAAGACCAGTGTCATTACAATAAGCATATTTTTTCAAAAGTTATTAGCATTTTTGGAATTTTAATTTTAACTTTTGACCAACAGGTGGCGCTGTCTCGAAATCTTTTGAGTACCTTCAGGGGATGGTGCTGGTGGCAAATTATGAGTTTCCTAATGTTACAGCAATGCATTCATTAAGTATAGCATTTTACATCACAAAACTGTATTGAAGTCAATGGGAATTTCATGTTTTTTTCTATTATAGCGCCAACAAGAGGCAAAATCCCACAATTTTTTCATGTGTCCTCAGACTGAGCCCATACATGTGTGTGCCAAATTTGATGAAAATATCTCAATTCGCTTCGGAGTTATAGACATTTATATGAAAAAACACGTAAAAAATGACTGACACACGACTTTTATTGAATTTTACTACCCTTACTATCAATATTTTCACATTTGGGCATTAGCATATAGTTAACAAGCTATGATTGCGTACTTCTGACGGTGGTTTCGTCTCAATCGGACTAACGGTTTCGAAGATATCAGCAAATGTTTTTTAAGCGCTAAATCACAACGCTACACAAACCGTAAGTCGAAACCTAGCATATTTGGTATCTCTGGACTCGGCAACGATTCAGGACCTCAACGAGATGACTCCCGTGAAAATAAGTCAACCACAGCCAGAGTTATAAGCATTTGAAAAATAAATTTTACCACTAGGTGGCGCTGTTTCGAAACTTCTCAGGCTCCTTCAGGGCATCGTACTGATGACCCATACCGAGTTTCGTAACAATTCGTTCATGCGTTCAAAAAATACAGCTTTTTAGCACATAATTCAAAATGGCCGACAGCCAAAATGGCCGATCTGGGAAAATTGGATATCAGTCGACTCGGCATGACGCCCTGAATCTAAAGAGACCACTTTTATGATTTTTGGACAAACCGTTCAGAAGTTATGAGCGAAAATAGCCGTTTTTCATATCTCCGGACCAGTAGGTGGCACTGCGCCGAAACGCAGCATGTAGCCTCAGGTCATGCTTGTGATGACATGTACCAAGTTTGGTCTGAATACGATTAAGCGTTGCGGAGATACAGCCTTACGTCTGT
>JAVALU010002154.1:0-160000 GCA_030770095.1 Gila robusta | reverse complement strand
TTTCGTCTCAATCGGACTAACGGTTTCGAAGATATCAGCAAATGTTTTTTAAGCGCTAAATCACAACGCTACACAAACCGTAAGTCGAAACCTAGCATATTTGGTATCTCTGGACTCGGCAACGATTCAGGACCTCAACGAGATGACTCCCGTGAAAATAAGTCAACCACAGCCAGAGTTATAAGCATTTGAAAAATAAATTTTACCACTAGGTGGCGCTGTTTCGAAACTTCTCAGGCTCCTTCAGGGCATCGTACTGATGACCCATACCGAGTTTCGTAACAATTCGTTCATGCGTTCAAAAAATACAGCATTTTAGCACATAATTCAAAATGGCCGACAGCCAAAATGGCCGATCTGGGAAAATTGGATATCAGTCGACTCGGCATGACGCCCTGAATCTAAAGAGACCACTTTTATAATTTTTGGACAAACCGTTCAGAAGTTATGAGCGAAAATAGCCGTTTTTCATATCTCCGGACCAGTAGGTGGCACTGCGCCGAAACGCAGCATGTAGCCTCAGGTCATGCTTGTGATGACATGTACCAAGTTTGGTCTGAATACGATTAAGCGTTGTGGAGATACAGCCTTACGTCTGTTTTTGCAAGCACTACGTAAAATTTGTTTGCGCGTTTATCGAAAGCGGTTTGACGAATCGACTTGAATTCCATAACTTTTTGTCGCCAATGCCTGGAGATGATCTGGTGCAATTTTGGTGAGAATCGGACAAACCGTCTAGGACGAGTTCGCAAAAGTAGGTTTTTTGGACAATTCAAAATGGCGGCCATATTTTTATGACAGAAAATGACGTCATAGGGTGCGATCGAATCGTCATGAGCTCAGGAATCAGAGGAAAAAATAATTTTGTTGATAGGCCAAACGGTTCAAAAGTTATTAGCATAATGATTTTGAAACTTTGGACAGGTGGTGGCGCTAGAGGGAATGAGTTAGAGACACCAAAATTGGTGCACTTACTGTTGGGACTGTCCTCTATCAGAATGTCAAACCGGAACAACTTTCCCGGACACGGTTCTAGGGGCTGCCATAGACGCCCAGTCGGAAGAAGAATAATAATAATAATAATAATAAGAACCAGAACAGATACAATAGGTGCCTCCGCACCTTCGGTGCTTGGCCCCTAATAATAAGAACCGGAACAGATACAATAGGTGCCTCCGCACCTTCGGTGCTTGGCCCCTAATAATAATAAAAATCAGTACAAAAACAATAGGTTTTCAGCACTTCGTGCTTGAACACCTAATTAAAGCTGCAAGCAGCATTTATCGGTGTTCAAGCAGTTAAGGCAGTTAAGCTCAAAAGCATCAAAAGACATTAAGTTTCATGTAGCAAGCATTTAAACACTGGCATCATAGATGGAATAGACCTTGTTTTAGCATGATTTACCATGATATACCAAATTTTAGTGTGATTTATTCATGATTTACCATGTTCCAGTATCATTTACCATGAATCTAGCATGATTTACCATAGTTTACCATGATATACCAAGTTCTAGTATGATTCACCATGATTTACCCTGCTCTAGCATGGTTTACCACAATTGAACACATTCTAGTATGATTTAATATGATTCTAGCATGATTTACCATGTTATAGGATGATTTACCATGATATACCACATTCTAGAATGATTTATGATGGTTTTGAACATTATGATATGAACATTATATGATTGTAGATGGAAAAGACCATTTACAGCTAATACAGGCAATTTACCATAGGAAATACATGGTTTTGAAGCTTTTTTTTTTCATTCTGCACTAAAGCAAACCAGATTTTTCATGTTAACTCCATAAAGCAGGCCCGGATTGGCCATCTGGCAATTCTGGCACATGCCAGAAGGGCCGGTGTGATTTTCTATTGTTTTGGGCCGAGCTGACCACGTTGCTGCACCTTTAGCGCAAAAAAGTTTTTACGCTCGCATGAGGAGGTTTTTCAGGCAATTCGAAAAAGGAATATTTTGCAAAACTGCAATGGAAACAGTTTTTGCGCATTTACAGTCACCTGACTTAGAAGACGCGGAGTGTTTGGGGTCCGTGATATACGCAAATAATAATAGGCTAATAAATATCATCATTATAATAACAGTTATTAGGCTACATATTTAGAAGACGCTTTTATCCAAAAAAGGAACAAAGCAATTCGTCAAATGTCATTCATAATGGTTAGACAATAATACAGGGCTAATATTATCACAAATGAACACAAGATTTTGACGCATATCCAAGTGTTTGCTGAGCGCCCATGGCACGGAGGCGCGGCCGCGAACACTTGCTTTTTCCTGAAACAACTTAAAATAGGCCTACTCTATAATTTCTGGTCATACAGAAAATAATATTACATTATTCGCAACTATGATTTTATTTGTGTAAACTCACAATAACAAGAAAACGTTGTGCTTTTGTAAAATAAAATAAAACAATCATGCGCGCTTTCATGATCCGTGAACTGGAGCGCGAGAACTGAAACAATGTATAGCCTATGTAGGTTAAAGCTTGAAGTGTCCACTTTAAAACGAACAAATTCGAATCGAAAGCTAATACCTTCTGCTTATGTAATCCGTATGAAAGGTGGATTTCTCTCTAAAGGTGCATTCGCGCGGCGTGCCTCAGCGGAGATGGAGATATGTTTTTAGCCGACACTGATTTAGAAAACAATAGTTTTCTTTAATTAATAAACAATTAAAATGCCTCGTTATTTTTTCAGACACATTTATTATCATTAGCCTATAACTCACCTAAATCACCGTTCTGTAGGCTGTGGTTCCAGAGACATAAATATGGCTCTTCTCATTCAGCACTGCGGGAAAAATATAATTTCCAGGTTCTAATTTGGCCTTAGAAAACCATTTAAATCGACTTTTTTTCGTATTAAGTTGGCAATATTTTAAATGTTTAACAAAGGGGCAAAAAGTCATAAACAAACATCTGAAATTTAGTCGATATATTATTATTTTTGCGCAGCATTTGTGTACAGTTCAAATAAAAAAAAAAAAATTGGTGTTCAACTTTGCATTTTAAAAAAACAACCACCGTTCATTTTTCGTTTTGCAATACGGGTTAAATAAGGAAAAACGAATGGACAAAAATGTACACTGACCGTTTGGACAGAGTTCTTTATTAAATTCATAAAAGAAACAATAATTAGGCTACAGGATTACTGGATTCTAAACCTCAAAGAAATGCCACAATCAAGACCTCGGAGCAGAAATGAGAGAGAAACACCCAGAAACTCCTTATGCCGTTAGCAGTAAAAGGGTCTTTCCCTGCCATTAATGCTTGGATAACACACCACGTCTCCTTCCATTAATAATAATAATAATAATGTCTAGTGTGGTGGTGGCTGATAGACTAACCTACCCGTTGCCATGATGTTTAAATGACTTATCGCAAGAGGAAAAAAAGGACGTTGTATCGCATAACATCAGTTAATGGAGACGCCGTCATTTTGCAATAGTTTTTTATCGACATTTAGAAAAAAAAATCGCAAAAGTTTTGCGCAAATCTGTAATGGAAACGCGCCTAAATTGCTGCCTTGTATGGTGTGTCTCAGTGGGAAAAATGTTCAGATTCTGGGGACGTTTTTTTAACGTCATCAATTAGTTGGGCCGGTGAAAACCCAAAATGCCAGGGCCGAATTTTGGTCCCAGTCCGGCCCTGCCATAAGGCATGCTTACACACACAGACACACACACACAGACACACACACACACACACACACATTATTGTGAAAATCTCTTTTAATGGTCTATAAGCATTTCACATATTTCTTTGTGATGTAATGATATTTAAACTGTATTACCAGTCCATCATAATAATAAAAAAATAGCTTTAAGCATTTGTTTGTTAGCCAATGCTGAAAGCTGATAAAAAGATTAAGCATGTATAATCCTGCTGCTCCCTCTAGTGGACAACAGTGGTATTACAGCCTATATAGAGTTGAAATGAATGAATGGAAATTTGGTTTTTCACTTATATCTCGGGAACGAGAAAGTGAAAAAATCTGAAACTCAGAACTTAGATAGTGTCCGAGGAGCCCTGTTGAACGAGACCATCCCGGTGTTGGTGGGCGATTCGGGCCGGGAGTTATGCTTGTTCAAAGGCATATATAAGCCCTTTTGGGGCTTATATCTCGGGAATGCCAAGGCCAAATCGCACCAAACTCGAATCGAAGCTAGGTGAGGACGGACTCTTTCCAATAAGCTATCCCACAAGAATCTAGGTGGTCTAGGTCGGGAGTTACAGCCGTTCCAAGTCGGGGGTCTCACGGATTAGCGATCCGCGGGGGGGGCGCTCCCGAGGCCCGTGACGATAGATTTCGATCAAGGCCCAATAGAGGACCTTACCATCCAAATTTGAGCGCGCAGGGAGTTTCCGTTTTCGAGTTATGAGTGAATTTGTACTGGGAGGGCGTGGCCTAACGTTATACTTTCGTTTTCAGCCTTCCTGTGATACCACAATTGAACACATTGTAGTATGATTTAATATGATTCTAGCATGATTTATCATAGTTTACCATGATTTACCATGTTATAGAATGATTTACGATGATATACCCTAATAAGAATGAGACCTTTTTGACAGTTATAGCGCCACCTATGGTCCGATCTCCATGAAACTTTGCATGTTTCTTCACCATGTTATGACACATACGCTCATCAATTTTTGTGAAGTTTTGACTTTTCGTTTAGGATTTATAGGCTTTTGACTGTATTTTGCCCCGCCCCTTTTTTAAATGACCCTGTTACAGCCACCCAAATGCAAAATTTAAATTTTTTTCCCATAATTATTGATCTAGAGAGTCCAGAGAATAGGCCTAGACTGGTTTGGTTCCGATCGGGCGAAAAACCAGGGACTAGTTCGCAAAAGTAGGTTTTGGACAAAATTGGACGTAAAAAAATTTTTTTAGGCCCAAATCGAAATCTGACATATACATTTTGTTCGTCTTGAGCCAAGGATCACAGTGGTGTAAAACGCTTGAGGCTAGGACCAACGGTCTAGGAGTTATGAGCAATTTAGTACTTTTGGTTGCTGTAGCGCCACCTATGGGCCAATCGGGGTCATACTCTGATAGGTTCTCCCCAAAAGTGTGGCGTACCATCTGGCCGAGTTTCAAGTCTTTAGGCCTTACGGTTTGGGCTGCACGATGCGTTTTAGGGGAATTTTTTTTTTCAAATAGCAATTACAATAGGTTTTCAGCACTAAAGTGCTTGAACACCTAATAAAAATCAGTACAATTACAATAGGTTTTCAGCACTTCGTGCTTGAACACCTAATAAAAATCAGTACAAATACAATAGGTTTTCAGCACTTCGTGCTTGAACACCTAAAAATCGGTACAAATACAATAGGTTTTCAGCACTTCGTGCTTGAACACCTAATAAAAATCAGTACAAATACAATAGGTTTTCAGCACTTCGTGCTTGAACACCTAATTAAAGCTGCAAGCAGCATTTATCGGGGTTCAAGCATTTAAGGCCTTTAAGCACATAAGCATTTAAGACATTAAGTTTTATTTAGCAAGCATGTAACTACTGACATAATAGATGGAAAAGACCATTTACAGCCAATACAAGCAATTTACTAGGGGTGCACAATTCAGAAAATGTCACGATTCAATATCGATTTTTACACTCAAGATTCGATTCAAAATCGATTTTCAATTCAAAAACGATTTACAGTATGTAAATGTACTTTACTTTTTCCTATGTGATTGATTGTAGTAGACATACAATTTAAAAGAAAATAAACTATGTCTTCATACAAAAATAAAAACTTTTGCAACTAAAAAGTGCAAAGTGCCAAGCTTTGGCCAGCTTTTAAATACATTTAATTCAAGTTTAAAATAAAACTTAAATAAAAATCTTTTACATTTAGCTTTAAAGTGCTGCAGTCAGATCAAACAAACAATCATGCTAAATGTGGTTTGTACTTCAGCTACCAGGTTGACTTGTTGAAATGTAAACTCGACTGGGCACATTGAACTTCCTAAAATTCCTAAAAATATATACTAATGTCATAAACCCTTGCAAAATTATTTTAAATAGATTTAAAAAGCCACTGCTACTGGTAACATCTATGGTTATATTGATTTGTTTAGATCCAGTGAAGTCGTATCATAGGCGTGATTTGCGGGTGGGATGGATGGGACATGCCCCCACCCCTTTTTCTCAGGATCGATATTGTCCCCCACTACTTTTTGAAACATTGAGGCACAGATGTACCCAATACAAATAAAACATCTCCAGTTACCTAGCAGAGCAATCATTTAGTTTGCTATTAATTAAGAGATCTAGCGCTTTAATCTGTTGTTTTTGAGATCCAGCTGAGCGCTCGTTGCCGCTGTTATCAGTTGCATGGATATACAGTTGTTCTCTTGTGGCTCGCGCACATTCTTCACTCTTCAATCGATCGCCGTTGCAGAGACTCTCTATTCGTTCCAGTGAAATCACAAAATAAAACGCACACAAATGTGTCCCTGCTTGATATAGACTGTAACCACTAGCCGCGTTTCCACTGCCGGGCCAGGGCCGAGCCATGCTAGTGCGTGCCAGGGCCAGTCGCGTTTCCACTGTCACTTCCGGTGCTTGAGCGGGGCTTACTCAGGGCCAACGGCCAGGATTTCTGGCCCGTCGAATACCTTGGGCCAAAGCAGGCCAGGTCGGGCTAGAGGCGTGGTCAAGCTAAAAGGCGGAGTTTATCGGTGTTATAGAAAATTATGATCTGAAGCAAGATGTACATTTCACTTTTTTTATATCGCGCAAAATAATCGCTGCTCGAAATGGAGAATCGCCTGTATTGGTCTGTCGAAGATACCAAGGCTCTTCTGAGCATTTGGGCAGAAGACAGGGTACAACGTCAATTTGACGGCGTGTGAAGAAACGAGGACGTTATAAAATACAACGATGCTGAACTTTCTAAGCTAAGCATTCAGCGAGCAACGCTTCAAGTTCAGGAAAAAATAAAAAAGTTGCAGGCGCAGTATTGTACAAGGCGATTAAAACGCACAATGGACAAAGCGGAGCTCAGAGAAGGAACTTTCCATGGTTCGACTTGATGGACGGTGTGCTGGGTCACCGTCCCTCTGTTAGTGGCGACTCGCGAGACAAGTCGGGACACTATTGCAGCCACGGCCGTGAGTTAATATACATGCTATCTTCCTAACTTAAAAAATAAATAAATTCATAATACCCGCTGAAATGGGTTGGGTTGTATGACGTTTGATCCAGAAAGGCGTGTTAGGGGTGGGGTTTAGGGCAGCGCTGCGGGGCTACTGGCCCGGCAGTGGAAACGCAAGCCCGGTGCTTGAGGCCCGAGGCCACTGGCTCGGCTCGGCTCGCTGTTAGCCCTGGCCTGGCAGTGGAAACGCGGCTACTGATGAACATATTCGGTTTTGATGAGAGAGAGAAAAACTATATGAGTGCAGATTAGAACCCGTAACTTCTGACATGCTTGGCAAAAGATCTACCACTAGACCATTTAAGAACTCAAATGAAATTTGCGGATCGATGCATTTATTTACGGGTTGAGTTGAGAGCTGCACAGTTTGACCAGCAGCCGCACACCAGGCTGCCGGATGGTGTTGCTAACAACTTGCAATGTATAACTATTATCAGACTGGCCCTTGCGGACCACCGGGAAAAATCCTGACTCTCTCGATTGCCACTCCACCCCTGCACGCCATTTAAAATAAAAAAATATATTTTTGGAATTCTATGAATTGATTTTGAATCGGTTAAGCTTGAATCGCGATAAAAATGTTATAGCGCC
The DNA here is from genome assembly GCA_030770095.1 of Gila robusta. NCBI lineage: Eukaryota > Metazoa > Chordata > Actinopteri > Cypriniformes > Leuciscidae > Gila > Gila robusta. The sequence goes on along the minus strand of JAVALU010002154.1, from coordinate 152,210 downwards.
ACCTATGGTCCGATCTCCATAAAATGTTGCATGTTTGTTGATGTGGTCACATATGCTCACCAATTTTTGTGAAGTTCTGAGTTTTTATTTGATTTATAGGCTTTTGAGTGTATTTTGCCATGCCCCTTTTCTAAATCACCCTGTTATAGCTAGGGATGGGACGATTACCAGTTTCACTATAAACTACGATAAAATGTGCAGATGGTTAGTATTATCATTTAAAAGGTAATTATTAAAACCGTGTTTGATTATCGCGATTTGAATAACTCACTATAAATCCTGTCCACAGTCTGGGACAGGCGCGCAGCGCGCAAAGTTTTTTTTTTATTCGAGAAGGAATGGCGGAAGGCAGTGTGCGTGCTCGGGAGATTTTTCAGCCTTTTAAGAGGACCAAATGGTCATATTTTGGCACAAAAGTCTTGAGGGAAATTTAATCGAGGATGGTCACCCTGTCTGCAGAACATGCACAAAAAAAGTTGCTGCAATAGGGGGAAACACTTAAATCGGTCAATCGTCTTATGTGACCATCACCCACTGTTGTATAGCGAACGAAACATGCAAGGCAAGTTAACTTTGACCTCAATAACAAAACTACGTCTGGGAAATAATTGGGAACAAAATGTTATTTTGAATTGAAATATTATATCTCACTCACTTGAAATAAACGTGAAGCTTCCGCTAAGAAAAAGTTCCCAGCAAGTGGCTTTGAGCCAAAGATGAATGAACACGTACAAACAAGACTATTAAGGGTGATATTTAAGAAATAATAATGTATTTTGCACTTATTATACAGATTTTTCTTTGCCACATAATTACGGGGACATATTGAATTTAGATTAATGTTTTAAATCTTAACTTGTAATTCCATTTTGTACAGCGGATTTAATTTTCAATACAATCAAAAACGGAGACGCAAGAGTCAAGACGGCAAGTTGTATTTGAATGAAATGAGAGAGCGCTGTAGGATTACAAATTTTATTTAAATGTTTAATTTAGATTTCTAATACAATAGTAAAGTTTATAAATTATGAGACCAGGAAATCTTTGCAAACGGTAGGGGTTCCCAGCGGGATATTCCTGACTGTCCCGTCTCAATACGAGAAGGCTAGGCTTTTCCTGTTCTCATTGTCTCACCGGGTGAAACTCATGCTGAGCAAGTTTGAACACCTGCTATTTAGACCGTTTGTCTTGGAGTTCTCGTCTCAGTGCGAGAAGTCCTGCACCGTTCTGTTCTCATGTCTCAGCTCATTTACATGCTTTGTTCATCACAATGTAATCCCTGCCCCTTGAAATGTATATAAACTACAATGTAAAGTTCCCTTAGTTAGACTTGACTTGGGTACGAAGCAGACTACAGCAAATAAAGAATCCTGCTTAAATAAGTCTCCTGGTTTTCGCTTCTGAGTTTTTCTACACTGAAGAAGGAAGAAGTTTACAACAGATGGTGCCTGTGACCCGGATGGAGAAAATGAAACTCAACAAAGAATGAACTTTTGAAACTTCAAAGCTCAAAGATCTCAACAAAGCTGACTGAGTCTCCAGACTGAATTTTGAAACATCCAGCTAAACAAAGATTGCCAGACTGAATCTTTCCAGCTTCCTCCAGATTGAAAACTTCAAGCTGAACCAAGATTTCCAGGCGGAATCTTTCTATACAACAAAAATTTGGTGAGTTTCACTCCATTCAAAGAACCGTTGAAAAACCAGTAAAAAAAAATCTGTTATTCCTCTGCACCATCAGAGAAGAAGTTAACAAACAGCTGTAGAGTTTGCTAACTAAAGTTACCCTTTAAAAGTTTGCTTTTAGAGATGAAAGATATCCTCTGTTTTTGTCAGGCAGGGAAGTTTTAACATTACGTGTTAATATATTGGTTTGGTTACCCTCTGGTCACAGAGAAGGTTAGCATTACGTGCTAATAATATTTTGGTTTTATCCTCTGAATAGTCAGGGAAGTTGTTTGTATCCTCTGATTCAATCAGGGAAGATTAGCGTAAAGTGCTAGTAATTTGTGTTACCCTTTGCTCTGCCAAGGAAGGTTAACAATAGTTTGATCTGTGTTAACAAGTGTAGCCTCTGTTTTGAACAGAGAAGTTTTAGTGTTTGTTTGTTTAGCATCATGTGCTAATAAGATTGTACCCTCTGTTGTAGATAATAGAGAGAAGTTTTTTTTTTTTTTTTGATTAAGTTGGTAACAAAGAAATCCACAAAATGGTTAGGAAGAATGCTAGACTGATTCCAACTACTGAGAAACGTGGATTAGCAAGCCCTTTATGGACAGACAGTGAGTTCAAGTCATTGTTAGGAGAGAAAATGGACTCCATAGTGACTGAGTCAGTTAGATTGGATTTGACAAAGAAATTTAGTATTGATCCAGACAAAGTTTGGTCTATTGAAGAATGCAAGAAGGTGTTAGGTGCATGTATCAGAAAGAAAAACATGAAAGGCATAATCTGTTGCCATAGAGAATATAGCTTATCCATTGCACAAGAACAAACTAGGTGTATTGATACAGTAGGTAGCCAACCAAAATGCCTATTACCGCCGCGACTCGTGCCGCGGCAAATCCACCGCGGCAAAAATAAACTAGTCGCATTTCAAAGTCGTTCGCGAAATGGCCGCCAGGTGGCGCAAAGGGACATTTAGCAAAACAGCCGCAATTGCCGCATTTTGAAACGTAAGTGCGGGGCTAATGTCAATTAACAGTAAGGATGAAATACTACAACTATGGCAATTTCCAAATAAGCAACAAACATGAAAAATTAAAACAAGAGCTATTTGCATTTTCTGTAGGCTATAATAATGAAACAAACAAAGATTTGGTGAAGCTGAAACTGCATGTTAAAGTAATAATTGTATTATTAAAGACAGACAATTTTGTTAATGTTATTTAAACAAACGATCATACAATTTATAGTATACATAGTAGTAGCCTATACATAGACGTTTATTTGTACGAACTATTAGGCTATATATCTCTGTTTGTATCTGTTTATTAAAAAACACAGCACAAGGTCTTGTAAAAAAAAAAAAAACAAGAGACTGATTGAATATGTAAAACATAAAATAAAAATAAAAAAACAAAACAGAATAGAACAAACTTTTAGAACAACAAATAATAAAAATAAAAATAATTTAGCCTACAACAGATTCGGTTAAATTTAACGAAAGCAAAACTTAATTAAGTAAAAGTAAGCCTACATTTAAACAGAATATAACAAACTTTTAGAGCAGAACATTTTATTAATCAAAAGTTAAAATAGGCCTCTCTCGCAGTCAGTGGAAATAAATTAGGTGCAATAACGCTAAACTATTGAGGAATGAGAGGATTGAAAGAGCGCTTCTCTCGTGTGCGCGCACACTGACTGATGAACAACCGAAGTTCTGGGCAATTCTCAGTGAGAAAAGTCGTGGTCGAGTGGTAGAACTTAAGTGGTTTCTATAATTTAGATGACACGGGCTCAAATCCCGAATAAACACGGGCTATTTATAAAATACAATTTCCATGCATTTCCATTTTACACAAAGGAACAAATATTATCCAACAGATTGACTGAATTTATATCAATCTGTATAATAATTCCAATCGTAATTTCAAAAGCAGTTCTGTTAAAAAAATATAAAAAAAAACTTCATGGGGTTCCATATAGGCTGCAGAAAGAGTTTTTAAAAACATGGTTGTGTCTGATGTTTTTGAACGAAATATTGATGTTAATAATTAAGTGTTTTGGCACACCGAGGGGCGCTATTGTTCTAAAATTGGGTTTTATTCTGGCATGTTGAACTAGAGTTCGACAAACGCGGCGGCGCTTTCACTTGAATTTATTTTTTCTCATAACAGCTGAAAGGACTTGAAAGGCTAGCCTACTCCGTAATTTTTGGTCATACAGATAATATATCATCTTTTAAAACTGTAAAAGGTCTACAATATGCTAACGATTAAAACGTTTTCTCGCTCATGTGAACGAACACACTGGAGAAACAAACGTTTGGTCATTTCACAAAGAGTTAAATTCATGGCCGAGTGGTAGAACTTACGGTTCGATCATTTAGATGACACGGGTTCAAATCCCGAACAAATTTGGGGCTTTTGTAAATTTTATATTAGCCTATTAATGCATTTTATATCCTATTATTAATGCAGAGAGATTTGTCTAGTTCTAAAACTCTGTTACACCATATAGTTTTTGCTTATATTTATAAAATAAAATTGCCAAGCATTTCCATTTTAAACTGGAACAAATAGTATCCAACAGAATGACTTTACATCTGTATAATAATACCAATCGTAATTTCAAAAGCAGTATTTATAATTTATTTATCAATAATTTATTTGTCGAAATGTTGCAATATTGTTTCATTTAAGTTCATAATTATTCTATAAATGTTATTTAGGCCTAGTTTAACAGCAGCACAACAAAGCACTGTGGTTTGAGGTTTATTTGAATAAAAAAGAACAACTTATTGAAATTGAATGAATTATTGAAATGAAATATTTAGTAATAAAGTTTCATGACAGAAATATCACTACATGTAGCTTACATTATGTAATTCCTTCATTATCAACACTTTAATAGTCTAATGCTTAACTGTAATGCTTAAGTGTTTAAGTGTGAATTGCGACTTCTTTTTGTTTTAAGTCAGTCTCAGACTCAGAGAGCCTGTGGGGGGGTTGGAGGGACAGTGGCTTTATCGTGCGTGCACAATAGGTGTTAATGTTCGTCTTTCATATGGAGATGTCGGATAGCCAGCCTGATGAGCAGGCAAAGGCTAAATTCTTTTAAGGATAAGTCTCTCGGTGTGTCCAAATGTAGGCCCTAGCCTATATCTTATTAAATTATAAATATTGTATATTTGTATTTAAAGTTTTTTCACACAAAATTTCAATTAAAGTGTTCAATCCAGTTGTTTCAACTGGTTTCTCTAGAGTTTTAGAATGTTTGAGCAGTGTGTATGATTGTTAACAATCTGGAATTATCTAAACATGAACTGTCGACGAAACGCGTTCATGCCACAGCAGATACAGAGCTCTTTAATTCGCGATCAACCTCGTTTTATTGTAAAGTGAATTCAACAAGGCATGCTTTGTCTTTGAAGCAACAAAGGCTAAATAATTTGTTACAGTTTTTTTTTTTGGAGGGAGGGAGACAAAATAAACTTGCTAAAAAGAGATCAAGCGCGAGAGAGAGGCAAAGAAAAACGCATGTTCTTAATTTATGTGGCTTTGGACTATTTTCGTTTTGTACTGTTTTAATTGTTTAATTTGGCTGAAATTTCTTTGGCAATACAAATTTAAAATGTTGCAAGAATAAGATTCTGTGTTTCTTATTTTGCATCGCAAAGGAAATAAACTCTAAACTCAATGCAACCCTGTTTTAAACAAATAAACTCTCCCGACACTTTATTTAAACCTTAAAAATTTGCGATGGGTTTCAAACTTAATTAATTTTAGTGTTCTTTTACATTTTAATTTGTTTTTATATTGAAAGTAGGCTAATACTATTTAGCCGAGCGTCACAGCTCTAACGCACCGCAGAGTGTAAATAAAGGGGTTACAGTCAATAGCCTACGAATGGAATGTTATTATGCGTCATAGAACATTGCGCTCCCAACTTGCTAAAGGTTGGATTTGCTCCATCTTTTGATAAGTTTTGTTAATAAAACCTTGAATCCATGTAAGACACAATGTCATTACACAATCCATGTCATGAGAGTCAATGAATCCATGTTATTCAACACAACGTTAACACATGTAAAGGCCAATTATTAATTTTTTTTTTTTTTGCAGTGATGATGGTGACTAGCTCAGACCAGTGGCAGGCGTCATGTGACCACGGTATTGCTATCAATGAGAAAATTATATTTATAAAAAGGAAATAGTTCTTTTTGTAGTTTGTTTCAGAAAGATGAGTCACAAATATGAACAATTGATAACAGTCAATAAATCAAAACAGACATCACCGACTAGTCGTTTCTTTTGGGAATGAATGATGAAATGTACAAAAAGAAATGTAATCAGATATTGGAATTGACTCAAAACACAATGATTCAGAATTCCTTCCAATAAACACCTTTACTGTCAATAGTAAACAGTATGTTCAACAATATGAATTGGAAATGCTGTAAAGATGAATAGATTCAGTTGATCAAAGTTTGTGAATCAAATGATTCAGTTTAAAGAGTTGTTAAAACTTCTCTCGATCAGTTCAAGTACAAAAACAAGTCTGTCCATTTAAGAAGCAAAAATAAATCAATCACTTAATCCCATGAATCAAAGTCCTTTGAGTCTGAAAAACAAAAGAAAATTGGAAACATCCTACCAGTTGATAGTTTCAAACAGGTCCATGGGCACTGGTCAGCTCGGCATTTGTGCACATTTAATAGCATCCTTTAGGCAGAAGATTAATTTCCAATGGATTATTTATGGCACAAAACAGGATAGGCCTACTTGCGGATCACGTTCACATAGAAAAAAAAACTGAGAACAAGAAAACCCAGCTTTGCAAAACACAAGACAAACGTACAATAATTATGCGCATCTCAAATTACACATTAATCTAACTTTTGGACATTTATAGAACACATCAACACTCATAAATCACTCATTGTCTCAACTCATGATACAATAAGCATCGTTACACGTGGTAGCTTTAGCTTTGGCTAACTCGTTCAGATCGCGCTGTGATTGCTACCTACTCAACTTACTTCATATCAAATAATTTCTGAAATTGACATCTATATCTTTCATATGTCTTTTTATATTCAGTTTCCATATAAAAAATAAATCACTCACCAAAACGAGATTGCATCACATATTCACAATAAGAAGATTATTCAATACAGATTTCCACTCTAGGATCCTTCGATTTCCACTCCACTTTTCTCTCTCTGACAACACACCAGCCTGACGCTTCCAAGTGCACTCAATCACAGTTCCCGTTCGATTATGATTATGATTTAGTGAAAGGAGTTTCTGGAGAAATGGTCCGTGTGCTGCGCGTCGTCTGTTCTCATCTGATTCTCTCGTCTGTTCATGCTGACTGACAGCGTCGCCGGCGCGAACTGTGGGCGGGCCTAATGAATTGGCCGCTACTGTTGGCTCTCAGGGCTGTCAGTCACTGCAGCACAATCAGTGATTGGATGAATAGCGTTTCTTTGTAGAACACTTTAATTCTTTCTTTTCTTAACTTTTTCCAACTCTCAAGTCATTTACTGGTGGCCTGAGTTACCCGGGTTACAACTGTATTTCTAAAACAATGGTTCTAGCTTAGATTATTGCCCAGTTGTTTGGTCGAGTGCATAAAGACAAACATTTAAGAATAAGAATGTGCTGGTGAAAGATTGTCTCTGCTTTGTTTTATAAGAAATATTTCTGTGTCTAGAATTCCTAATTTCCTGTACTCTCAGTTTGTGTATAGTACTGCTAGTCATGATTTTAACACCAGGCATGCATAAAAGGGATGTTTTTATTTTATTTCGAAAACCACTGCAAAACATCGGACTGTAATGTATAGAAGAATGAAACTATGGCAGAATTTACCATTGATATTACACATTTTGACAAGAGACACTCTACACTCTACACAAGAAAAATGAGTTTTAAAAAAATATTTTAAGGAACAGTTAATAGCACTATATATAGTACATTGTTGATTTTGATATTTGGAATGAATGTTAGGTTCATTGACTTAACTTTTTATTGTTTTTGATTAAATGTAGTATTTGTATTTAATTGTTGGGACCCCAGGAAGAGAAGCCTCTGCAGTGGCTAATGGGGATCCAAATAAACTAATAATCTTAGATCATACTTAGGAAAGACCATTTAGAGCCAATACAGGCAATTTACTAAGGAAAATATATATATTTTTTTAAGTTTTTTTTTTTTTACAGTTATAGCACCTTGTCTTGCCTGATCTCCACCACTTTTATTAGTAGTCCTCAAAGTGTGCCCATATATATGTGTCAAATTTGTTGTAAATATCTCATTTCGTTTTGAAGTTGAGACACTTATATTTATGACTAATGGTCTTTGAAGATAACAACAATTTCTTTTAAGGTCTAAATGACACCGTTACAAAAACCAAAAGGAAAAACCTGGCATGTTTGGTACCGTTGGACTCGGCAAGGATTCAGGAGTATAAGGAGGTCACTCCCGTGAAAAAAAGGCTGGCGTGAAAAATCTCAGGCTCCTTCAGGGCATTGTGCCGATGATGTACTGTATACTGAGTTTTTTGAGATATGCCAATGTTCTCATAGACTATTAAGGTACCCTGGCCAAAGACACTGCATGCCATCTTTCATTAGACTAACGTTTGGATGTGGTTATAACCATTGTCATTATTTTGTTTCCCTGTTTTAGCGCCACCAAGTGGCCAATCATCGCGATTTTTTTCATGTGACCTCAGATTGAGCTCATGAACATGTGTCCCCAGTTTAGTGAAAATATCTATTTCCGTTCACAAGTTATAGCTGTTTTAGTAAAAGTGGCTCTGGTCCCATCAAACATTTTGGTTCCCCTTAGTGACCGACAATTGAAATTTAGAATTTTTTTGATGATTATTGACTTTCAGACTCCATAGAATATTTCTGCAGTGGTTTGGTTCCAATCAGGCCAAAAACCTAAGAGTAGTGCGCAAAAGTAGGTTTTACACAAAAACGCGATTTACTCAAAATTGGAGCCTGAAGGGCGAGCCAATCCGAGGCATGCATCTCGTCCAGCTTGAGCCAAGGATTCCAACGATGTAAGACACTTGAGCCTACGCCTAACAGTTGAGGAGTTATGAGCCGTTTTGTACTTTTGGCCGCTGTAGCGCCACCTATGGGCCAATCGGGGCGTGCCTTGGTGACGTTGTAGGCGGTGTGAGTACTACCAGCCCCCAAAGTTTCAAAGCTCTACGACTTACGGTTCGTTCTGCCCGATCAGTTTTATGTCTGAATGTTGCATCATGGGAAAATTAACAATAACAATAGGATTTCAGCACTGAAGTGCTTGAACCCCTAATAAGGGCCTAAAAAAGGGCCACAAAAAGGCCTCTAAAAAAAAAACCATAGGTTCTAGGCACTTGCCGCTTGCGCTGCTGCGTTCCAAAAACTTTATCAAGCCTTTTAACATGTGCCTCGGAGAGGAAAAAGTGCGTTTTTTGCCCTTTTAGCTCATTTATCATGGAAATGTGGTGAATTATTTTTTTACCTTTTAAACTGTGACACCTCCACTGATGGCCCGATCTCCATAAAAGTTTGCATGCTTCTTTAGAATAATATGCCGCATGTGCTCAGCTAATTTGGTGAAGTTCTGAGCAGAGCAGACCATTTTTCAGTCATTTAAATGTCATTTTGCATAGGATATTATAGAGCATTTTTCACCTTTATAGCAGTTAAAGCGCCACCGATGGCCCGACGTCCATAAAAGTTTCCAAGCCTCTTTAGGATCAGGTGACGCATGTGCACGCCCGGTTTTGTGAGGTTGTATGCAAATCAGGCAGGAAGAGGGCCGCTTTTAGCCATTTCATGGGATTTGCCATAGAAAAACATCATTTTGACACCTTTTTAACAGTTATAGCGCCACCAAGTGGCCAGTCACCGCGTCCTTTTCAAGGCGACCACAGAATGAGCTCTTACACAGGTGCGCTGAGTTTGGTGAAAATATCTCGTTCCGTTCACGAGTTATAGCCAATTTAGTAAAAGGGGCTCCTCCCACTTGGAACGTTTTGGCGGCCCTTAGGGACCGTGAACCGAAATTTCCACTTTTTTTTGATAATTATTGACATTCAGACTCCATAGAATCTTGCTGCACTGGTTTGGTTCTGGCCGGGCCAAAAACCTAGGACTAGTTCGCAAAAGTAGGTTTTTGGAAAAACCCAAAATACCCGAAAATGTACCCAGGGTGACGAGCCAATCCGAGGCATGCATCTCGTCCGGCTTGAGCCAAGGATTCCAACGATGTAAGACACTTGAGCCTACGCCTAACGGTTGAGGAGTTATGAGCCGTTTCGTACTTTTGGCCGCTGTAGCGCCACCTATGGGCCAATCGGGGCGTGCCTTGGTGACGTTGTAGGCGGTGTGAGTACTACCAGCCCCCAAAGTTTCAAAGCTCTACGACTTACGGTTCGTTCTGCCCGATCAGTTTTATGTCTGAATGTTGCATCATGGGAAAATTAACAATAACAATAGGGTTTCAGCACTGAAGTGCTTGAACCCCTAAAAATCCTTACAAATACAATAGGTTTTCAGCACTTCGTGCTTGAACACCTAATAAGAATAAGAATAATAATAAGAACCGGAACAGATACAATAGGTGCCTCCGCACCTTCGGTGCTTGGCCCCTAATAATAAGAACCGGAACAGATACAATAGGTGCCTCCGCACCTTCGGTGCTTGGCCCCTAATAATAAGAACCGGAACAGATACAATAGGTGCCTCCGCACCTTCGGTGCTTGGCCCCTAAATATAGCTGCAAGCAGCAATTACCGGGGCCAAGCACAATCAGACGACAAGACATGCCAACATTGCTGAAAGTGTCAGACCAACTGCAACAATGAGCAATTAAAGACATTTAAAGACAATTGTAGGTGAAATGGCTGAAAAATCATAGAAACTGTAAATAAAAATGATTTAATGGATTATCACTTTTGACCAATAGGTGGCGCAGTTACAAAACTGATGTGATGTGGTCAGAGTGAAGTGACAATGACACATATAAAGTTTGGTGTCAATATGTCAAGGCATTGCAGAGATAAAGCCTGAATAGTGCTTTTAGCATCATGCCTCAACTTTGCTGCTGCGCTATACGAAAACGGTTTCATCTATCGACACGAAATCTATAACTTTTAGTCGGCACGGTCTGGAGATGATACGATTCGATTTTGGTGAAAATCGAACAAACGGTGTAGGAGGAGTTCGAAAAAGTAGGTTTTGACTGAAAATCAAGATGGGGGACAGGAAGTTCGGCCAAAAAAGGAAAACCTGGTATCTATGTTCTCAGCTTGACCCAAGGAATCTATTAAGACCAGTGGCATTTCAACAGGCAGATTTATTCAAAAGTTATTAGCATTTTTGGAAATTTAAGTATAACTTTTGACCAACAGGTGGCGCTATCTCGAAATCTTTTGAGTACCTTCAGAGGATGGTGTTGTTGGCAAATTCTGAGTTTCATAATGTTACAGCAATGCATTTGTTTAGTATAGCATTTTATTTCACAAAACTGTATTGAAGTCAATGGGAATTTCATGTTTTGTTCTATTATAGCGCCACCAAGAGGCTCAGTCCCACAATTTTTTTATGTGTCCTCAGAGTGAGCCCATACATATGTGTGTCAATTTTGGTGAAAATATCTCAATTCGCTTCAGAGTTATAGACATTTATATGAAAAAACACGTAAAAAATGACTGACACATGACTTTGTTTGAATTTTACTACCCCTTACTATCAATATTTTCGTATTTGGGCATTGATGTATAGTTAACAAGCTATGGTTCCAAACTTCTGACGGTGGTTTCGTCTCGATCGGACAAGCGGTTTCGAAGATATAGCCAAATGTTTTTTTCGCGCTAAATCGCAACGCTACACAAACCGTAAGACGAAACCCAGCATGTTTGGTATCGTTGGACTCGGCAACGATTCAGGAACTCAAAAAGATGACTCCCGTCATTTTGTTTCTAGCCCTTACGGTTCTAAAGTTATTAGCATAAACATGAGTGAATATTTGGACAGTTGGTGGCGCTAGTGGGATTGATTTAGAGACTCCAAAATTGCTATGGTGAGAGTTCAGACTGTCCTCTATCTGTGTGCCAAATTTCATAACTTTCCCGGAAACGGTTCTATGGGCTGCCATAGACGCCCAGTCAGAATCAGAAGAAGAAGAAGAAGAAGAAGAAGAAGAAGAAGAAGAAGAAGAAGAAGAAGAAATATAGCTGCAAGCAGCCATTACCGGGGCCAAGCGCAAGAAGCGGCAACAGATGCCATCATGGGTGGGAGTGGCAGACCAACTGCAGCAAGGAGCAATTAAAGACATTTTAAGAGAATTTTGTCAAAATGGCTGAAAAATCATATATACAGTAACTTTTAAGATGATTTAATGGTTTATCACTTTCGACAAATAGGTGGCGCTGTTATGAAATCAATTTGATGTGGTCAGAGTGAGGTGACAATGACACATACAAAGTTTGGTGTCAAAATGTGAAGGCATTGCAGAGATAAAGACTTAATAGTCATTTTGGCAGATGATTTAATGGTTTATCACTTTCGACAAATAGGTGGCGCAGTTATGAAATCAATTTGATGTGGTCAGAGTGAGGTGACAATGACACATACAAAGTTTGGTGTCAAAATGTGAAGGCATTGCAGAGATAAAGACTTAATAGTCATTTTGGCAACATGCCTCAACTTTGATGCTGCGGTATACGAAAACGGTTTTGTCTATCGTCACGAAATCCATAACTTTTAGTTGGCACGGTCTGGAGAAGATACGATTCGATTTTGGTGAAATCGGACAAACGGTCTAGGAGGAGTTTGAAAAAGTAGGTATTTAGTGAAAATCAAGATGGCGGACAGGAAGTTTGGCTGACTTTGGCAAAATTGGTATCTTTGTTTTCGGCATAACCCAAGGAATCAAATAAGACCAGAGTCATTACAATAGGCAAATTCATTCAAAAGTTATTAGCATTTTTGTAATTATTTAAGTTATTAATTATAACTTTTGACCAAAAGGGGGCGCTGTCTCAAAATCTTTTGAGTACCTTCAGGGGATGGTGCTGGTGGCAAACTCTGATTTTCATAATGTTACAGCAATGCATTTGTTAAGTATAGCATTTTACATCAAAAAACTGTATTGAAGTCAATGGGAATTTCATGTTTTGTTCTATTATAGCGCCACCAAGAGGCAAAATCCCACAATTTTTTTCATGTGTCCTCGGAATGAGGTCATACATGTGTGTGCCAAATTTGGTGAAAATATCTCAATTCGCTTTGGAGTTAGACATTTATATGAAAAAACACGTCAAAAATGACTGACACGTGACTTTGATTGAATTTTACTACCCCTTACTATCAATATTTTGGCATTTGGGCATATATTAGTAGTTAACCAGCTATGGTTCCAAACTTCTGACGGTAGTTTCGTCTCGATCGGACTAACGGTTTCGAAGATATCGGCAAATGTTTTTTAAGCGCTAAATCACAACGCTACACAAACCGTGAGACGAAACATAGCATGTTTGGTATCTGTGGACTCGGCAAGGATTCAGGAACCTAAAGAGATGACTCCCGTGAAAATAAGTCAACCACAGCCAGAGTTATAAGCATTTGAAAAATAAAATTTACCACTAGGTGGCGCTTTTTCGAAACTTCTCAGGCTCCTTCAGGGCATTGTACTGATGACCCATACCGAGTTTCGTAACAATTCGTTCATGCGTTCAGAAAATACAGCATTTTAGCACATAATTCAAAATGGCCGACAGCCGAAATGGCCAATCTGGGAAAATTGGATATCACTCGACTCGACATGATGCCCTGAATCTAACGAGACCACTTTTATGATTTTTGGACAAACCGTTCAGAAGTTATAAGCAAAAATAGCCATTTTCTGTATCTCCGGACCAGTAGGTGGCGCTGTGCCGAAACGCAGCATGTAGCCTCAGGTCATGCTTGATGACATGGACCAAGTTTGGTCTTAATACGATGAAGCGTTGCGGAGATACAGCCTTATGTCTGTTTTAGCAAGCGCTACGTAAAAATTTTTCGTGCGTTTATCGAAAACGGTTTGACGAATCAACTTGAATTCCATAACTTTTTGTCCCCACTGCCTGAAGATGACCTGGTGCGATTTTGGTGAAAATCGGACAAACCCTCTAGGAAGAGTTCGAAAAAGTAGGTTTTTTGAACAATTCAAAATGGTGGCCATATTTTTATGACGGAAAATTACGTCATAGGGTGCAATCGAATCGTCATGAGCTCGCTAATAAGAGGGAAATTTAGTTGATAGGCCATACGGTTCAAAAGTTATTAGCATAATAAAAGTGAAATTTTGGACAGGTGGTGGCGCTAGAGGGAATGAGTTAGAGACACCAAAATTGGTGTATTTAATGTTGGGACTGTCCTCTATCAGAATGTCAAACCAAAACAACTTTCCCGGAAACGGTTCTATGGGCTGCCATAGACGCCCAGTCGGAAGAGGAAGAAGAATAATAAGAACCGGAACAGATACAATAGGTGCCTCCGCACCTTCGGTGCTTGGCCCCTAATAATAAGAACCGGAACAGATACAATAGGTGCCTCAGCACCTTCGGTGCTTGGCCCCTAATAATAAGAACCGGAACAGATACAATAGGTGCCTCAGCACCTTCGGTGCTTGGCCCCTAATAATAAGAACCGGAACAGATACAATAGGTGCCTCAGCACCTTCGGTGCTTGGCCCCTAATAAGAACCGGAACAGATACAATAGGTGCCTCCGCACCTTCGGTGCTTGGCCCCTAATAAGAACCGGAACAGATACAATAGGTGCCTCCGCACCTTCGGTGCTTGGCCCCTAATAATAAGAACCGGAACAGATACAATAGGTGCCTCCGCACCTTCGGTGCTTGGCCCCTAATAAGAACGGGGACAGATACAATAGGTGCCTCCGCACCTTCGGTGCTTGGCCCCTAATAATAAGAACCGGAACAGATACAATAGGTGCCTCCGCACCTTCGGTGCTTGGCCCCTAATAATAAGAACCGGAACAGATACAATAGGTGCCTCCGCACCTTCGGTGCTTGGCCCCTAAATATAGCTGCAAGCAGCAATTACCGGGGCCAAGCGCAAAAGCAGCCGACAAGACATGCCAACATGGCTGGGAGTTTCAGACCAACTACAGCAAGGAGCAGTTAAAGACATTTTAAGATGAATTTAGGCAAAATGGCTGAAAAATCACATACAGTAACTAAAAATATGATTTAATGGATTATCACTTTCGACCAATAGGTGGCGCAGTTACAAAACTGATGTGATCAGAGTGAGATGACAATGACACATACAAAGTTTGGTGTCAAAATGTGAAAGCATTGCATAGATAAAGCCTGAATAGTAATTTTGGCAGCATGCCTCAACTTTGATGCTGTGGTATACAAAAACGGTTTTGTCTACCGTCACGAAATCCATAACTTTTAGTCAGCACGCTCTGGAGATGATACGATTCGATTTTGGTGAAAATCGGACAAACGGTCTATGAGTAGTTTGAAAAAGTAGGTATTGAATAAAAATCAAGATGGCGCACAGGAAGTTCAGCCAAATACGGCAAACTTGGTATCTATGTTCTCGGAGTGACCCAAGGAATCTATTAAGACCAGTGACATTTTAATAGGCAGATTTATTCAAAAGTTATTAGCATTTTTGTACATTTTATTATAACTTTTGACCAACAGGTGGCACTGTCTCGAAATCTTTTGAGTTCCTTCAGGGTATGGTGCTGGTGGCAAATTCTGAGTTTCACAATGTTACAGCAATGCATTTGTTAAGTATAGCATTTTACATCACAAAACTGTATTGAAGTCAATGGGAATTTCATGTTTTATTCTATTATAGCGCCACCAAGAGGCAAAATCTCACAATTTTTGTCATTTGTGTCCTCGGAATGAGCCCATACATGTGTGTGCCAACTTTGGTGAAAATATCTCTATTGGCTTCGGAGTTATAGACATTTATATGAAAAAATGCTTCAAAAATGACTGACACATGACTTTGATTGAATTTTACTACCCCTTACTATCAATATTTTGGCATTTGGGCATTGACATTTAATTAACAATCTATGGTTCCAAACTTCTGACGGTGGTTTCGTCTCGATCGGACTAACGGTTTCGAAGATATCAACAAATGTTTTTTTAAGCGCTAAATCACAACGCTACACAAACCGTAAGGCAAAACCTAGCATGTTTGGTATCTGTGGACTCGGCAAGGATTCAGGAACCTAACGATTTCCTAACGACCTATTTTTCCACCTGAGATTGCCACCACTAACCTACGACCAGATATTGTTTTGTGGTCTGGATCAGCACGCATTGTTCAACTGATAGAGTTAACAGTGCCATGGGAGGATGCGGTAGATGAGGCATATGAGAGGAAGAAACTGCGGTATGCTCATCTGGCCACTGAAGCAGAACAGCGAGGATGGAGAGTCCAGGTTTATCCAGTGGAAGTGGGTTGTCGAGGTTTTGTGGCACACTCTACAACCCGGTTCCTCAGAGACGTCGGATTTAGTGGCCAAGAGTTGCGTCGCACAGTAAAGAACTTATCTGAAGCAGCAGAAAGGAGCAGCAACTGGCTGTGGTTGAGACGGAAAGATTCTAGCTGGCTGTGTACAGGCCGCCATGCTACGGTTTCGTAGAATTCTTGAAAACTTGAAGAGGCTGTTGGTTTATTTGTATAGGTTGTATAGTATTCACAGTCATTACGTTCCTGTGTATATTGCGTGAATGATGGGTGGTTGGGCAGATATTGTGTTTTGCGGTAGGTGGTATGCCATACGGAACCGTTGCCACTGAAACTGCATATTAACGCACCAGTGGGGCTCGACAGCCTTAGTCAAACGGGTTGGCGCGTATGGTTGGGTTGCGGAGAGATTGTGGTTAGGTCTCAGCAGCAGGAGGGATGTAGAGGTCAGTAAGCTGAGCTGAGTTGAGTGGGGGACGGAGGGGGGTGACTCTGGGATGCCAGAGTCACTGTCGAGCCCTCTTGAGGTGTCGTGGGCTAGTCGACGAAACACTGAGGACGGAAGGTGCCCACTTGAAGACCCTAGAGATGTCCCCTACTCAGCTCAATCCAGACGGTTGTCATGGGGGGACCGCACTGTGGTTGCAGCCGTTGTGTGTGCTGACGCGTGTTAACACTAGACAGAAGGAGATTTACATCACCATATGGAAAGAAGCGTAAATGGATGGAGAAGCATAGGTTACTGTAAAGCTATGTCTTAGCTGGTGCTTATCTTGGCGAAAGCCGAGTACAAATCAGCATGAAGTTTTAACATCTACTCTCGTGTAATGGAAATCACGAGATGACTCCCGTGAAAATAAGTCAACCACACCCAGAGTTATAAGCATTTGAAAAATACATTTTACCACTAGGTGGCGCTGTTTCAAAACTTCTCAGGCTCCTTCAGGGCATCGTACTGATGACCCATACCGAGTTTAATAATTCGTTCATGCGTTCAGAAAATACAGCATTTTAGCACATAATTCAAAATGGCCGACAGCCAAAATGGCCGATCTGGGAAAATTGGATATCACTCGACTTGGCATGATGGCCTGAATCTAACGAGACCATGATTTTTTTATGATTTTTGGACAAACCGTTCAGAAGTTATAAGCAAAAATAGCCATTTTCTGTATCTCCGGACCAATAGGTGGCGCTGTGCCGAAACGCAGCATGTAGCCTCAGGTCATGCTTGTGATGACATGTAACAAGTTTGGTCTGAATACGATAAAGCGTTGCGGAGATACAGCCTTATGTCTGTTTTTGCAAGCGCTACGTAAAATTAATTTGCGTGGTATTCGAGAACGACTTGCAGCATTTTTATGAAATCCATAACTTTTAGTCGGCATGGTCTGGAGATGATCTGGTTCAATTTTGGTGAGAATCGGAGCAACGGCCTAGGAGGAGTTTGAAAAAGTAGCTTTTTCGGATAATTAAAAATGGCGGACAAATTTTCATGACGGAAATGACGTCATAGGGTGCAATCGAATCGGGTTGAGCCAAGGAATAAGAAGACAGAGGAACTGTGATTCTAGCCATTATGGTTCAAAAGTTATTAGCATAAACATGAGTGAAACTTTGGACAGTTGGTGGCGCTAGAGGGATTGAGCTGGAGACTCCAAATTTGCTATGAAGACTTTTCAGACTGTCCTCTATCAGTGTACCAAATTTCATAACTTTCCCGCAAGCGGTTCTATGGGCGGCCATAGACTCCAATGGCGGAAGAAGAAGAAGAAGGAAGAAGAATAAGAACCGGAACAGACACAATAGGTGCCTCCGCAACTTCGGTGCTTGGCCCCTAATAATAATAAGAACCGGAACAGATACAATAGGTGCCTCCGCACCTTCGGTGCTTGGCCCCTAATAATAATAAGAACCGGAACAGATACAATAGGTGCCTCCGCACCTTCAGTGCTTGGCCCCTAATAAGAACCGGAACAGATACAATAGGTGCCTCCGCACCTTCGGTGCTTGGCCCCTAAAAAGATTTTGAGGACAGTTACACTGTATTGAGACAGTTGAGAAATAATAATATTTTTACAGTTTTCAACAATAATTGTCATTGTTGAACCCTTGCTCTTATTATATTTCTGATTTCTCAGTGTTGTCATTATTTTAGCAAATAATTTATTTTATATGTTTTGAGACAGTTTGTTTTAAGAAGTTTCAAAGAGTTAGTAAAAGAGTTGTGATGCACCGAAATGAAAATTCTGGGACGAAACCGAAACTTTAGGATGCACTTGGCCGAAAACCGAAACTGAAGCCGAAAATGGTTTCTTTTAAAAACTTATACTAATATATATATATATATATATATATATATATATATATATATATATATATATATATATATACACACACACACAGTACAAAACCTAAAATATTTTTAACAATAAATATAAATAATAATACCAAATAATATTATTCTTCAAGTTTTATGTTCCATCAAATAAAATAGTTTTTTAACAGTTGTGCAAAAAGATCCACAATTATCTGAATAACTGCACACAAAATCACAGAATGGCAGTGGGCCTCTATTCTGCTGCTGCATGTAAACAATTTTACTTACATTTTAAATTGCTGTGCAAAACAATGCAAAACAACAGTGCAAAAACAGCACTAGAACTTAATCCAAACTCAAACTGTAAACAACATGTAAGCCTATGTAGCCTTAGGAAACACAGTTGTGCAGTGCTACGCAAATTTGAATGTAACTGCTATACACACAGAAAATTGGACTGGGGGTCTTACATGCGCTTCATGTGGCACACTAGCACACACACGCACGCTCTCTCCCTGTCTGGCGTGCGCGCGCTACACGGTTTGGAGCACGAGCTCTTGCTCGCTCGCTCTCGCTCTTCCGGGAGATTTGAACTAATTTGCGGGCATCAGGGAGCCGCTATCAATATGCGGGAGACATCCCTATCTTTGATAGGCAGACGCGTGATAACAGCTTGACCGTGAGTGAATTCTAAGCGCTTGCGCACGGATGGGAGGGGCGGGTGACATTCATTTTCGGTTTACGTTTTCGGCTGTTTTTTTTTTATTTCGTCCCGAAACCGATAATGCCATTTTCGGCCGAACATTTTCGGCGGTCGAAATTTCGGTGCACCCCTATAAAAGAGTAAAGTAAAAGTTAAAACTTTTTTATTTAAGTAGGCATCTATTTTTCATTAGGGCCCAAGCCTTGAAAAGGCGAAGGCCCTATTGTTTTCCTTAGGATTATTAGGGCCCAAGCCTTGAAAAGGCGAAGGCCCTATTGTTTTCCTAAGGATTATTATTAGGGCCCAAGCCTTGAAAAGGCGAAGGCCCTATTGTTTTCCTAAGGATTATTTTTTTAGGGCCCGAGCCTTGAAAAGGCGAAGGCCCTATTGTTTTCCTAAGGATTATTTATTATTATTAATGGTGCTTGCCTATGGCAAGCAACATTATTGTTCTACACCATACTTATTATTAATGGTGCTTGCCTATGGCAAGCAACATTATTGTTCTCCACCATACTTATTATTAGTGGTGCTTGCTGAAAGCAAGGCAACACTATTGTATGCCCTAGCAACCATCTGAACAACATGAATAAGCCATATCTCAGCACCAGAACATAGTACAGACATGTTTGTTGGCTCATATGCAATCATGTACCACACCCTAGCAACCGAGTGGCGAGTTTTGCCACTGCAAGCACCATTTTACATTTTCTTCTGGAAATGTACGTTCTAGTTAGTGGTGCTTGCTGAAAGCAAGACAACACTATTGTTATCCGTCATACTTATTATTATTAGTGGTGCTTGCTGAAAGCAAGGCAACACTATTGTTATCCGTCATACTTATTATTATTAGTGGTGCTTGCTGAAAGCAAGGCAACACTATTGTTATCCGTCATACTTATTATTAGTGGTGCTTGCCATAGGCAAAGCAACACTATTGTTCTCTTGCATACTTATTATTAGTGGTGCTTGCCATAGGCAAAGCAACACGATTGTTATTGTGCATACTTATTATTCTGCTTCTTCTTCTTCCACTTTTTTTTCGGCGCGCTACTCCTCCCGCAGTTTTTGTCACAGACCCATAAATGAGGTGTCAAATCGTGCGGCCTATTGAGGAGAGGTGTGCTATGACTTTTCTAAGCGATCGGGGGTACGATGGTCGCTCCAGGGGCGAAAAACGGCCCAAAAAAATCCCATAGACTTAACATTGCGAAAAACTTTGACAAGTCATAGCTCAGAGCTCAGATTTCACTGAAACCTGTGATTTACCACATTTGAAGAGGCTGACAGGCTCTGTAAGAACATACCTCACAATTGGGTAAAAGTTGCACCCCTGGGGGGCAGGAGCTGCCCAAAGTTTCCCCATTGACTTACTATGGTGAAGGACGGCCCATGAAATGCATGTGTTTCTCCTACTAAGGTAAATTGCATAGGGATTTTGTATTGAACATAGCTCTGGGTCACCGTGTCATAGAGACAAGGGGGCAGGCTCATTTTACTCAGACGGCCAATCAGTCTCTCAGGATCATTGTGAACAGCCCAGCCCTGCCAAGCCATTCCCTAGCAACCAAACAGAGTACCCTAGCAACCATTTTGCAAGACCTATATCTCTGCATCAGAACATCGTATAGAGATGTGGTTTGGCTCTTTTGACTCATGCTAGCAAACAGGGCTTCCAACATGCTACACATGCTAGCTGTGAATAGCTACATGCTAATAGCGATTAGGTAAGTGCTAAATCATGCCAAGAAAGTGTTAAGAACTCCAATAGTAACCATCTGTGACAAATACCAACCACCTAGTAACACCATAGCAACCACCCAGAATACCTTAGCAACCACCTAGCAACGCCTAGCAACCACCCAGAATAACCTAGCAACCGCCTAGCAACACCATAGCAACCACCCAGAATACCCTAGCAACCGCCTAGCAACCACCCAGAACACCCTAGCAACCGCCTAGCAACCACCCAGAATACCCTAGCAACCGCCTAGCAACGCCATAGCAACCACCCAAAATACCCTAGCAACCACCTAGCAACACCATAGCAACCACCCAGAACACCCTAGCAACCGCCTAGCAACACCCTAGCAACCACCAAGAATACCTTAGCAACCACCTAGCAACACCATAGCAACCACCCAGAACACCCTAGCAACCGCCTAGCAACACCATAGCAACCACCCAGAACACCCTAGCAACCACCTAGCAACCACCCAGAACACCCTAGCAACGCCCTAGCAACCACCCAAATTACCCTAGCAACCAACCAGAACACCCTAGCAACCACCCAAAACACCCTAGCAACCAACTGAACAGCATGAATATGCCATATCTCAGCACCAGAACATCGTACAGACATGTTTGTTGGCTCGTATGCAATCATGTACCACATCCTAGCAACCGAGTGGCGAGTTTTGCCACTGCAAGCACCACTTCACATTTTCTTCTGGAAATGTACATTCTAGTTAGTGGTGCTTGCAAAGCAACACTATTGTTCTTCTCCATACTTATTAGTGGTGCTTGCCAAAGGCAAGGCAACACTAGTGTTATCTTGCAAAAATTATTCCACACAAAGTTTGGCGCGTAACTCGTCCCACACCGTTTATCACAGACCTCTGAGTGAGGCGTCAAATCGACCGGCTCATTGAGGAGAGGTGTGCTATGACTTTTCTAAGCGATCGGGTGTACGATGTTCGCACAGCGGACGAAAAAGCGGCCAAAAAAATCCCATTGACTTAACATTGCGGAATGTTCAGAAATTCAAATCCCAACTGTCACTTTCACACACACCCACAGAAAAGGGCCTGACAGCCCTGCTGTCAGGCCCTCTCTCTCTCCCTCAGAGGATTTATTTTATCAAGCAGCCAATAAGTAATGGCCTAAAATCTTCATAGCCACACCATAGCAACCAGTTACAGCACCCTAGCAACCGTGGGCGATAGGTACGAGGCCGCAGGCCTCGTGCCATACTAAATAACTCTATAAAAACTCTATAAAAACTCCTTTTAAAAACTCCATAGTAATCATCTGTTAAAAAATACACGCCGACATCACAGACCCCTGATTGAGGCGTCAAATTGTGCGGATTATTGAGGAGAGGTGTGCTGTGACTTTTCTTACCGATCGGGGGTACGGTGTTTGCCCCAGGGGCAAATCATTGGGTAAAAAAAATCCCATAGACTTAACATTGCCACAAACTTTGACGACTCGTAGCACTGACCAATGATTTCTCAGCAACTTGTAATTTACCACATTTGAAGAGGCTGGTAGGCTCTGTAAGAACATACCTCACAATGGGGTAAAAGTTGCACCCCTGGGGGGCAGGAGCTGCTCAAAGTTGCCCCATTGACTTACTATGGTGTAGGACGGCCCATGAAATGGGCCGTCCTACACATTGCATTTTGTATTGAACATAGCTCTGGATCACAGTGTCATAGAGACAAGGGGACGGGCTCATTTTACTCAGATGACCAATCAGTCTCTCAGGATCATTGTGAAGCTATTAAGCCACGCCCTAGCAACCATTTAGAGCACCTTAGCAACAAGTCCCATAGACTTCCATTGAAAGAGGTCAAAAGAATATCTCCGGATAGAAGTGTCATAGAAACACAAGGGTGGTCTCGTTTGACTCGGGGCAGCACACAGCTAATCATGAATCCCCTCAACACTTCCTAGCCCCTCCCTAGCAACCATTGTCAAGCACCTTAGCAACTAAAATCTATAGAGGGATATCTTCCATTCTGAATGACACAGAGGCATGGGAGTTGGTTTATATCATTCATACTGACAAGCAACCTTTGGACTTTGATGACTGGCAGCTGCCAAGCCATTCCCTAGCAACCAAACAGAGTACCCTAGCAACCATTTTGCAAGACCTATATCTCTGCATCAGAACATCGTATAGAGATGTGGTTTGGCTCTTTTGACTCATGCTAGCAAACAGGGCTTCCAACATGCTACACATGCTAGCTGTGAATAGCTACATGCTAATAGCGATTAGGTAAGTGCTAAATCATGCCAAGAAAGTGTTAAGAACTCCAATAGTAACCATCTGTGACAAATACCAACCACCTAGTAACACCATAGCAACCACCCAGAATACCTTAGCAACCACCTAGCAACGCCTAGCAACCACCCAGAATACCTTAGCAACCACCTAGCAACGCCTAGCAACCACCCAGAATACCCTAGCAACCGCCTAGCAACACCATAGCAACCACCCAGAATACCCTAGCAACCGCCTAGCAACCACCCAGAATACCCTAGCAACCGCCTAGCAACGCCATAGCAACCACCCAAAATACCCTAGCAACCACCTAGCAACACCATAGCAACCACCCAGAACACCCTCGCAACCGCCTAGCAACGCCCTAGCAACCACCAAGAATACCCTAGCAACCGCCTAGCAACACCATAGCAACCAGCCAGAATACCTTAGCAACCGCCTAGCAACCACCCAGAACACCCTAGCAACCGCCTAGCAACGCCCTAGCAACCACCCAGAATACCCTAGCAACCGCCTAGCAACACCATAGCAACCACCCAGAATACCCTAGCAACTGCCTAGCAACCACCCAGAACACCCTAGCAACCGCCTAGCAATGCCCTAGCAACCACCCAGAATACCCTAGCAACCGCCTAGCAACACCATAGCAACCACCCAGAATACCCTAGCAACCACCCAGAACACCCTAGCAACCGCCTAGCAACGCCCTAGCAACCACCCAGAATACCCTAGCAACGCCCTAGCAACCACCCAGAATACCCTAGCAACCGCCTAGCAACACCATAGCAACCACCCAGAACACCCTAGCAACCACCTAGCAACCACCCAGAACACCCTAGCAACCGCCTAGCAACGCCCTAGCAACCACCCAGAATACCCTAGCAACCGCCTAGCAACACCATAGCAACCACCCAGAATACCCTAGCAACTGCCTAGCAACCACCCAGAACACCCTAGCAACCGCCTAGCAATGCCCTAGCAACCACCCAGAATACCCTAGCAACCGCCTAGCAACACCATAGCAACCACCCAGAATACCCTAGCAACCACCCAGAACACCCTAGCAACCGCCTAGCAACGCCCTAGCAACCACCCAGAATACCCTAGCAACGCCCTAGCAACCACCCAGAATACCCTAGCAACCACCTAGCAACCACCCAGATCACCCTAGCAATGCCCTAGCAACCACCCAAAATACCCTAGCAACCAACCAGAACACCCTAGCAACCACCCAGAATACCCTAGCAACCACCCAAAACACCCTAGCAACCACTCAGAACACCTTAGCAACGCCCTAGCAACCACCTGAACAACATGAATAAGCCATATCTCAGCACCAGAACATAGTACAGACATGTTTGTTGGCTCGTATGCAATCATGTACCACACCCTAGCAACCGAGTGGCGAGTATTGCCACTGCAAGCACCACTTCACATTTTCTTCCGGAAATGTACATTCTAGTTATTAGTGTGAATGCTTCAAGCATTCACACTATTGAAATCCAAATCTTTATTATTATTCCGTATTCTTCCGTGGTCGCTTTCAACTCCTCTCTACTTTGTGCTACAAAAACCATTCAAGTATCAAAATGTTCAGCTTTTCAATGACTTGTGTGCTATTATTTTTCTTTTTTATACCTTTTATAATTTTGAAACTATTAAGCTTTTTGTGCATTTTTATTAACATTTAAGTGCGGATGAGAGAGACTGTTCAGAGCTAGAGCACGTGATGTCATCTGCTAGAGTGAGCCAGCTTGAAAATTAATCGTAAAAAATAATTTTTAAATCGCTGGCCTGGCCACAATTTTAACTCTTCGGGCATGTAATTATACTTGAAACGTAGGTATTTTTGTTGTGGTTCCTCACGTGTGTTTAGTAAATCCCTCGGACTTATAATTCTTTCTCTGTGTCCTTCCAAAGGACAAGAGTGACAGACAATCCTCCATTGGCAGCAATTATAAATTCAGGTCAAACTTTAGTGATCAGAGCATTACGGACCAGTTTTTCAACTCGCCAAAGTGGTCCCTTTTTTCAACTCTATCCACACAAAAAATACATCACATCGTTCACAAAGGCCTTGTCTCGCTCACGGTCAGGTCATTTCGCCGATACAACCTATAGTTTTGTCTCTAGGGAGGTTTGTTTGAGGCCAAGTATCAGCGATTTTGGCCTCTGTCTAAATAGGAAAGCTGATTGCACAGGTGATGTTGATTAGACAAGATCAAAGGGAGACACACATAATTGCTCCTGTGTTCTGATTGGTGGACAGTCACTGAGCTCTTTTCTGAAGGAACTTTAATTACTACAGGTTTTTGTTGCATTTATGATTCTGCTTCTCCTGTTCTCTATCTATCTATCCCTCTGTCTTTCTCTACCTTTCTTTTTTTGTTCTCCTTTACTTCTCTACCTCTGTCTCTTTCTCTACCCCTTTATTTATTTACCTCTGTCTACTTCTCTACCTCTCTAATTAAACTCTTTAGTTTTCTACAATTTTGTTTTTTATCTTTTTTTGCATTTCAGCTTATTAATGCATTTGAATTAAGCTTTTTTTGCATTTTTGCTCTGTTTTGCAGTTGTTTGTGCATCTCAGCTTGTTTAGCAATATTTTGCAGTTGTTTGTGCATTTCATTTAAGCATTTCAAGCATTCACACGCATGTTCCGCAGGAAATGCAATTTTTCTAGTTATTCTTCTTCTTATTATTCTGGACAAAGTTTGGCGCGTAACTCGTCCCGCAAATTTTGTCACAGACCCCTGAGTGAGGCGTCAAATCGTGCGGCTCATATAGGAGAGGTGTGCTATGACTTTTCTAAGCGATCGGGTGTACGATGTTCGCACAGCGGACGAAAAAGCGGCCAAAAAAATCCCATTGATTTAACATTGCGGAATGTTCAGAAATTCAAATCCCAACTGTCACTTTCACACACACCCACAGAAAAGGGCCTGACAGCCCTGCTGTCGACTCTTTGACGACTCGTAGCACTGACCAATGATTTCTCAGAAACTTGTAATTTACCACATTTGAAGAGGCTGGCAGGCTCTGTAAGAACATACCTCACAATGGGGTAAAAGTTGCACCCCTGGGGGGCAGGAGCTGCTCAAATTTGCCCCATTGACTTACTATGGTGTAGGCCGTCCTACACATTTCATAGGGATTTTGTATTGAACATAGCTCTGGATCACAGTGTCATAGAGACAAGGGGACGGGCTCATTTTTCTCAGATGACCAATCAGTCTCTCAGGATCATTGTGAAGCTATTAAGCCACGCCCTAGCAACCATTTAGAGCACCTTAGCAACAAGTCCCATAGACTTCCATTGAAAGAGGTCAAAAGAATATCTCCGGATAGAAGTGTCATAGAAACACAAGGGTGGTCTCGTTTGACTCGGGGCAGCACACAGCCAATCATGAATCCCCTCAACACTTCCTAGCCCCTCCCTAGCAACCATTGTCGAGCACCTTAGCAACTAAAATCTATAGAGGGATATCTTCCATTCTGAATGTCACAGAGGCATGGGAGTTGGTTTATATCATTCATACTGACAAGCAACCTTTGGACTTTGATGACTGGCAGCTGCCAAGCCATTCCCTAGCAACCAAACAGAGTACCCTAGCAACCATTTTGCAAGACCTATATCTCTGCATCAGAACATCGTATAGAGATGTGGTTTGGCTCTTTTGACTCATGCTAGCAAACAGGGCTTCCAACATGCTACACATGCTAGCTGTGAATAGCTACATGCTAATAGCGATTAGGTAGTGCTAAATCATGCCAAGAAAGTGTTAAGAACTCCAATAGTAACCATCTGTGACAACTACCAACCACCTAGTAACACCATAGCAACCACCCAGAATACCTTAGCAACCACCTAGCAACGTCCTAGCAACCACCCAGAATACCCTAGCAACCGCCTAGCAACACCATAGCAACCACCCAGAATACCCTAGCAACCGCCTAGCAACCACCCGGAATACCCTAGCAACCGCCTAGCAACGCCATAGCAACCACCCAGAATACCCTAGCAACCACCTAGCAACACCATAGCAACCACCCAGAACACCCTAGCAACCGCCTAGCAACGACCCTAGCAACTGCCTAGCAATGCCCTAGCAACCACCCAGAATACCCTAGCAACCGCCTAGCAACACCATAGCAACCACCCAGAACACCCTAGCAACCACCCAGAACACCCTAGCAATGCCCTAGCAACCACCCAAATTACCCTAGCAACCAACCAGAACACCCTAGCAACCACCCAAAACACCCTAGCAACCACCTGAACAGCATGAATAAGCCATATCTCAGCACCAGAACATCGTACAGACATGTTTGTTGGCTCGTATGCAATCATGTACCACACCCTAGCAACCGAGTGGCGAGTTTTGCCACTGCAAGCACCACTTCACATTTTCTTCTGGAAATGTACATTCTAGTTAGTGGTGCTTGCCTATGGCAAAGCAACACTATTGTTATCTCACATACTTATTATTCTTATTCTTATTCTTCTGGCCACTTTTTGACGCGCTACTCCTCCCGCAGTTTTTGTCACAGACCCACGAATGAGGCGTCAAAACGTGCGGCCTGTTCGGGAATGGTGTGCTATGACTTTTCTAAGGGATCGGGGGTACGATCTTCGCCCCAGGGGCGAAAAACCGGCCGAAAAATCCCATAGACTTAACATTGCGTCAAACTTTGACGAGTCGTAGCTCGCAACGAGGATGTCGCAGAAACTTGAAATTTGCCACATTTGAAGAGGCTGACAGACTCTGTAAGAACATACCACACAATGGGGTAAAAGTTGCACCCCTGGGGGGCAGGAGCTGCCCAAAGTTTCCCCATTGACTTACTATGGTGTAGGACGGCCCATGAAATGGGCCGTCCTACACCATAGAAACCGCTTTTATATTGCACATAACTCTGGATCACAGTGTCATAGAGACAAGGGGGCGGGCTCATTTTACTCAGACGACCAATCAGTCTCTCAGGATCATTGTGAAGCTATCAAGCCACGCCCTAGCAACCATTTAGAGCACCTTAGCAACAACTCCCATAGACTTCCATTGAAAGAGATCGAAGGGATATCTCTGGACTGAATTGTCATAGAAACATGAGGGTGGTCTCGTTTGACTCGGGGCAGCAAACAGCCAATCATGAATCACCTCAACACTTCCTAGCCACGCCCTAGCAACCATTGTCGAGCACCTTAGCAACCAAAATCCAAAGAGGAATATCGTCCATTCTGAATGTCACAGAGGCGTGGGAGTTGGTTTATATCATTCATACTGACAAGCAGCCTTTGGAGTTTCATGATTGGCAGCTGCCAAGCCACTCCCTAGCAACCAAACAGAGTACCCTAGCAACCATTTTGCAAGACCAATATCTCTGCATCAGAACATCGTATAGAGATGGGGGTTGGTTTATACATTCACATTGACTTTGGAGCTTCATGATTGGCAGCTGCCAAGCCACTCCCTAGCAACCAAACAGAGTACCCTAGCAACCGTTTTGCAAGACCAATATCTCTGCATCAGAACATCGTATAGAGATGGGGGTTGGCTCTTTTGACTCATGCTAGCAAACAGAACTTGCTACATGCTACACATGCTAGCAGTGAATAGCTAAATGCTAATATTGATTAGCTAAGTGCTAAATAATGCCAAAAAATGCTACAAACTCAACAGTAACCATCTTTGACAACTACCAACCACCTAGTAACACCATAGCAACAACCCAAATTACCCTAGCAACACCCTAGCAACCACCCAGAACACCCTAGCAACTGCCTAGCAACGCCCTAGCAACCACCCAGAACACCCTAGCAACCGCCTAGCAACCACCCAGGATACCCTAGCAACCACCTAGCAACACCCTAGCAACCACCCAGATTACCCTAGCAACCGCCTAGCAACGCCCTAGCAACCGCGTAGCAACCACCCAGAACACCCTAACAACTGCCTAGCAACCACCCAGAACACCCTAGCAACCATCTAGCAACCGCCCAGGATACCCTAGCAACTGCCTAGCAACGCCCTAGCAACCACCCAGAACACCCTAGCAACCACCTAGCAACACCCTAGCAACCACTCAGAACACCCTAGCAACCACCTAGCAACACCCTAGCAACCACCCAGAACACCCTAGCAACCGCCTAGCAACACCTTAGCAACCACCCAGAATACCCTAGCAACCACCTAGCAACACCCTAGCAACCACTCAGAACACCCTAGCAACCGCCTAGCAACCACCCAAGATACCCTAGCAACCACCTAGCAACGCCCTAGCAACCACCCAGATTACCCTAGCAACCGCATAGCAACACCATAGCAACCACCCAGAACACCCTAGCAACTGCCTTGCATCATCATAGCAAACTCCAAGAACACCCTAGCAACCGAGCGGCGAGTTTTGCCACTCAAAGCACCACTTCACATTTTCTTCTGGAAATGTACATTCTAGTTAGTGGTGCTTGCAAAGCAACACTATTGTTCTTCCATACTTATTATTATTCATTATTCGGACAAAGTTTGGCGCGTAACTCGTCCCGCAAATTTTGTCACAGACCCCTGAGTGAGGCGTCAAATCGTGCGGCTCATTGAGGAGAGGTGTGCTATGACTTTTCTAAGCGATCGGGTGTACGATGTTCGCACAGCGGACGAAAAAGCGGCCAAAAAAATCCCATTGACTTAACATTGCGGAATGTTCAGAAATTCAAATCCCAACTGTCACTTTCACACACACCCACAGAAAAGGGCCTGACAGCCCTGCTGTCAGGCCCTCTCTCTCTCCCTCAGAGGATTTATTTTATCAAGCAGCCAATAAGTAATGGCCTAAAATCTTCATAGCCACACCATAGCAACCAGTTACAGCACCCTAGCAACCGTGGGCGATAGGCACGAGGCCGCAGGCCTCGTGCCATACTAAATAACTCTATAAAACTCTATAAAAACTCCTTTTAAAAACTCCATAGTAATCATCTGTTAAAAAATACACGCCGACATCACAGACCCCTGATTGAGGCGTCAAATTGTGCGGATTATTGAGGAGAGGTGTGCTGTGACTTTTCTTACCGATCGGGGGTACGGTGTTTGCCCCAGGGGCAAATCATTGGGTAAAAAAAATCCCATAGACTTAACATTGCCACAAACTTTGACGACTCGTAGCACTGACCAATGATTTCTCAGAAACTTGTAATTTACCACATTTGAAGAGGCTGGCAGGCTCTGTAAGAACATACCTCACAATGGGGTAAAAGTTGCACCCCTGGGGGGCAGGAGCTGCTCAAATTTGCCCCATTGACTTACTATGGTGTAGGACGGCCCATACACATTGCATAGGGATTTTGTATTGAACATAGCTCTGGATCACAGTGTCATAGAGACAAGGGGACGGGCTCATTTTTCTCAGATGACCAATCAGTCTCTCAGGATCATTGTGAAGCTATTAAGCCACGCCCTAGCAACCATTTAGAGCACCTTAGCAACAAGTCCCATAGACTTCCATTGAAAGAGGTCAAAAGAATATCTCCGGATAGAAGTGTCATAGAAACACAAGGGTGGTCTCGTTTGACTCGGGGCAGCACACAGCCAATCATGAATCCCCTCAACACTTCCTAGCCCCTCCCTAGCAACCATTGTCGAGCACCTTAGCAACTAAAATCTATAGAGGGATATCTTCCATTCTGAATGTCACAGAGGCATGGGAGTTGGTTTATATCATTCATACTGACAAGCAACCTTTGGACTTTGATGACTGGCAGCTGCCAAGCCATTCCCTAGCAACCAAACAGAGTACCCTAGCAACCATTTTGCAAGACCTATATCTCTGCATCAGAACATCGTATAGAGATGTGGTTTGGCTCTTTTGACTCATGCTAGCAAACAGGGCTTCCAACATGCTACACATGCTAGCTGTGAATAGCTACATGCTAATAGCGATTAGGTAAGTGCTAAATCATGCCAAGAAAGTGTTAAGAACTCCAATAGTAACCATCTGTGACAAATACCAACCACCTAGTAACACCATAGCAACCACCCAGAATACCTTAGCAACCACCTAGCAACCACACCACCAAATACCCTAGCAACCGCCTAGCAACACCATAGCAACCACCCAGAATACCCTAGCAACCGCCTAGCAACCACCCAGAACACCCTAGCAACCGCCTAGCAACCACCCAGAATACCCTAGCAACCGCCTAGCAACGCCATAGCAACCACCCAGAATACCCTAGCAACCACCTAGCAACCACCCAGAACACCCTAGCAACCGCCTAGCAACGCCCTAGCAACCACCAAGAATACCCTAGCAACTGCCTAGCAACGCCCTAGCAACCACCCAGAATACCCTAGCAACCGCCTAGCAACACCATAGCAACCACCCAGAACACCCTAGCAACCGCCTAGCAACCACCCAGAACACCCTAGCAACCGCCTAGCAACGCCCTAGCAACCACCCAGAATACCCTAGCAACCACCTAGCAACACCATAGCAACCACCCAGAATACCTTAGCAACTGCCTAGCAACCACCCAGAACACCCTAGCAACGCCCTAGCAACCACCCAGAATACCCCAGCAACCGCCTAGCAACCACCCAGAATACCCTAGAAACCACCCAAAACACCCTAGCAACCACCTGAACAACATGAATAAGCCATATCTCAGCACCAGAACATCGTACAGACATGTTTGTTGGCTCGTATGCAATCATGTACCACACCCTAGCAACCGAGTGGTGAGTTTTGCCACTGCAAGCACCACTTCACATTTTCTTCTGGAAATGTACATTCTAGTTCTTCTTATTATTCCACACAAAAGTTTGGCGCGTAACTCCTCCCGCAAAGTTTGTCACAAACCCTTGAGTGAGGCGTCAAATCGACCGGCTCATTGAGGAGAGGTGTGCTATGACTTTTCTAAGCGATCGGGTGTAAGATGTTCGCACAGCGGACGAAAAAGCGGCCAAAAAAGTCCCATTGACTTAACATTGCGGAATGTTCAGAAATTTAAATCCCAACCGACTTTTTCACACACACAGACACAAGGGGCCTGACACCCCTGCGTTTCTCTCCCTCTCTCTCTCCCTCAGAGGATTTATATTATCAAGTAGCCAATAAGTAATGGCCTAAAATCTTCATAGCCTCACCCTAGCAACCAATTACAGCACCCTAGCAACCGTAGGCCAAAGGCACTTGTTAATAAAGATTTTAAGAACTCTATAATAACTCTATAGTAACTATCTGTTACTATGTTATAAAAAATACATGCTGACATCACAGACCCCTGAGTGAGGCGTCAAATCGTGCGGCTTATTGAGGAGAGGTGTGCTATAACTTTTCTAAGAGATCGGGGGTACGGTAATTGCCCCAGGGGCAAAAAACCGCCCAAAAAAATCCCATAGACTTAACATTGCAACAAACTTTGACGAGTCATAGCTCAGAAATCAGATTTCACAGAAACGTGTGATTTGCCACATTTGAAGAGGCTGACAGGCTCTGTAAGAACATACCTCACAATGGGGTAAAAGTTGCACCCCTGGGGGGCAGGAGCTGCTCAAATTTGCCCTATTGACTTACTATGGTGTAGGACGGCCCATGAAATGGGCCGTCCTACACATTGCATAGGGATTTTGTATTGAACATAGCTCTGGATCACAGTGTCATAGAGACAAGGGGACGGGCTCATTTTTCTCAGATGACCAATCAGTCTCTCAGGATCATTGTGAAGCTATTAAGCCACGCCCTAGCAACCATTTAGAGCACCTTAGCAACAAGTCCCATAGACTTCCATTGAAAGAGGTCAAAAGAATATCTCCGGATAGAAGTGTCATAGAAACACAAGGGTGGTCTCGTTTGACTCGGGGCAGCACACAGCCAATCACGAATCCCCTCAAAACTTCCTAGCCCCTCCCTAGCAACCATTGTCGAGCACCTTAGCAACTAAAATCTATAGAGGGATATCTTCCATTCTGAATGTCACAGAGGCATGGGAGTTGGTTTATATCATTCACACTGACAAGCAACCTTTGGACTTTGATGACTGGCAGCTGCCAAGCCACTCCCTAGCAACCAAACAGAGTACCCTAGCAACCATTTTGCAAGACCTATATCTCTGCATCAGAACATCGTATAGAGATGTGGTTTGGCTCTTTTGACTCATGCTAGCAAACAGGGCTTCCAACATGCTACACATGCTAGCTGTGAATAGCTACATGCTAATAGCGATTAGGTAGTGCTAAATCATGCCAAGAAAGTGTTAAGAACTCCAATAGTAACCATCTGTGACAACTACCAACCACCTAGTAACACCATAGCAACCACCCAGAATACCTTAGCAACCACCTAGCAACACCATAGCAACCACCCAGAATACCCTAGCAACCGCCTAGCAACCACCCAGAACATCCTAGCAACCGCCTAGCAACGCCCTAGCAACCACCCAGAATACCCTAGCAACGCCCTAGCAACCACCCAGAATACCCTAGCAACCGCCAAGCAACACCATAGCAACCACTCAGAACACCCTAGCAACCACCTAGCAATCACCCAAATCACCCTAGCAACGCCCTAGCAACCACCCAAAATACCCTAGCAACCAACCAGTACACCCTAGCAACCACCCAGAATACCCTAGCAACCACCCAAAACACCCTAGCAACCACTCAGAACACCTTAGCAACGCCCTAGCAACCACCTGAACAACATGAATAAGCCATATCTCAGCACCAGAACATAGTAGAGACATGTTTGTTGGCTCGTATGCAATCATGTACCACACCCTAGCAACCGAGTGGCGAGTATTGCCACTGCAAGCACCACTTCACATTTTCTTCCGGAAATGTACATTCTAGTTATTATTCTGGACAAAGTTTGGCGCGTAACTCGTCCCGCAAATTTTGTCACAGACCCCTGAGTGAGGCGTCAAATCGTGCGGCTCATTGAGGAGAGGTGTGCTATGACTTTTATAAGTGATCGGGTGTACGATGTTCGCACAGCGGACGAAAAAGCGGCCAAAAAAATCCCACTGACTTAACATTGCGGAATGTTCAGAAATTCAAATCCCAACCGACTTTTTCACACACACAGACACAAAGGGCCTGACACCCCTGCGTTTCTCTCCCTCTCTCTCTCCCTCAGAGGATTTATATTAGGGGTCGACCGATTATCGGCGCCGATATTGAGCATTTTTATGGTTATCGGTATCGGCCATTTTCAAAACCGATTTGCCGATAAAATAATTTATTTTGAAATGCGCTATATTTGGCTCTAACGCAGGCACCTCTGTCGGAACTCACCACTCTGTAGACTAGACCAATGTCCCGCACATCTGATTTGTTGGGAGTCACGAGTCCGGCCAATCAGCGCGAAAGCTGAGGCACTGAAAGTGTTGCACTCTCACACCGAGAGCACTCGCTGACTGGAGCTGCTTCACTGATCACGCATCAGTCTCTCAAAGTTAAGACAGCAGCAGACTTTGCTGAAGTAGCAATACTTTACTACACTGAAGTTGCAAAACACCTCAATATAACAGGGTCCTGTGATTTCCGCGATGCAGAAAACACGGAAGGAATCGCGGAATCCAGTCATAAAAACGGAATTTACTGTATAGCGGATCGTCATGGAATTTGTCAACTTCTTGATGAATTAATAAAAGAACAGGTCAGTACAAATCAAATCGGATGTCAAACCGCAAACCGTTATTTAAATATGAATCCTGCGTGTCTCTAAATGAATGGCGCAGACGCGTGATCATTACCACACACACACACACACAGACACAGGAGCACGTGTGACGCTTGCGCTGTTTTCAGCCTCAGCCTCATCATTATATGAGGACATGATTGCATAAACATCATCTCCAGAGCCGCTTAGTCACTTCATGAGCTTTTTAATGCTTCAACTGATAAAAGTTATCGTCATATCCATAGGGTCATATCATAAACACACAGAAACTCAAAGATCTCAACGGCAACCCGTCAAAATAAAAGTTCGGTTTTTCATAGGGCCCTAAAAATGTAATTTGTGTTAAACTGTAAATAAATTGAATTGTTTGATAATTTCAATTAATTAGAAATGCTTTTTTTATTACTAAAATTTAATTTTACCATTAAAATAGTCTTTAAGTTTTACAAAATGTTTACAGAATGCTGCTGGGTCCTCCCTGAATTTTTTTTATAGTTATTATTATTAATAATGTTATTAATAATGTTATTATTAACAGTTCTCAGATTTTAAAGATATATTTAA
Source organism: Gila robusta (assembly GCA_030770095.1). Lineage (NCBI taxonomy): Eukaryota > Metazoa > Chordata > Actinopteri > Cypriniformes > Leuciscidae > Gila > Gila robusta. Next base: position 116,757 of record JAVALU010002154.1, on the reverse strand, counting down.
AGAAAGTTTTTGTAAAAACCCTTTGTTATTCTTAATTTTTACATTAACTTACATTTTTACACCAGACATAGGCTATATCGGTTCAAAATATCGGTTATCGGTCTACTTGATCTGTAATAATCGGTATCGGCCCTGAAAATCACATATCGGTCGACCCCTAATTTATATTATCAAGCAGCCAATAAGTAATGGCCTAAAATCTTCATAGCCTCACCTTAGCAACCAATTACAGCACCCTAGCAACCATAGGCACGAGGCCGCAGGCCTCGTGCCATACCAAAGGCACTTGTTAATAAAGATTTTAAGAACTCTATAATAACTCTGTAGTGACTATCTGTTACTATGTTATAAAAAATACATGCTGACATCACAGACCCCTGAGTGAGGCATCAAATCGTGCGGCCTATTGAGGAGAGGTGTGCTACATCTTTTCTAAGAGATCGGGGGTACGGTAATTGCCCCAGGGGCAAAAAAGCGCCCAAAAAAATCCCATAGACTTAACATTGCAACAAACTTTGACGAGTCATAGCTCAGAAATCAGATTTCACAGAAACGTGTGATTTGCCACATTTGAAGAGGCTGACAGGCTCTGTAAGAACATACCTCACAATGGGGTAAAAGTTGCACCCCTGGGGGGCAGGAGTTGCTCAAATTTGCCCCATTGACTTACTATGGTGTAGGACGGCCCATGAAATGGGCCGTCCTACACATTGCATAGGGATTTTGTATTGAACATAGCTCTGGATCACAGTGTCATAGAGACAAGGGGACGGGCTCATTTTTCTCAGATGACCAATCAGTCTCTCAGGATCATTGTGAAGCTATTAAGCCACGCCCTAGCAACCATTTAGAGCACCTTAGCAACAAGTCCCATAGACTTCCATTGAAAGAGGTCAAAAGAATATCTCCGGATAGAAGTGTCATAGAAACACAAGGGTGGTCTCGTTTGACTCGGGGCAGCACACAGCCAATCATGAATCCCCTCAACACTTCCTAGCCCCTCCCTAGCAACCATTGTCGAGCACCTTAGCAACTAAAATCTATAGAGGGATATCTTCCATTCTGAATGTCACAGAGGCATGGGAGTTGGTTTATATCATTCATACTGACAAGCAACCTTTGGACTTTGATGACTGGCAGCTGCCAAGCCATTCCCTAGCAACCAAACAGAGTACCCTAGCAACCATTTTGCAAGACCTATATCTCTGCATCAGAACATCGTATAGAGATGTGGTTTGGCTCTTTTGACTCATGCTAGCAAACAGGGCTTCCAACATGCTACACATGCTAGCTGTGAATAGCTACATGCTAATAGCGATTAGGTAGTGCTAAATCATGCCAAGAAAGTGTTAAGAACTCCAATAGTAACCATCTGTGACAACTACCAACCACCTAGTAACACCATAGCAACCACCCAGAATACCTTAGCAACCACCTAGCAACCACCCAGAATACCCTAGCAACCGCCTAGCAACGCCATAGCAACCACCCAGAATACCCTAGCAACCACCTAGCAACACCATAGCAACCACCCAGAACACCCTAGCAACCGCCTAGCAACGCCCTAGCAACCACCAAGAATAGCCTAGCAACTGCCTAGCAACGCCCTAGCAACCACCCAGAATACCCTAGCAACCGCCTAGCAACAACATAGCAACCACCCAGAATACCCTAGCAACCGCCTAGCAACCACCCAGAACACCCTAGCAACCGCCTAGCAACGCCCTAGCAACCACCCAGAATACCCTAGCAACCACCTAGCAACATCCTAGCAACCACCCAGAATACCCTAGCAACCGCCTAGCAACCACCCAGAACACCCTAGCAACGCCCTAGCAACCACCCAGAATACCCTAGCAACCGCCTAGCAACGCCCTAGCAACCACCCAGAATACCCTAGAAACCACCCAAAACACCCTAGCAACCACCTGAACAACATGAATAAGCCATATCTCAGCACCAGAACATCGTACAGACATGTTTGTTGGCTCGTATGCAATCATGTACCACACCCTAGCAACCGAGTGGTGAGTTTTGCCACTGCAAGCACCACTTCACATTTTCTTCTGGAAATGTACATTCTAGTTATTATTATTATTCTTATTATTCCACACACATTTTGACGCGCTACTCCTCCCGCAGCTTTTGTCACAGACCCACGAATGAGGCGTCAAATCGTGCAAAAAATCCCATAGACTTAACATTGCGCCGAACTTTGACGAGTCATAGCTCAGAGCGAGAATTTCGCAGAGACGTGTGATTTACCACATTTGAAGAGGCTGACAGGCTCTGTAAGAACATACCTCACAATGGGGTAAAAGTTGCACCCCTGGGGGGCAGGAGCTGCCCAAAGTTGCCCCATTGACTTACTATGGTGAAGGACGGCCCATGAAATGCATGTGTTTCTCCTACTATGGTAAATTGCATTGGGATTTTGTATTGAACATAGCTCTGGATCACAGTGTCAGAAAGACAAGGGGGCGGGCTCATTTAACTCAGACAACCAATCAGTCTCTCAGGATCATTGTGAAACTAACTAGCCACCCCCTAGCAACCATTTAGAGCACCTTATCAACAAGTTACATAGACTTCCATTGAAAGAGATCGAAGGGATATCTCCGGATAGAAGTGTCATAGAAACACGAGGATGGTCTCGTTTGACTCGGGGCAGCAAACAGCCAATCATGAATCACCTCAACACTTCCTAGCCACGCCCTAGCAACCATTGTCGAGCACCTTAGCAACCAAAATCCAAAGAGGGATATCGTCCATTCTGAATGTCACAGAGGCATGGGAGTTGGTTTATATCTTTCATAGCGACAAGAAGCCTTTGGGGTTTCATCATTGCCAGCTGCCAAGCCACTCCCTAGCAACCAAGCAGAGTACCCTAGCAACCATTTTGCAAGACCTACATCTCTGCATCAGAACATCGTATAGAGATGGGGGTTGGTTTATATCATTCACACTGACAATCAGCCTTTAGAGTTTCATGATTGGCAGCTGCCAAGCCACTCCCTAGCAACCAAACAGAGTACCCTAACAACCATTTTGCAAGACCTATATCTCTGCATCAGAACATCATAATGAGATGGGGTTAACACAAGTTTGACTCGGGGCAGCAAACAGCCAATCATGAATCATGTCAACACTTCTTAGCCCCTCCCTAGCAACCATTGTCAAGCACCTTAGCAACCAAAATCCAAATAGGGATATCTTCCATTCTAAATGTCACAGAGGCATGGGAGTTGGTTTATATCATTCACACTGACAATCAGTCTTTGGAGTTTCATGATTGGCAGCTGCCAAGCCACTCCCTAGCAACCAAACAGAGTACCCTAGCAACCATTTTGCAACACATATATCTCTGCATCAGAACATCGTATAGAGATGGAGGTTGGTTCTTTTGACTCATGCTAGCAAACAGGACTTCCAACATGCTACACATGCTAGCTGTGAATAGCTACATGCTAATTTAATTGATATTAATACTAGTGTAGAACATTGCATAGAAACTGTGTCTATTCCTCGTTTACTGAGATCAAATAATAAATCTACTGCGGGATCTAGAAAAAATCTAATTGTTATTTAAACAAAAAATATTGCTATTAGTGAACAAAAACAATTTCTAAAGCTAGGTCTTCTAAACATTAGATCGCTCACACCTAAGGCGGTTATTGTAAATTAAATGGTCACAGATAATAATTTCGATGTTCTGTGCCTTACTGAAACCTGGCTTAAACCAAATGATTATTTCGGTCTAAATGAGTCTACTCCGCCAGGATACTGTTATAAGCATGAGCCCCATCTGATCGGTCGTGGCGGCGGTGTTGCAACAATCTACAGAGATATCCTTAATGTTACTCAGAAAACTCGTCATAGGTTTAATTCGTTTGAAGTGCTTGTGCTAAATGTTACGCTCTTAGATGTAAGAAAAAAATCCCTATTATCTCTAGCATTGGCTACCGTATATAGACCTCCAGGGCCTTACGCCAATTTCCTAAAAGAGTTTGCTGACTTTCTATCAGATCTTTTGGTCAACGTCGATAAAGCATTAATTGTTGGAGATTTTAACATACACGTAGATTATTTAAATGATGCGTTAGGGGCTGCGTTTACAGATTTATTAAACTCCTTCGGGGTCAAGCAAAACGTCACCGGACCAACTCATCGTCTTAATCATACACTCGATTTAATTATATCATATGGAACCGATCCAACCGATATAGATATCATTCCACAAAGTGATGATGTCACTGACCACTACTTGGTAACTTGCATATTACGCACTGCTGTAATATGTCATGCTGTGCCACGTTATCGACCAGGTAGAACAATTCGTCCATCCACCATAGATCATTTCTCAAATAGCTTATCTGATCTGTCTCAGCTGCTGCCTGAACCCAAACAAACAGATGAACTAGACGAACTAACTAGCACTATGAGCACCATTCTCTCTAGAACATTGGATATTGTTGCACCCATTAGATTAAAAAAGGTCAGAGAAAAAAGTATAGCACCATGGTACAATAATACTACGTATGTTTTAAAGAGAGAAACCCGTAATTTAGAGCGTAAATGGAAAAAAACTAATTTAGAGGTCTTTAGAATCACGTGGAAAGACAGTATGTCACTTTATAAAAAGGCACTTAAAACGGCCAGGGCTGAGCACCTCAGCAAATTAATAGAAAACAACCGAAATAATCCAAGGTTTTTATTTAATACCGTGGCTAGACTAACAAATAAACAGACGTCGTCTGAACAAAATACCTCGTTACAGTTTAGTAGTAATGATTTCATGAACTTCTTCACCGAGAAAATTGAAAGCATCAGAATCAAAATCGTAAACGTTCGATTTTTGCTTGCGCCTTATAATTCGGCCGCAATTATCACCCCGCAAGAACAATTACAATGCTTTACAACCATAGAACAAAAAGAGTTAAATAAACTTATCACTTCTTCTAAAACAACAACATGTTTATTAGATCCTATACCAACTGAACTACTGAAAGAAGTGTTACCTATAGTGGAAGAGCCTCTTCTCAATATTATTAACTCATCTTTATCTTTAGGTCATGTTCCAAGAACGTTCAAGCTGGCAGTTATAAAACCTCTTATTAAGAAACCACAATTAGATCCAAATAACCTAGCAAATTACAGACCCATTTCGAATCTTCCATTTATGTCAAAAATATTAGAAAAAGTTGTGTCCGCTCAACTCGGCTCTTTCTTGCAAGAAAACGACATCTATGAAAAGTTTCAGTCTGGATTCAGGCCACATCATAGCACTGAAACTGCGCTTGTTAGAATCACAAATGATTTACTTTTAGCTTCGGACCAAGGCTGTATCTCAGTACTAGTTTTACTTGATCTTAGTGCTGCGTTCGATACTATAGATCACACAATACTCTTAGATCGACTACAAAATTACACTGGTGTTCAAGGACAAGCATTAAGCTGGTTCAGGTCATACTTATCTGACCGCTACCATTTCGTCTACTTAAATGGAGAAAAATCGATTATAACTTCGGCAAACTATGGAGTGCTGCAGGGATCTGTGTTAGGCCCTTTATTATTCTCAATATATATGCTGCCACTTGGTAATATTCTAAGGAAACATGGAATTAGTTTCCATTGTTATGCTGATGACACTCAAATATATATTTCATCACGGCCAGATGAATACGCTAAATTATCCAAATTGACAGATTGTGTTAAAGATATAAAAGATTGGATGACGCGTAATTTTCTTTTATTAAATCCAGACAAGACAGAGGTAATACTTATCGGTTCTAAAAACCGTCCACAAAACCTTTCACAGCACGACTTTAACATAGTAGGATGCCCTGTTACTTTATCCGCTACAGTAAAAGACCTGGGTGTTACATTAGACTGCAACCTGTCTTTTGAAAAGCATATTTCATATGTTACAAAAACTGCCTTTTTCCACCTTAGAAACATTGCTAAGCTACGTAATATGCTATCAGTCTCTGATGCAGAAAAGTTAGTTCATGCATTCATGACCTCGAGACTAGATTACTGTAATGCTTTATTAGCTGGTTGTCCTGCATCTTCAATAAACAAGCTACAGTTAGTCCAAAATGCAGCCGCTAGAGTTCTTACTAGATCAAGAAAATATGATCATATAACACCGATTTTATCATCACTTCATTGGTTACCTATAAAGTTCCGTATTAAATACAAGGTATTGCTTTTGACTTATAAAGCTCTAAATGGTTTAGCTCCAGTCTATTTAACGGATCTTCTATCGCCTTACAATCCATCGCGCTCTTTAAGATCACTAAATTCGAGGCTTCTGGTCATTCCTAGGATATCCAGATCCACCAAAGGAGGCAGAGCATTTTCACATTTAGCTCCGAAGCTCTGGAATAGCCTTCCTGATATTGTTCGTAGCTCAGACTCGCTCTCCCAGTTTAAAACTAGACTGAAGACGCATCTATTTAGCCAGGCATTCATATAAATTTTTTATCTTACAGTTACTGTAAATTCGGCCTCTAGTTCATAAACGCCAGAGGAGAACTGGCCCCCGACTGAGCCTGGGTTCTCCCAAGGTTTTTTTTCTCCATTGGGTCATCTGATGGGGTGTTAGGACACCATTAGGTCACTGGATGGAGTTTTTCGGTTCCTTGCCACTGCTGCCTTTGGCTTGCTCAGTTGGGGATATTCAAATTAATTAACCAATCATACCATTGATCAGCTCTACCAAACTTGGATGTCTTTTTTCCAGTAATAAACAAACATTGTTAAGTTGTTTTGATTGATACTGTGAAGCAGCTTTGATACAATCTGTATTGTGAAAAGCGCTATATAAATATATTTGACTTGACTTGACTTGACTTAATAGCAATTAGGTAAGTGCTAAATCATACCATAAAATGCTAAGGACTCCAATAGTAAACATCTGTGACAACTACCAACCACCTAGTAACACCATAGCAACCACCCAGAATACCCTAGCAACCGCCTAGCAACACCATAGCAACCACCCAGAATACCCTAGCAACCGCTTAGCAACCACCCAGAACACCCTAGCAACACCCTAGCAACACCCTAGCAACCACTTGGCAACACCATAGCAACCACCCAGAATACCTTAGCAACCATCTAGCAACGCCTTAGCAACCACCTAGCAACCACCCAGAATACCCTAGCAACACCATAACACCCCAGAACACCCTAGCAACCGCCTAGCAACACAATAGCAACCACCCAGAATACCCTACCAACCGCCTAGCAATGCCCTAGCAACCACCCAGAACACCCTAGCAACCGCCTAGCAACGCCCTAGCAACCACCCAGAATACCCTAGCAACCACCCAAAACACCCTAGCAACCACTCAGAACACCTTAGCAACGCCCTAGCAACCATCTGAACAACATGAATGAGCCATATCTCAGCACCAGAACGTAGTACAGACGTGTTTGTTGGCTTGTATGCAATCATGTACCACACCCTAGCAACCGAGTGGCGAGTTTTGCCACTGCAAGCACCACTTTACATTTTCTTCTGGAAATGTACGTTCTAGTTATTCTTATTATTCCACACAAATTTTGGCGCGCTACTCCTCCCGCAGCTTTTGTCACAGACCCGCGAATGAGGTGTCAAATCGTGCGGATTATTCGGGAATGGTGTGCTATGACTTTTATAAGCGATCGGGGGTACGATGTTCGCCCCAGGGGCGAAAAACGGCCCAAAAAAACGTATAGACTTAACATTGCGACAAACTTTGACAAGTCATAGCTCAGAGCTCAGATTTCGCAGAAGCGTGTGATTTGCCACATTTGAAGAGGCTGACAGGCTCTGTAAGAACATACCTCACAATGGGGTAAAAGTTGCACCCCTGGGGGGCAGGAGCTACCCAAAGTTGCCCCATTGACTTACTATGGTGTAGGACGGCCCATGAAATGCATGCGTTTCTCCTACTATGGTAAATTGCATAGGGATTTTGTATTGAACATAGCTCTGGATCACAGTGTCATAGACATAGACATAATATATACATAGACGCCCTATTGGCTACTGGAGCGTACGTCAATGGCGCCGCCATATCAAGGAGGGCAACTTTCCTATACTTTCCATTATGGGAATTGAGAAAAATGCCTGTTTCGTGCGCTGCGTGGGGCTGTACAAGTCACCACACAATTGAAAACAGATCTCGGGGAATTACCTTTCACAAACAAGACTGCAAAATTTTTTTGGGTTGTATTTGGTCATTATATAATAAGTAATAGAAACGTACACCAAGTACAAACCACTATAATCGGCTGATAAATGTAAACGTTATTATTGTTTTTATCCAGGAAAACCGCAGCTCACCCGTTTACTTGCATTTGATTACAGTGCAGTCTTGCCCTCAGCAAAATGGCGGACACGTTGACGTATCGCAGCAACGCTCCAAAGCGGCCAATAGGGCGTCTATGTATATATTATGTCTATGGTCATAGAGACAAGGGGGCGGGCTCATTTTACTCAGACGACCTATCAGTCTCTCAGGATCATTGTGAAACTAACTAGCCACGCCCTAGCAACCATTTAGAGCACCTTAACAACAAGTTCCATAGACTTCCATTGAAAGAGATCAAAAGGATATCTCTGGATAGAAGTGTCATAGAAACACAAGGTTGGTCTCGTTTGACTCGGGGCAGCAAACAGCCAATAATGAATCACCTCAACACTACCTAGCCCTCCCTAGCAACCATTGTCGAGCACCTTAGCAACCAAAATCCATAGAGGGATATCTTCCATTCTGAATGTCACAGAGGCATGGGAGTTGGTTTATATCATTCACACTGACAAGCAGCCTTTGGAGTTTCATGACTGGCAGCTGCCAAGCCATTCCCTAGCAACCAAACAGAGTACCCTAGCAACCATTTTGCAAGACCTATATCTCTGCATCAGAACATCGTATAGAGATGTGGTTTGGCTCTTTTGACTCATGCTAGCAAACAGGACTTCCAACATGCTACACATGCTAGCTGTGAATAGCTACATGCTAATAGTGATTAAGTAAGTGCTAAATCATGCCAAGAAAATGTTTAGAAGTCCAATAGAAACCATCTGTGACAACTACCAACCACCTAGCAACACCATAGCAACCACCCAGAATACCTTAGCAACTGCCCAGAACACCCTAGCAACCACCCAAAATACCCTAGCAACTGCCTAGCAACGCCATAGCAACCACCCAGAACACCCTAGCAACCACCTAGCAACACCATAGCAACCACCCAGAACACCATAGCAACTGCCTAGCAACCACCCAGAACACCCTAGCAACCACCCAGAACACCCTAGCAATGCCCTAGCAACCACCCAGAATACCCTAGCAATTGCCTAGCAACACCCTAGCAACCACCCAGAATACCCTAGCAACCGCCTAGCAACACCATAGCAACCACCCAGAACACCCTAGCAACCACCTAGCAACCACCCAGAACACCCTAGCAACGCCCTAGCAACCACCCAAAATACCCTAGCAACCAAACAGAACACCCTAGCAACCACCCACAATACCCTAGCAACCACCCAAAACACCCTAGCAACCAATCAGAACACCTTAGCAACACCCTAGCAACCACCTGAACAACATGAATAAGCCATATCTCAGCACCAGAACATAGTACAGACATGTTTGTTGGCTCGTATGCAATCATGTACCACACCCTAGCAACCGAGTGGCGAGTTTTGCCACTGCAAGCAACACTTCACATTTTCTTCTGGAAGAGGCTGACAGGCTCTGTAAGAACATACCTCACAATGGGGTAAAAGTTGCACCCCTGGGGGCAGGAGCTGCCCAAAGTTGCCCCATTGACTTACTATGGTGTAGGACGGCCCATGAAATGCATGCGTTTCTCCTACTATGGTAAATTGCATAGGGATTTTGTATTGAACATAGCTCTGGATCACAGTGTCATAGAGACAAGGGGGTGGGCTCATTTTACTCAGACGACCAATCAGTCTCTCACGATCATTGTGAAACTAACTAGCCACGCCCTAGCAACCATTTAGAGCACCTTAACAACAAGTCCCATAGACTTCCATTGAAAGAGATCAAAAGGATATCTCTGGATAGAAGCGTCATAGAAACACAAGGTTGGTCTCGTTTGACTCGGGGCAGCAAACAGCCAATAATGAATCACCTCAACACTACCTAGCCCTTCCCTAGCAACCATTGTCGAGCACCTTAGCAACCAAAATCCATAGAGGGATATCTTCCATTCTGAATGTCACAGAGGCATGGGAGTTGGTTTATATCATTCACACTGACAAGCAGCCTTTGGAGTTTCATGACTGGCAGCTGCCAAGCCATTCCCTAGCAACCAAACAGAGTACCCTAGCAACCATTTTGCAAGACCTATATCTCTGCATCAGAACATCGTATAGAGATGTGGTTTGGCTCTTTTGACTCATGCTAGCAATCAGGACTTCCAACATGCTACACATGCTAGCTGTGAATAGCTACATGCTAATAGTGATTAAGTGCTAAATCATGCCAAGAAAATGTTTAGAGGTCCAATAGAAACCATCTGTGACAACTACCAACCACCTAGCAACACCACAGCAACCACCCAGAATACCTTAGCAACTGCCCAGAACACCCTAGCAACCACCTAAAATACCCTAGCAACTGCCTAGCAACGCCATAGCAACCACCCAGAACACCCTAGCAACCACCTAGCAACACCATAGCAACCACCCAGAACACCATAGCAACTGCCTAGCAACCACCCAGAACACCTTAGTAACCAAACAGAACACCCTAGCAACCACCCAGAATACCCTAGCAACCACCCAAAACACCCTAGCAACCACTCAGAACACCTTAGCAACACCCTAGCAACATGAATAAGCCATATCTCAGCACCAGAACATAGTACAGACATGTTTGTTGGCTCGTATGCAATCATGTACCACACCCTAGCAACCGAGTGGCGAGTTTTGCCACTGCAAGCACCACTTCACATTTTCTTCTGGAAATGTACATTCTAGTTATATATTGTTCCTCTATTTGAGTTCTAGCCTACATAAAAAACAGCATGTAAGGTATTTTTATTTAATTTAATTGACATAGCAGATTAATGAACAGGAAATACAGACAATAATCACTTACTTTACATGCAGGCACACAGTACCCTAATAAAGCACAGATGAAAGAATTGGAATACAGCTTACAAACTTTTCACTCTCACAAATTTTAACAGAGCAGGCTCCCGGAGATAGGTGTGAGCAGTGTAAGGACGGCAGCGCCAGTCTAAGGCCGGAGACACACTGGCTGCGTGACGTGAGCGTGGCGTTTCTGTTGCGTGTCAGCCGCGTGTCTTTGCACACCAGAAACGTGTCTGACGCGGCGCAGCTGCTGTTAGGTGACGTACTAGGTGACGTACTCCTAGTGACTGTAGCTAGGAGGTCTACAGGGAGAGCTATCTCGGGACATAGGCGCCGTTTATATATGTTTATATAAACATAAATGTATAGCCTACTGATACAGCAAAGACAACGTCGGCAGTATAGACTGCAAAATAGGCTAGAGAATATTTCGTTCTGTATTGACAGGTGCAATATTTGAAATCCTATTATTATTTTTTTTAATTATATTTATACCTGCATTTATGTCAAAACCTATAGACTTTCAAACATAAAAATGTAATTTATTGATATGTATTCGTGTCAAAATGACATATACACATCTTTTCCTATTCTATTTTGCCTGGAAACGCTTTCAACACGCTTGCGTGTCGCGTGAAAAATAGGCGTCAGTTCTATTTCTAGCATGCACGAGTTTTCGGCTCGGCTCGAGCCGCACCTGAGACGCGCGTGTCACGCAGGCAGTGTGCAAGCTGTAACCTGTTAACATGGGAGCCGAAATAAAAAAGGACACGCCACGCAGCTGAGACGCTCACGCCACGCAGCCAGTGTGTCCCCTATGGCGTTCCGATCGGCTCTTTAATATGACTTTGCAACATGCACTCGTCTCAATGAACGTCTCACTCAACGTCTTATTTTTTTTTATTATTCTGCTATTTATTTCTATTCAATTTAAGACGCTGACGTGACGCAGACGTGACGCTGACGTCACGCAAATCACTCGTGGCAGTGAAGTGTGGAGTCAGACGTCACGCGTCATTCACGTGTGGCAGTTAAAGTTATTTATTGTTTTTTTTCGCTAACACGTATTTAAAACGCTATTCACAGTACAACACGGCTCAGTGCAGTGTGTCAGCGGCGTTCTGATCGGTTCTTTAATATATGGCGTTCCGATCGGCTCTTTAATATGACTTTGCAACATGCACTCGTCTCAATGAACGTCTCACTCAACGTCTTATTTTTTTTTATTCTGCCATTTATTTCTATTCAATTTAAGACGCTGACGTGACGCTGACGTCACGCAAATCACACGTGGCAGTGAAGTGTCGAGTCAGACGTCACGCGTCATTCACGTGTGGCAGTGAAGTTATTTAATGTTTTTTTTCGCTAACACGCATTTAACACGCTATCCACAGTACAACACGGCTTAGTGCAGTGTGTCAGCAGCGTTCTGATCGGTTCTTTAATATGACTTTGCAACTTGCACTCGTCTCAATGAACGTGATACTTGCGTCTGTGATTTTTATATAGGATATGTGTGTGTGTTCTTGTTTAACCCACGAGGGCGCGTACTGGACAGAGCAGTGCCAAGGCTGGGTCTGCCTCCTCCAGGGGCAGCGCTTGCAGGTTCACCACCTGGTCCCGGAAGGGAGTGGTAGGAACCTTGGGCACATATCCAGGCCGGGGTCTCAGGATCACATGAGAGTAAGCCGGCCCGAATTCCAGGCACGCTTCGTCAATGGAGAATGCATGCAGGTCCCCTACCCTCTTGATGGAGGCCAGTGCAACCAGGAGCGCTGTCTTCATTGACAGGAACTTAAGCTCCACTGATTGCAGAGGCTCAAAGGGAGCATTCTGCAGGGCAGTTAACACCACTGAGAGGTCCCAAGAGGGAACGAGAGGAGGGCGAGGAGGATTCAGTCTCCTCGCTCCTCTCAGGAACCTGACGATCAGGTCGTGCCTCCCCAAAGACTTACCTTCAACAAAGTCATGCTGTGCGGCAATGGCGGCGACATAGACTTTTAGGGTGGAGGGAGACAGCCTTCGCTCCAACCCATCTTGTAGGAAGGAAAGCACGACGCTGATCGAACATCTCCGGGTGTCTTCTTCGAGAAGAGCACCAGTTGACGAAGAGGTTCCACTTCAACGCATAGAGGTGTCTCGTGGATGAAGCTCTAGCGGAAGTGATGGTAGCCACCACCGCTGGTGGTAGGGTACTCAACCTGCCTCGTCCCATCCAGGAGTCCATATGCCCCAGGAGCCTCTGAAATAATTTCAGTGGAACCTCACTCTTGCCCTCGAACTGTCTCAGGCAAGTCAGCAGTGACTGCGCGCGCTCGCTCGTAAGCTGCGCGGACATGGCGACCGAGTCGATTTCCATACCGAGAAAAGAGTTCCTCTGCACGGGGCAGAGTTTGCTCTTCTCCCAGTTGACCAGAAGGCCCAGACGGGCTAGGTGCCGGAGCACTAGATCCCTGTGTTCGCAAACCTGATCTCGAGAGTGAGCTAGGATCAGCCAGTCGTCGAGATAGTTCAGGATGCGAACCCCGTGTTCCCGAAGGGGAACAAGGGCTGCCTCGACGACCTTCGTGAAGACGCGAGGAGACAGGGCTAACCCGAATGGGAGAACCGCGTACTGATATGCCTGCCCCTAGAAAGCAAACCGCAGGAACGGTCTGTGTCGAGGGAGAATGGAGACATGAAAGTAGGCGTCCTTCAGGTCGATCGCTGCAAACCAATCCTGGGGCCGTACACATTCGAAAATGCGCTTGGCAGTGAGCATCTTGAACGGCAGCCTGTGAAGGGAGCGGTTCAGCACGCGCAGGTCCAGGATTGGCCGTAACCCACCGGTTTTCTTCGGGACAATGAAGTACGGGCTGTAGAAGCCGGACCTCATTTCGGCTGGAGGGACAGTCTCGATCGCACCCTTCACCAGCAGGGTAGCAACCTCCGCTCTCATGATAGGGGCATTGCCACCGACCAAAGTGGAGCGGACTCCCCTGAAGCGGGGAGGAGACCGCGCGAACTGAATCGCGTAGCCGAGCCTGATCGTTCGCGCGACCCAGCGGGACAGGTTGGGAAGCTCTAACCAGGCTCCCAAGAACTGTACCAGCGGGGTCATGTGAACCACAGACTTCCCGTCGGTGGAGCAGCGAGGCGGAATGACTGTCCCGGACGTGGACGGCATAGCGGCCCAGTGTCGGGGCATAGTCATTGACCGCGACCTGACAGAGGAGACCAGGGAAGGACGAACGTTCCACGGGGGTCTGCTCTGCCAGGGGGATGGTGACAGAGGGGGATGAGAGCGGCATGGTCCGGGGACGGCGCGAGCTGTCATCCGGCTCTGGGACAGAGGGGGACGAGGGGTGCACGGCTCGGAGGCAGCGCACCGTGTCGTCCGAGAACTCTGTGTGCTCAGGGATGAACATGTCACTTCTTCTTTAACCACATTAGGGTGCTGCCCACCCGGGGGTGAGCAGCAGGAAGTGGAAAACAAAGGATTCTCCCCCGGCCCTCCACCGGGGGAAGGAGTGGTCCTGCTACCATCTCCTGAGAAGTGACCATCATCCCTGAGCAGCCCATCTCAGGAGCGCCGCTTGGCCCGGCGTTTAGCGGGGGGCGGGGCAGAAGAGGGCTGTGGCGTCCCCCTGCGGCCTCCAGAGCCAGCCCGGGTGAACGGGCGGGGTGGGAGCCGCGGGGGGGCGCCTTCGGCGGTGGGCAGACTGAGGGATCTGAGCGGACGGCGGGGCCGTCGGGACAGAATATGCCTCAGTCTGCTCATGGGCGGTTGAGAACTGTTGTACAGCCCACAACCGCACCGCCGAAGGGCCGACCTGGGATATGAGGGTGTCGAGCAGACGGGTCCGCCGGACATCCTGCACATCGGACAGGTTAAGCCAGAGGCTTGAATGGTGGACATCACCTGATCCAGGGAGTGTGCGGCCACTTTCGTCGCTCGGTGAGCAAGGTCAGTGGCGGCGCGCAGCTCGATGAAGAGCCCTGGGTCAGTCCTACCCTCCTGCATGTCCATGATCACCTGGGCCAGGTAGACCAGCAGAATGGCCATGGCATGCAGTGAGGCGGCTGCATGTCCTGGGCGCTATAGGATTTCGCCACAAGTGTAGACGAAAAACTACAGGCTTCGGACGGGTGCTTAGGATCGCGCCGAGAAGAAGCACTCTGAGGACACAGTTATTTTAGTATCACAACAGAGTGTTCAACCAGGGGACCCCAGTGTACCCATGGGCAGCGGCCCCGTGGAGGGGAGGAAGGGCGGAGAAGATCAACGAGGGATCGCTGGAAGACAGGGTCTTCGAGGATTTCGAGATCTCCTGATGCACATCCGGGAAGAAAGGTATTGGAGTGGACGCCGACAGGGTCAGCGGCCACACCCAAAAACCAATCGTGCAGCAGCGAGCGCACAGGACAGGGTGGAAGGTTCCACTCTAGTCCGACGCTCGCGGCGGCCCGGGAAAGCATGGCCGTCATCTCAGGATCTGACTCGACAAATGCCATATGCACACCCGAAAGTGGCAGCACTGTCAAATCTTCACTTCCTGAAGATTCTAGCCCGCCCTGTGATGCTGCGATGGACAACAGATCCGATTCTGGAACGTCAAAGGAAACCCGCGGGGGGTCCGAAGACGGGCCCACGGTCGTCCCGTGATCGTTCACGGGTTGCGTCAATGAAGAGGGGGGCGTGGGGCACGGACGGATAGTCGGCGCCTTTGTTCCACACCAACACCCTCAGGTCACCCTGGCCACCAGCCGAAGTAGCACCTCACGTGGAGAGTGTTAGATCGGGGTGTGGATGAGGGGACTCTCTCTCTGACGAGATCACTGAGTCTCGACCGTAATGACGCGATGGTCACGTTCCCGCGGGGAGAACATGAGTCATCCACAAACGCTGCTCTAGCGTGATCAAGCCCAAGCACGCAGAGCAGAGAATGTGCCCATCAAAATCGGAAATGAGTCAACCGCAACCAGAAATGCACGGGCGAGCCGTCTTTAAAAAGACGTGCCGCATGCGAGCTCTTTTGTGAGAGAAAAGAAACTCTGAGAGTGTTGAAGCGCCCGGGGAGAAACACACTCACTGGCAAACCAGTGCACAGATAAGCAGGAAGCGCGCACTCGCCGGGAGATCGCCGTCACACCAACACCAGAGAATCTCGCTCGTCTGTAAAGCTGACAGTTCAGAGATGGCTTGTGGAACGAAGGATTAACTTGGCTCCGAAGCGAAAACATATCTGCATGTTGCCGGCGTCCTCCTTTTATACCCACGAGGTATGGCGGAGATACGCTATGCAAATTCCGCAGACCCATGGCATTTCTTTGCCATTGGCTCGTTTTGTAATACTCGAAGTTGATAGGCTTTCTAAGCGAAACCCCATTCGTCGTCATCCGACGTAACTCGGAGTGACAACGAAAGGGAACTATGATTACTAAAATTATTATTAAAACATCATGTCTGATATCCGAAAAATAATACAACTACAATCTGCCATCGTAAAAACATCATGCCAAATGATGCAGCTCTTAATTAATTGGGGAAACTAAACAACATTTGCAGGTATGAGAAAAAAGTAGGCTAAGTTAGTCTGAGACAGTTTGACTATGCCTACTAATAGCCTGTTCAACGGCTTAGTGAAGGTGTAGAAACAGAGATAGTACCATGTTATTTAGTGCAGGAAAATATAGTGTAAAGGCAGAATTAAAAGATTTGAGAACGGTTCAATTCACAAATGGGAAATAATAAAATATCTATATTGAGGAAGTATCAACATCAAAAAGGCAAGTAATTTCTGCAACATTTACAATTATACACTGAGAATACACCTCAATTTATTCAATAATAAACTGTGCTCGCCTTTCTCTTTTGAGGTGTAACTGTTTTATATAATTCTGTTAACTGTCAGATCGACTGTCAATCAAACTTCGGCGAAACTCTAAAATTAAACATTACAAATATTACAAATTACAAATATTATTTATGTTAGTTAAATAAGCCCAAATGTTTACAACTACGTTATTTTGTGTTGGTCAAGAGACTCCTAGTGCTGAATATACATACATGCTAGAACAACTTTTTATGATTTCTTCATAAGTATCTGTGGATATGTTGACAAGAAACAATGGCGAACAAAAATGTTAACATGATCATTTGTGTACATTCATATTTACTATTTGGAATAAAAAGCTATACATAAGCAAGGTAAAAATCACTTACTGCTAATAAAATACAACTGAAGATCAGTGGGGAAAAATAATAAAGAATGAATAAGTGTGTGAAATGTGCTGGAAACCCCCTTGCTGCAGACGTTCTGCAGACGCAAGACGTCACGTTCGGCAGACGCAGACGTCACGTTCGGCAAACAAACGAGTGATGTGGCAGACGCAGACGAGACGTTCGGCAGACGCAGACGTCACATTCGGCAAACGCAGACGTCACGTTCATTGAGACGAGTGCATGTTGCAAAGTCATATTAAAGAACCGATCGGAACGCCATATTAATATGACTTTGCAACTTGCACTCGTCTCAATGAACGTGACACTTGCGTCTGTGATTATTATATAGGATATGTGTGTGTGTTCTTGTTTAACCCACGTTTTGAGGGCCAAATGCCCCCACAAAGATAGAATTATGAAGAAACCAAATTGATATAGGCTATTGCATTTTTATAGCTTGTTGTTGGGGTTGTTATTGTGATTTAAATTTTTTATAATTGTAAAAGGGCTAGGCTACAGCACTTTGGTAAAATAGAAAACCTATATTCTGAAAACTATGTCTGTTAAAAAAATGTTTTACACAAAATAATTTGTGTAAATTCATATTTACTATTTGGAATAAAAAGAAAAATAGAATTGGAAAAATAATATTTTTATATATAGGCCTATATATAAAACTATGATTACTAAAATTATTATTAAAACATCATGTCTGATATCCGAAAAATAATACAACTACAATCTGCCATCGTAAAAACATCATGCCAAATGATGCAGATCTGAATTAATTGGGGAAACTAAATAAAATTTGTAGGTATGAGAAAAAAGTAGGCTAAGTTAGTCTGAGACAGTTTGACTATGCCTACTAATAGCCTATTCAACGGCTTAGTGAAGGTGTAGAATCAGCGAGATAGTAGCATGTTATTTAGTGCAGGAAAATATAGTGTAAAGGCAGAATTAAAAGATTTGAGAACAGTTCAATTCACAAATGGGAAATAATAAATGATCTATATTGAGGAAGTATCAACATCAAAAATGCAAGTAATTTCTGCAACATTTACAATTATACACTGAGAATACACCTCAATTTATTCAATAATAAACTGTGCTCGCCTTTCTCTTTTGAGGTGTAACTGTTTTATATAATTCTGTTAACTGTCAGATCGACTGTCAATCAAACTTCGGCGAAACTCTAAAACTAAATATTACAACTCTAAAATTAAACATTACAACTCTAAAACTAGAATGTACATTTCCAGAAGAAAATGTGAAGTGGTGCTTGCAGTGGCAAAACTCGCCACTCGGTTGCTAGGGTGTGGTATAGAGGATGGATACCCGACCCGAGCCCGACGGGACCCGTCGGTACCCGACGGGCCGGGCCGGGTTCGGACAGATATTTAGAAATTATGTTCGGGTTCGGGTCGGGCTCGGTCACATCAGCGCGATATGGCATTGAACATTTTAAATTTAAAACAGCTTATTATGTTGGTAGCCAATGTGCCTGATGCTTTCACGTGATGCAAACGTTCGTTTTTCTGATTAAAATACATGTAAAATATTACCATAACATCTGTCTTCCTGTGTGCGGAAATTTGTTTATGTAGCCGTGACAACGAAACACGTGCATGCGCGCCTGCGTTAAGTGCGCTTGTTTCTCCGTGCGCGCTGATGCACTCATCCTGCTGACATTTCCGAATGTCTTCCTACAGTTGCTTAATAAAAGCAGGCTTTTCACACAAACGCACATGTGTCATTAGTATGAGAAAAAAAAAAGGGATTTTAACTGTCGGCCTCGGGTCGGGCTCGGACATAAATATCTTTATGCCTGTCGGGCTCGGGTCGGGTTCGGTTACTGCTCTGTCGGACGCGGGCCGGGCTCGGAAAAAAAAATTCGGCCCGATCCGCACTCTAGTGTGGTACATGATTGCATACGAGCCAACAAACATGTCTGTACTATGTTCTGGTGCTGAGATATGGCTTATTCATGTTGTTCAGGTGGTTGCTAGGGTGTTGCTAAGGTGTTCTGAGTGGTTGCTAGGGTGTTTTGGGTGGTTGCTAGGTATTCTGGGTGGTTGCTAGGGTGTTCTGGTTGGTTGCTAGGGTATTTTGGGTGGTTGCTAGGGCGTTGCTAGGGTGTTCTGGGTGGTTGCTATGGTGTTGCTAGGGTGTTCTAGGATATTTTGGGTGGTTGCTATGGTGTTGCTAGGGTGTTTTAAGGTATTTTGGGTGGTTGCTAAGGTGTTCTAGGTGGTTGCTATGCAGTTGCTATGGTATTCTGGGTGGTTGCTATGGTGTTGCTAGGGTGTTCTAGGATATTTTGGGTGGTTGCTATGGTGTTGCTAGGGTGTTTTAAGGTATTTTGGGTGGTTGCTAAGGTGTTCTAGGTGGTTGCTATGCAGTTGCTATGGTATTTTGGGTGGTTGCTAAGGTGTTCTAGGTGGTTGCTATGCAGTTGCTATGGTATTCTGGGTGGTTGCTATGGTGTTGCTAGGGTGTTCTAGGGTATTTTGGGTGGTTGCTATGGTGTTTCTAGGGTGTTGTAAGGTATTTTGGTTGGTTGCTAGGGTGTTCTGGGTGGTTGCTATGGTGAACTATTTATGAATTTAAAAGTTCATAAGTGTATGAATTTATGAAAATTCATAAGTATATGAATTCATGAGTTTATAAGTTTATGAGTTTATAAGTGAATGAATTCATGAGTTCATAAGTGTATGAGTTTATGAGTTTAGAGTTTATAAGTTTAAATGAGTAAGAGTTCAGAGTTTATTAATTTATGAGTTTGAGTTCATAAGTGTATGAATTTATGAGTTTATAAGTGTATGAGTTCATAGGTTTATGAATTCACAAGTTCATAAGTGTATGAATTCATGAGTTTATAAGTGTATGAGTTTATGAGTTTAGAGTTTATAAGTTTAAATGAGTAAGAGTTCAGAGTTTATTAATTTATGAGTTTGAGTTCATAAGTGTATGAATTCATGAGTTTATAAGTGTATGAGTTTATAAGTGTAAGAGTTTATAAGTGTAAGAGTTTATAAGTTTAAATGAGTCTAAGAGTTCAAGTTTAGAGTTTATTAATTTATTATGAGTTTAATAGTTTAAGTGTAGATAGATAAGTGTCATAGATAGATGAGTTTATTAGTTTTAATGAGTCTCAATGGCTCATATCGTCGCTGCCCGATGAAACTCACGTATGTCCAAAACGGTTACTTTTCAGGAAGTGAAAAAAACACCGTAATTCAAAAGCAGTTGAACGTAGCGGTGTCATACTTGGTACGGCATCTTTAAATGTAACCATAGTCTTGCCAGTGTAATGATATAATCCACATTTGACCAAAATCGAGTTTAAATGGACATACGTGCATATTTTACAGTAACGGTGGTCGATACGCGTTCTTCCGATCATTAATTAGAATGGCCAAGTCGCATTTCATATTGACAGATGAATAGGCTACGCTCAGTTTATTAAATAGCCTACGTCTCAGTTTATTAAATACGCTCAGTTTATTAAATGTCTCTTGCAAACTATGAAGGGACAATGAATCAATACACTCATTGCTGAACCCAGGGCCGGCGCGTGCTATGTAGCCTACAAAAAAATACAGCCATTTCAGTTTTTTTCTTTTAAACAAAAAAACAAGCTGCACCCTTTTTTTTACATTTCATCTTTCATTCCGAAATGAACGAAAAAGTACACCGACCCAACATGTATTAGCCTTTTTACCCGTAACGTTATCAATCTAAATTAATCTCGTTTTTCTTTATTTAAATTTCGGGTTTTTTTCTTTATTTAATTTTCGTTTTTTTTTTATTTAAAATTCGTTATTCTATATTTAAATCTACCCTTTACTGTGTCAGTAATTTATTAGTCAGAAAAATATTAGACTACCTTAAAAGTAGACTATTAAGTTAACAGACCCGTGCGTTAACATCTCCACAATAAACAGTGACAATTACTTCGTCTAGACCATTTACCGGTAAATAACAGTTGTGAATATATTGCGAATATATAATAAACTTGAACAGTTGTCAAAAACAAACATTTGCTGATACTTTACCTCATGGAGTTATTCGGCTATACAATGCTGAGCTTCCAGAGACGCTAGACCTGCGAGATGCATGCCTCAGGGCGGGAGATACGCGGCGTGATTGACAGCTTTGACACCAAATGGATATACGTGAAAATCAGATGACATGATTTCACAACTTTTCATTGGTCATTTAGACATGTGAAGCATACTGTATACGGAAATGAACCTGGACATTCTATCCGTCGAAAAATCTCAAAATCGGCAAAATGGACATATGCGGTTTTCATCAGACAGCGACGATATAGTATATAGAATGGCAGTTTGATTCAGTCTAGGGCTTCAAGGAGTTTAGATTTGAATTTTTGGCAGTTGAGGAGTTTGAAAATCTGAACATTCCGCAATGTTAAGTCAATGGGAGTTTTTTCCGCGTTTGATCGTCATTTTTAGGAAAACCGTAAGTCCGATCAGTTAGAAAAGATATAGCACACTAAGTCAGAACAGTTTGAGTGTCTGAGTCGAGTTTGGAGTATGTGGAGTTAAAGCTCTAGGAGGACTTTGATATAGAAATTTCACTGCAAGAAGAAGAACTAGAAAATGTTCGTCGAGACAAACTTTAAGTTGGCTTGTGAAAGTTTGGACCAATAAGTTTGAAGAAGTTTAAAGTAGTTTGAAGTTTAAAGTAGTTTGAAGTTTAAATTAGTTTGAATTTTAAAGTAGTTTGAAGTTTAAATTAGTTTGAAGTTTAAATTAGTTTGAAGTTTAAATTAGTTTAAAGTTTGAATTATTTTAAAGTAGTAATTAGTTTAAAGTTTAAAGTTGTTTAAAGTATAGTTTGAAGTCATTTAAAGTTGATAGGGTGTTTCTAGTGGGTTGCTAGGGTGTTCTGGGTGGTTGCTAGGTGGTTGCTAAGATATTTTAGGTGGTTGCTAGGGTGTTCTGGGTGGTTGCTAGGTGGTTGCTAAGGTATTTTGGTTGGTTGCTAGGGTTTTCTGGGTGGTTGCTAGGCAGTTGCTAGGGTGTTCTGGGTGGTTGCTATGGTGTTGCTAGGGGTTTCAAGGTATTTTGGGTGGTTGCTAGGGTGTTCTGGGTGGTTGTTAGGTGGTTGCTAGGGTGTTCTGGGTGGTTGCTAGGGTGTTCTAGGGTATTTTGGGTGGTTGCTAGGGTGTTATGGGTGGTTGCTATGGTGTTGCTAGGGTGTTCTAGGGTATTTTGGGTGGTTGCTATGGTGTTGCTAGGGTGTTTTAATGTATTTTGGGTGGTTGTTAGGGTGTTCTGGGTGGTTGCTATGGTGTTGCTAGGGTGTTTTAAGGGATTTTGGGTGGTTGCTAGGGTGTTCTGGGTGGTTGCTATGGTGTTGCTAGAGTGTTCTAGGGTATTTTGGGTGGTTGCTAGGCAGTTGCTAGGGTATTCTGGGTGGTTGCTATGATGCTGCTAGGGTGTTCTAGGGTATTTTGGGTGGTTGCTATGGTGTTGCTAGGGTATTCTATGCTATTTAAGGTGGTTGCTAGGGTGTTTTAAGGTATTTTGGGTGGTTGCTAGGGTGTTCTGGGTGGTTGCTAGGCAGTTGCTAGGGTGTTCTGGGTGGTTGCTATGGTGAACTATTTATGAATTTAAAAGTTCATAAGTGTATGAATTTATGAAAATTCGTAAGTGTAAATTCATGAGTTTATAAGTATATGAATTCATGATTTCATAAGTGTACGAGTTTGAGTTTAGAGTTTATGAGTTTAAATGAGTAAGAGTTCATAGATGAGTAAGAGTTTATTCATTTATGAGTTTGAGTTCATAAGTGTATGAATTTATGAGTTTAAGTGTATGAGTTTATAAGTTTATGAATTCATGAGTTCATAAGTGTATGAATTCATGAGTTTATAAGTGAATGAGTTTATGAGATTAGAGTTTATAATTTAAATGAGTAAGAGTTCAGAGTTTATTCATTTATGAGTTTGAGTTCATAAGTGTATGAATTCATTAATTTATAAGTGTACGAGTTTATGAGTTTAGAGTTTATAAGTTTAAATGAGTCTAAGAGTTGAAGTTTAAAGTTTATTAATTTATTATGAGTTAAAGAGTTTAATTGTAGATAGATAAGTGTCATAGATAGATGAGTTTATTAGTTTAAATGAGTCTAAGAGTAAAATGAGCCTGCCCCTTTGTCTCTATGACAATGTGATCCAGAGCTATGTTCAATACAAAATCCCTATGCAATGTGTAGGACGGCCCAAAAAAAGAAAAAAATAGTTAGAAAGAATGTAAAATAAAAAAAGAAAGAAAGAAAGAAAGAAAAAAGAAAGAAAGAAAGAAAGAACAGAAAGAAAGAAAAACGAAAAATTAGGATGAAAGAAAGATTAGTTAGAAATAAAGAAAAAAGAAAAAGAATAGGTAGAAAGAATGAAAGAAAGATTGGAAATAAAGAAAAAGATTAGGTATAAAGAAAGAATGAAAGAAAGAAAGATTAGTTAGAAAAAAGAAAGAAAGGAAAAAAGAAAAAGTTAAGAAAGAAAAAAGAAAGAAATATAAGTTAGAAAGAAAGAAATTATTTAGAAAGAAAAGTTAGAAATAAAGAAAGAATAATTAGAAAGAAAGTAAGATTAGTTAGAAAGAAATAAAGAAAGAATAGTTTGAAAGAAAGATTAGTTAGAAAGAAAAAGAAAGAAAGATTAGTTAGAAAGAAATAGTTAGAAAGAAAGAAAGAAAGAAAGAAAGAAAGAAAGAAAGATTAGTTTGAAAAAGAAAGAAAGATTAGGTTGAAAGAAATATTAGTTAGAAAGAAAGAAAGAAAAGATAGAAAGAAAAAACAAGAAGATTAAAAAGAAAGTTGTTAGAAAGAAAGATAGATTAGTTAGAATGAAAGAAAGATTAGTTGGAAAGAAAGAAAGAAAGAAAAATAGATAATTAGTTAGAAAGAAAGATTAGTTGGAAAGAAAGAAAGATTAGTTAGAAAGAAAGAAAAAAGAAAGATTAGTAAGAAAGAAAGAAAGAATAGATAGAAACATTAATAAGAAAGAAAGATTAGTTAGAAAGAAAGAAAAAAGAAAGATTAGTAAGAAAGAAAGAAAGAATAGATAGAAAGATTAATAAGAAAGAAAGATTAGTTAGTTAGACAGAAGAAAGATTAGTTAGAAAGAAAGAAAATGTAATAAAATAGATAGAAAAGTTAAAGGGTCACTCCACCCATTTGCATTAAGATTTCCATTGTTAGAAATCCAGTCATACTATTGAATGGTTGTGCAACACACTTTCATTTTCCCCTGAGACGAGAGAAATCCTCTATTTACCTTTTTCACTTCCTCCTACAATGACGCAAAAATCGTCATTTTACGTCATTGTAGGAGGAAGTGTAAAAGGGGGGGATTTCTGTAAAGACTACAAGCACTAGTTCCCACCCTTTCAAACCCGCCCATAGGGGGATGGACCTAATGCGCTAACAGACCTATCAGATCAGTGCCAGTGCGTTTGATTTCACCGGCAGAAACTTTTTGAAAATATGGACGAAGGTACTGAATACGCAGACGGATGCATTATGGAGGATCTGGATTTTGACGAAGTTATGGTAGAAACGGATGTTCGTGGCTACCTTTATGAGCCACAGTATAGCGACGAGCAGCTGAGGGCTATGGAGGAACAGGAGGCGGCTGAAGCTGCTGCCACCACAGCTGATGCAGACGATCTGCCTGCCGCGGACGAGAAGCCCGCAATGGCTCGAGCTGGGGCAGATTGGTGGTGCCTGTGCTCTCACTGTGCGCCAATGGACACTGAACAAGAGTCTGTCTGCTGCCGAGAATTCCAGCGGTGCTACGGAATCGGAGGATGACACGGACGTGTGTGTTGTTGCTCACCCGAGTTTCGCACCCCATATGGATAGCGGCGTCCTGGAGACCTACTTTAGAATACCTAAGGTCAACTGGCAACGTCAGCCAAAGCCTACAGGGTCAAATGGTCGTCTTTCTGTAAAGTAAGTTTATTTTCATTTTGTTAACACGCTAACGTGGCAGGTTCATTGCACAAATATCTTGCAGTTAAGCTAGCTACTGTAGTGGGAGTGGTCTGCGGAGCTGAGCATTGCAATGCACTATGGGGATTGTTGTCTACAATCCACAAGCACTAAAAAGTCATTTTCTGCCTTTTATCGGCCAAGAAGGTCCCAAATTAGAAATTTATGATATTATTCTACTACATATATGACCCACTTTCAATACATATTCATGTCTCCACCGGTGGAATGACCCTTTAAAAACACTCTTATCCCTTCAAAAGAGAAAAACTACTCTCTTGTTCTGATTTATCTGCCGCGTAATGGATCTGAGATCTAGAAATAAGCAAACTAACTCGACGAGTGTACATACTTCATCGTGTGAAAAGGAAGACCAGCAACAAGAAGCTAGCATTAGCAAGATGGCGCACGGACAAGCACAACCTACCGGGGACAACGCTCTTATACTTCAAGAGATACGAAATGGGAACCTAGCCCTTTCCAATAAATTGGATACCAAAACGGCAGAGATTAACGAATCCATATCAGGTTTAAAGTCCATGCTTGATAATCTGACATCCCGCGTCACTGAAGCGGAGGATCGCACTGAAGGGAGAAGATACTCCGTACGGCAGCAAAATTGTCCAGGGAAAGCAACGGTCCCATATTGTATGAGAATACGCCGGTGATGTTTTTTCCTGATTTGAGTACCAACTTGGTGAAGCGCCGAAAGGAATATGATTGGGTAAAGAAAGAGCTGAAGTCCAAAGGTATCCAGTTCGCTTTACTTTATCCCGCTACCTTGAGGGTAACACTATCAGATGGGAAAAAGAAAACATTTAAAACGCCAAGAGAAGCAGCAGCATTTGTGAGAGAGAACACTTGAAAATGGAAGAGAAGTGTAAACAAGTGGCCTGACGCACCTTCTTAATCTCAACCATTGTGCAAACTGTAACGTTAAGACACCACAATTTTACGATATTGTTCACCTACTTGAGTGGTTATCTTATTACAGTCAGTTCTATTTTAGAGTGTTTCATATAATATTCTATATTATATAGCGGAGAGCCCCTGGGGGGCAGAAGAACTTAGATTTAAGTTAGAATAGTTGTTCACGGATACAAGACCTTTCTAGAGGAAGGGAAGTGTGCCACATTTTTTGAAGATGGCACTTTATGTGGTTTTTGGGGTAATTTTCTTTTTTGTTTGGGTGCTCCATTTATTTGTTGCTTACAAGTTTACATATGCTCTGTTTGTGGTAATATTGTGAGAGGTCGAATGAAGCTCATAAATAAGAAAGAACTTAGTGGATAGAGTATTGAAATTTGTCAGTTTTAATGTTAAAGGATTGAATGGACCGATTAAAAGGAAAAGGGTTTTGGCATATCTTAAAAAGTTAAAAGTAGATTTAGTTTTCCTACAAGAAACTCACCTCACTGCGCAGGAACGCAAAAAATTAAAGAGAGAATGGGTGGGGCAGGTAGTGTCATCCTCATTCAATTCAAGAGCCAGAGGAGTAGCCATCTTAATAAATAAAAATACACCTTTGGAAATACTTGATACTGATATTGACTCCTCAGGACGATATGTTTTTGTTAATTGTAGAATATTCTCAGAACAATGGTCACTCCTAAATTTATATGCACCGAATTATGATGATGAATTGTTCATGCAAAATATGTTTCTAAAGGCTGCGGGGGGGCAACAAAATATACTTATAGGAGGGGACTCTAACTTTTGCTTAGATCCTATAATGGACAAATCGACAAAGACCATTTCAAATTCAAAAGCAGCCAAGACCACTCAAACATATATGAAAGATCTAAATTTAATAGACATTTGGAGGCGGATGCACCCTCAGACCCGGGATTATTCCTTTTATTCATGCCCTCATAAATCCCATACTAGAATTGATTTATTCCTATTATCCACCCAATTATTCCATAGAGTATTAGACTTATCGGATCACTTGCCACTGACTTTGTCCATCTTGTTTCCAGATAAACCTAAAACACCATATAGGTGGCGCCTTAATCCCACTCTCCTACAAAGAACTGAATTTTGCACATTTATAAGAGACCAGATTAAGTTGTTTTGTAAAACAAACTGTGCTTCCTCCCCCGATAGCTTTATCTTATGGGATACGCTGAAAGCCTATCTGAGAGGGCAAATAATCTCCTATACAAAAGGCATGAAAAGGCAATATACAGAAGATATTGACAAATTAGAAAAAGAAATATTATCCCTAGAAAAAGATTATCAAAGAAATGGTTCTTCTGACACATATCAATCCTTAGTTCAGAAAAAACTCCAATACAATACATTAGACACTTACAAAATTGAAAGAGCCATTTTAAGAACTAGACAGAGGTATTATGAATTGGGAGAGAAAGCACATAAAATTTTATCTTGGCAACTGAAGACAGAGGAAAACAATAGAAGTATTAATGCTATTCAAACTGAAACGGGCTCTATCTCATATAGTCCAACAGAAATTGATACATTTAAACACTTTTATTCAAATTTGTACAAATCAGAGCTGCCTAAAGATTTGACCCATATAGACAATTTTCTATCTAGAATCGAATTACAAAAAATTAGTGAAGATAAAAAGAATTTGGACCTCCCCTTCACGCAGACAGAAATTATAAAAGCCCTCAATTCACTTCAGTCTAATAAATCCCCAGGAGAGGATGGTTTCCCACCTGAATTTCTGTAAGGAATTTAAAGATTTACTCACCCCACTGATTATGGATGTAATAAACCTTTCATCTAAGACGCATAGGCTTCCCGAATCATCCACGACTGCTATAATCACAGTTCTATTAAAAAAATAAAGAACCACTAAAATGTGCCTCTTACAGGCCTATTTCATTACTGAACTCAGATTATAAATTGATCTCTAACACCGTGTCCTAACGACACGCGATAAAAGGTATCTTTTCCATGTTAATCAGAGTTTTTGTCCTAACCAGACGCGACGGCGACACGCGAAGTTTCTAATTTAGAAACGGTTCCTATTTCTGCGACGTCGCGGCTGACAGATCCGCCCACACAGAGATCTCATTGGATGGAAGTTCTGCGTGTCATGAATATTTAATCATCAAACAAGGACGACGAGGAACTGATTGTCGAAGTTCAAAGGCATTCAATGCTCTACGATAAATCCCACAAATTCCACAAAGACATCAGGAAAAAGGATTCCATCTGGAGAAGTATAGCTGAAGCATTGAATACACATGGTAAGTTAAGTTTAGACTTTCATCTACAGCGAATGAATGAATGAATGTAGCATTTAGCTATAGTAGGCTACTAATGACGCATCAACCTGTGTAAAACAAATTCCGCTTTATTTTCAATGTAAAGTAGAGTGAATAGGCATGACGATTTGTGTCCCTGTATCCAGGGGTGTCATTCCAGACAATCGAGGCAGGGATTGAAATACAGGCAGGGTGGAGAGTCGCAATGACAATGACAGTAGTCCGAGCTGTGCACACTCGGCGCCCGCGAGGCAGATCTGGCCGCGCCCGCGCTGCTCGTAGCAGAGGCGCCGGCGGTGACACGGGGCAGAGGGACTATTATGCATAGTCTATCATATGAATAATATATATGTGCCCCATATATGGAATAAGAGTGCCTAATGTATGTAGTAAATGGAAAATCTCACCTGTGGCACATACACTGTCCTCTAGTAAGCAACCCTATTCGTGGAGAAACAAACCAACAGCCCACATTTTTAACATCTCTCTATACTGACCTATATTTTATATATATATGTAATGCAATGTTAATAGTTATTAATGATTTGAACTAAAAATATGGTAGTTTACCATGGCGTGTAGGTCAATATATATTTTTATTATGTACTGTGTATTGCATAGCATATTATGTTTTCCCATGCTGATTCAAATCATAAGCTAGTGGCAAAAATATATCCAAAATGTGCATGGATTAAAGACAGTACAAAACAGTTCAGCTGAAATTAAACCATTTTATGAGTACACATTATTTATTTTTAGTTAAAAATAGGTCACTGTGCCACAAGCGATAATGGATAATTTACCTCAGATTTTGAAAGCATATAATATAGCGTTCAAACTGAATTCTATGCAAACATACAACTGTACTTCATAACAAAATTAGTCAATGAGTATATTTTGTTAATGTTTTGATTTTTAATAATGTTATTTCTTGATTTGATTATGTCCTTATCTAACGGATGTGGACTGATACACTCACAAATGGGGTTGGAGCTTGAATTTATCTTTTTTTTTGGGAAACAACAAGAAAGACAATTTACATTGGCTGATGACAGACTGCAGACATTCATATGGACTAGAAAGATAGAAATTACACATTCACTCAACTCATAATACAAATAATCGTCAGATAGATAAGACAGACGCAATCGTCACGAGAAATGAATCCGTGCTCGCACATGGAAATTCAATACATCTTATAATACTCTCAACAACCATGTTTAAGTGCTAAATGCATTATCTATATGTTCACATATATGTATGAAATATATTGCGTCGAAAACATTCACTTGAAACGTATCATTTTCACAATTAATTTATTAATGCGTCAGAGCATGAAAAACCATACATACCCACAGCGTCGACACTTGAATCTTCTGCGGTACGGCAAGAGAAGAGCGACAAAATCCAATATCTGCAGTACCATTAATAGCCACAGGAGGGGAGCCTTCTAACACCAATAAATACAGCCAAATGCCTTATTTTATGAAATTCACACAGTACTCTAAATCAAATGTTCTTTTCAACCCTGTTACACTTACCCATTTCCAATGCGAGTGCGGGCCAGCAGTGCGCTTTCACAGAGAGACTCCGCCCACACGCTGTTCTGAATGGCTGTGATTTTTGATTGACGTGTGGCGTCTCACAGTCGCGTCGCGTCTCGTGTGGACAGACACACTTGCTGTCGCTGGAATTTTATCGCGTCGCGTGTAGTTAGGACACGGTGTAAAGGGTTAGCAAACAGGCTTAGCCTAGTATTACCAAAAATAATTAATCCAGATCAGAGCGGTTTCATCCAAAAACGACTATCTGCCAATAACTTAAGTAGGTTTTTCAATATAATTCATTTAGCAAAATAAAGGCTGGACCACACAGTGGCTGTGGCGTTAGATGCCGAAAAAGCCTTTGATAGGCTGGAATGGCCCTACTTATTTAAGGTATTAGCTCAATTTGGTTTTGGACATACATATATTAACTGGGGGAGAACCCTATATTATAACCCCAAAGCAAAGATTACTACTAATGGACAAATTTCATCCCCATTTTCATTACATAGATCCAGTAGACTCTGTCACGGCACGCACACGAACAGGTAAGATCCAATAGCTTTATTTGGGTAATCCGTAAATCATAATCCAGAAACAGGCAAAAGGTCGATATCCATGTAAGCAGTCCAAAACACGAATGAACAAAAAGCAAAGAAAACTCTGGGAAGCGGGTGACATAAACAAAACTCACAAAACTAAACTGAAACTCACAAAACTCATCTAGTACAGTTTTATCATTGGTAAAAATATTAAATGGGTAAAAAAAATCAACCTGCGGCAACGAGAACAAGAGGCAGGGAGACTTTGCAACCCTGCAAGGCATCCCTGAATCGAATGATCATTACACATCCTGTCTATTGAGACATTAATCTGATTGTTTTTTGAAGGCAGCCTTGATGTACTCTTTGCTGCCTATAATATCCCACAATTCCATGAGTTGAGCTAAAAAAAAAATACATCTAAAAGTTGGAGTTGATTGAGCAGGATGTATTGGAGTAAATGTTTGTTTTTGACCAACTTTTTCCACTTTATGTCGTTTCTGATGAGAAATGAGTATTGCAGTGATTAAACATTGGCTTAGTTATAACCAAAGTTTGATCTGTTTTGTTGTAGATCATTAGAATGTTATGCTGCCAGAAGCCTGTCCAAAATCAGTTTTGGGAGTTGCCTCATTGCCTCAAGTCATTGCCTTTCAAGTCAGCTGCCTAAACTTTCGGGTGCAGCCATAGACATGGAGTGTAATTCTAAATGACCATAATGCTAAAGTGCTGTGTGCTTTTGCCTCTCAGGCATTTCTGGAGAGTTATCTGACCCCAGTATGGACAAGACCGCTGCCTTGCTAGGCAGTGGACCCTTATCAGTGAAGCCCCAGTTACCAGTTGTCTAAAAGAACGGACTGTTTTTCTGCTCAAATGCATTGACTTTAGCCTAGTGGTCAATATTAAAAAGATACCTTACATTCAGCTTGCTGAAGAATTAATTGACTCAAAGTCACACAAGTTTGTGCTTCAACTGCAGTCTAAGACTTCAGTTTAGAGAAATCTCCATTTTCCACAACATGTTTTCTTTATATATATATATATAGACATGAGGGTTTTTAACTTGCATAGTTTTCCAATAAATACAGCTTCAGCAGTCTCTTCAACAAGTCTCAGGTTTACAACTTAAATCTCTTCAGCACACAAAAAAAAAAAGAAAAAAAAATCGAATTTGTTTCTCCCCGTTACCAAAGGTGTGTGTCTTTTTCCAGCCACACCAACACCTCACCGTCCACCGTTTCTTTTATTAGATCATGCTGTCAGTCTCATTAGCTGCAGCTGTTCTTTCAGGCAGCCTGGGCTTTGAGGTCCTTAACAGGTGGACATCTTGCCCCTAGCTTCCACGCAAGGTGGCCTGGGAGCACATGCCCTCCCATGATGCAACTATACATAGGTATATATAATTATTGTTATCATTATTAAATGTATATCAAATTTTTGTCAATTTTTTTTGAGTTTGTTCGGTTTGTGCTTGCATGTTACAGTTTTTTTTCCAATTGCTAACACATTAAAATGACATGCATAACACAATTATTTAAACTGACACACAGAGAGCAAAACCTCTCCAAAGTCTCCAAAAGTCTAAACACATTTTCTGCTTTACACACATTTTGCAATTCAAAATGGCACTTTTTAAATGCACTGAACACGGTTCTCTGCATAAGACACAACAATCTGACATAGTCACATGTTTTCCATTTAAAAACATTGCCATTCAAAAATGACACTACATGAGCTAATTGGCCAATACATGTGCCACCTGGCCAAACACCTCAATGGTTAATTGTTAACACTTCAATCAGGATGTAAGCACAATGAAAAGACCACAGGTGAGCACTTTTTTTTCTTTTCTTTTTTTTACAACAACGGAAGACGTTACAGAGAGAGGAAGAGGGAGGGTAGGAGGTAGGTGTAGAGCTGGTAGAGGAGTTCATGGCCAAAGACAACTTTCAAATGAAATCAGAGCAACCTTAGTTGATCATGTCATCAACCATGGGCTGACAATGCGAGAGGCTGGACAGAGAGTGCAGCCCAACTTGAGCCGTTTTACTGTCGCCTGTGTCATTCGGACATTTAGACTGGAGTACAGCTATGTAACCAAAATTTCATGTAGTACACCCCATGTCATAGTGTATCAGTTGGGTGACATCTGTTTACTTCATGAATGACTGATGTCATACACTAACTGTACAAGTTTCCTGTACAATTTACTCTACTGTGGGAGAAATATCTTTAGGCTGCATTGTCCAAACCCTATATTTTTGTTTTTCTAAAGGACTGAGAGACGCAACCATGGTGGAGGAAGGGGCCAAATGTTCACCGGGGTACAGGAAGCTGCCATTTTAAACTTGGTTTTGGAAAATAATGAAATCAGATTACGAGAAATTCAAAGCCACATCATCCAAGACAGCACCATATTCAATGAGTCAGTCTGTCCACATGGGCTCGCATTCTCAAGCGAAACCAAATCAGAATGAAACAACTTTTTAAGGTGCCGTTTGAGAGAAACTCTCAAAGAGGTCAGACGAGCATATGTGGATGTAAGTACAATATTGACTGCAGTACACTACACGCAACATTGCTTCCCAGTGTACTGGATAACACCATATTGACTGATTTTTGTTCTTTGTTTTCATGGAGTACTGGAAATGGATGCTCATGCAATCCCACATGAGTTCATCTTTATAGATGAGGCTGGGTTCAACCTAGCAAAGACCAGAAGAAGGGGGAGAAACGTCATTGGCCACAGAGCCATTTTAGATGTTCCTGGCCAACGTAGTGGGAACATCACAATGTGCGCTGCCATCTCCAATATGCATAGTGTCCTCCACCGTCATGCCAACCTTGGACCATACAACACAGCCCATATTCTTACATTTCTGGACAGACTCCATAACATTTTCATACCACCAGAGCGTATGAATTATGCAGACTATCAAAGAAACCGGTACGTTGTAGTATGGGACAACGTGAGCTTTCATCGTGCAGCCCCAGTCCAAAACTGAATTGCTGACCACTCGCCATTTCTTGTGCAATACCTCCCACCATACTTACCATTTCTGAACCCCATAGAAGAGTTATTTTCGGCATGGCGGTGGAAGGTATACGACCGGCAGCCCTTTGTGCGCATGCCTCTTGTGCAGGCTATGGAAGAGGCATGTGATGAGATTGACGTGGGTGCGATTCAGGGGTGGATAACAGGATAAAGCACTCGAGGCGCTTCTTCCCTCAATGTCTGGCAAGGGAAGATATTGCCTGTGATGTGGAGGAGGCGTTGTGGCCAGACCCAGCTGTGCGGCAAGATGCAAATTTTTCGCAACAATCAATAATCAAATGGCTGCAGAGGGGATCGTCTCTGAGGGGGAAAGTTCAGCGGGGGTGCTCGCCGCCCTGAAAGAGTTTCGGGAGATCATTGGTAGTGTTAAGCAGGAGCTGATCTCTCAAATGTCGGACCTTCGCAACTCCATTCAGGGACAAATTGATACCCTGACCCTGTCTGTCTCATCTATGCAAGGCCGGATCACTACGGCCGAGCAAAGAATCAGTGATGTGGAAGATCCAGTTTCGGGAAATGAGCGGTCCCTCAGTCTCCTCAAAAAAGACAACGAGGTTCTCAGAAATAAGCTGGAATATATAGAAAACTACAACAGACGAAATAACATCCACTTGCTTGGATTGAGTTAAGGAGTTGAAGGTCGGGATACGGTCGAATTCTTTAAGACGTGGCTGCCGAGCGTTTTGGGAGAAGAGAACTTTGGCGCTCCAATTGTTATCGAGCGTGCACACCGCATTCCGGCAGTGCGAATCCTGGGAAAGTCTCCGCGGCCCATCCTGATTCGACTTCTGAGATTCCAGGATCGTGAAAGTATCCTACATATCGCCTGAGATAAAGCCCCAATTTCCGTTGATGGGAAGAGAGTCAGCTTTTTTCCGGATTTCTCATCAGAAGTGATGAACCGCAGAAGAGGGATGATGCCAGCGCTTAAGGCATTAAAGGAGAAGAATGTCAATTGCCTTCTCGTATATCCCGCTTGTATTCGTATTCTTACGGAGGATGGTGGAACACGGTTCTGTCAAACGCTGGACGAAGCCCTCAAGTTTCTGTTGGAACGTGACTGTTGGAGTCGTAGTTGACGTGGCGGAGTCCAAGCTTTGGGATGGATACAGTCTCATACTTGTCCCTGATCGATCTAACTCAGCGATTAGTTGTTAGATCTGGACGGGTGAATGATTTTGTTAAACTGATACTTTGAGAACTTTACCTGATAATCTTTGGTCGCCCGCAAATGTATTTATTTATTTATTTTTTGAATGGGTAAGCCTAATTTGGTTTATTTTCCCCACTTACTGAGTTAGGCCTACTGTATTTTTTTTTCTTCTCTTTCTTCTTGCTTCAATATCAGTGAGGGACTTCATCTGATTATGGACTGAAGATAGACATGGACAGTTTTAATCTGGCGGGCGGCTGCACTTGATCGGATTTGTAATGGAGTTCAATACATTATTCTTATAAATGACTGTTGCTTATATCAGTGTGTTTTATGTATAAAGAGAGCTCGGGGTTAGCCCTTCATTCTTGCTTGGGAAGGAAGTGCGAGCTAATCGTTTCTCAATGTTTTTTTTCCACTCAGCTGCTGATAGTTCTGGTTCAGCAGCTTTAGTAGGATTTCTGTGTTTATTTGTGTTATATGTGTACTTGTCAACATTTCAAATCCAAGGTGATAGTGGATCGATCAGGATAATGTTAATTTTTTATGAGGGCATTTTATATGGTGATTTTGATACCATAGATTATACATGACAAAGCCTTTGAAATTTGTGACATTTAATACTAAGGGTCTACATAGTCCAGTTAAAAGAAAAATAGTCTATATGTACCTTAAGAAGTTGGGGGCAGAAATAGTTTTCCTGCAGGAAACCCATTTAACAGAAAAATTAAAAAGGGTGTGGGTAGGTCAAGTGTTTGCATCCTCGTTTAATTCTAAGTCAAGGGGAACGGCTATACTGATAAATAAAAATATCCCCTTTACAGTTACAAAATCGGTACTCGACCCTTCAGGACGATAATGATACAAGGGCATATGTATTCTGAACAGTGGACGATGTTAAAGTAACACTATGTAGTTTTTCAACCTTCGTAATATATTTCTAAGACCCTTGTGATGGTACATCGACTTACAATAGGTTAAATAACACATCTGCCATAGCCTGACGTGGTCTGTATCGCTTTTACTGGCACTATGTAACTTCGGGTTTCGGGTAGTAACCGGAGCACAAAAAGAACTACAAAATTCGACTGCTTTACGGCATACGTCACTTCCCCCACCACTTCCTCAAATTCGGACGTGAGAGGCCAACCAGCGTTTGTTTTCCAGCTTTCGTGCTTATGTTTTTGTCATGGCCGATGCAGTAACAAAAACTAAGAAGAGAAAGGTTTTGTCGGAGGACACTCGGAAGAGGAAAAGAATGAGTGATCGAATAAAAGGCCTGACAAGGATCAATATTGGGCCAGTGTTTGCTCGCTGGTGTGAGCTTAAGGAGGAGGACGGGTGCCCGACCGATACTGACTTGGCCGTCATGCTGTTGGACTAGTAAGTATATTGCTTGCATACTATCTATAGTTTTTCTAATTTGTTGTCTGCCTGGCTATGTTACGGAAACTATGTGGTCCTCCATTTCTCTTCATGAATCAAGTAATGCTAGTAGAGGAGTGAATTATCAATCTGGTAGCTAGTAAACACTAACATGCTAGTCTTAGATGGTTAGCATGCTATTGCTAGCTTTCTCGTTCCGATTTGAGCATTGCAATCGATGACATGCAAATCGCAAATGTTTGAGTTAAAATGTTTAGTCTACTAAATATGTAGAAAGTATGAAAGGAGTAAGATTAGTAATATTATCATTACCCATATGAAAGAGAACCTGCATGCTTCATATACAGCAACCATATATCTCTTTTTGTTTTGTTTTTTTCAGCTACCAGAAACGGCAAGGGACATCGACACCTAGTAAAGCCACACATTCACAACTACTACAGCTGCTGGTGTCTAGCTTTACTGAAGATAGTGATAGGTAACATATTTATTTTTCTGTACTGCTTAGCAAATCTTTAAGAATGTTGTTCATAATTAATTTTCATTTGTTGTTTAGGGATGACATCCCAGTCCAAGGTGTACAACCGCTGGACACACAAGAAGTGGGTGTACTAGAAGCCAGGTGGGTTTGCCTAATAGTGAGACAATGGTTTTGTAGACTGTACTGGTGGCTTGTTGACTGCTTGTACATTTTCTTTTTCACTCATTTATGCCTGTTCTACAATGGTTGTAGCATGCACTCCATGAGTATTGCAGAGGAGGGGCAGTTTGACTCTCC
The DNA here is from genome assembly GCA_030770095.1 of Gila robusta. NCBI lineage: Eukaryota > Metazoa > Chordata > Actinopteri > Cypriniformes > Leuciscidae > Gila > Gila robusta. The sequence goes on along the minus strand of JAVALU010002154.1, from coordinate 79,708 downwards.
AGATGAAGAAGCAAGGAACGATTTGAGAAATAGCACGCAAGTCTTGCACATGAATTTTCTTTTTTTCTATTTTATTAATATTTCATGAATATGTTCAAGTCTAACTATCTGTTCATATATGCAGCATTGACATGGATAAGCGGTGGACTAAACATAGCTTCTGTGAAGATGGGGACAGTTCTGATGAAGATTATGTCCCTTTTCTTCAGATACGGTTGTGTAATGAAATTAGAGCTAGAACAGTATTTACAGTAATGGTAGTTATTAACTAGTCCATGTTTGTTTTTGATCTATCTGTTTATCCAACTGCAGTCCTGGAGGTCAAGCTGTCATTCAACAGCTGCACGAGATCAGCGTGGATGAAGCCGTGATTGATGTTGCGATGCCTACTTTCCCAGAAGATGATGTGAGCGATATTCCAGAGTCATACAAGGTTGTTTGTGAAGATGACATAGTTGGCAAGAATGCCAGTATCGTGTATCATGAAAATCTAAAGACACTGGCCACCTACCTCCAATTGCCTATAGAGAGGTGCAGCAAAATCAACAAGGTTACAGGAACAGCATGCTCTGCTGGACCACCATTTGAGGTGAACTTGAAAACTAGGGGAACTGGAGTCATCTTGGAATGGGTAAGTCTTGTAACTTCTGGTGCTACACTACAATCTGTAATGAACATCCCCCAGCTCCATTTGTTATGTTAGACTACTGTGTAAAGTGTGTCATGATTTTTCAAACTGCAGTTAGCCAGATTTTTTTTTCTTCATATAGAAAGTTTGTAACTTTGTCAGTAATCTCCCATTATCTGCACAATGGTGTTGGTAAATGTGGCTGAGACTATTTTTATGGAATGCTGCTTCAGAGAATTTGTCAGGTTAAACAACTTGTCATAGTTAGTATATCCAAGACTTGACATCATGCCTGTATTTATGCTGTGCGCTCAATCTGGGATATTCTTTATTTACCCCCTCCATTTCTACAGATATGTCCCTTTGGACACACTTTGTGGCGGTGGAATTCGCAGCCCCTTTTGAAATACGGCATGCAGGGAGGTGATTTCATGCTGGCCATCAACATACTGCTCTCCGGGAATAACTACAGGAAGATTGCCTTTCTGTTCAAGTTCATGCAAATGGGGATGTTGAATGAGTCTACCTTTTTCAAGATTCAAGTAAGATTTTCAAGATTCATTACATACTGCATTGAACCAGTCGAACAGTTCTGGCAAAAGATAAGAGCCGATGTTCTAAACAGTTTGAAGGAAAAGGATGAAGTTGTTGTCCTAGGTGACTCTTTTATTCTGTTGTTGTTTTTTACAGCGACATGCCTCTGACTTGGTGTGAAAGTCAACAACACTTTTTGCCATTATAACTTTTTTTTGTTTTGTTTACTCCTTAGGTGATGGCAGAATGGATTCTCCAGGTATATATTGTGTGTGTGTGTGTGTGTGTGTGTGTGTGTGTGTGTGTGAGGTGGAGAGAGCATACTTGTGTTACATAGTTGGTTATGGTGCATATATTTCACACCCTTACTAACTTTATCCTCATTCTACAGACCACTGTGCACAATACTTCACATACACGACTATAGAGCAAGACATTCGCGACATTGTACAGTGTCACGAAATCGATCGAAATTAATTCACAATCTCGAACTTCGAATTAAAAAATGGAATCGTCGATGCTGCCACGCCCCATGTCACGTCCGGTCGGCGTGCCAAGCGGAAAAAAACACGCGTGTTGAAGTGCTGCGAGTCTATGGTCAACCTCCTCTAACTTAGCTACAGCCACTCAAAAGATAGCATGGCAACTGCAGATGCAGGAGACCCATCGACAGAACTTGAACCCCCTCCTCTTTCATTGAAGTCGCAGGTGTGGACGTTTTTTGGATTTCCAGTGAGTTATGTTGACAACGTTCGCGCTTCAAAAAAGCCACAGTTTGCAGACATCCCAAGTCTCGCGGAAGTTCCGGGAGTCTCCCGCATATTGATAGCGGCTCCCTGATGCAAATTACTTAAAATCTCCCAGAATCTAGAGTGAGCGAGCAAGAGCGCGTATGCGAGACAGAAAAAACTGTGCTCCAAACCGTATAGCGCGTGCACGGCAGAGAGGGAGAGAGCGAGAGACCTTGCGTGTGTGCCTCATGAAGCGCATGTAAGACAGAGAGCATCCTGATTGGCCGGTTTCGGCTTTAAAAAAAGTAAATGTAAAAATCGAGAATCGAATCGAACCGTGACCTTAGAATCGAAAATTTAATCGAATCGAGGATTTGGAGAATCGTGACACCCCTATTGTACATATTGTCTCTGTTGACAAGCGGGAGACGAACAGAAATTCGGTAATCATGGAGAAAGAGTGCTTCATTATGACGATGGATGCACTTCTTCCAGAGATCCATGTGACTGAGGTGGTCACTGACGCACATCCTCAAATCTCAGCATTGCTCAGTAAGGACAATGTGTGTTTTTTCACAAAATGTGGTCTTTAAAATCATGTTTTTCATGTTGGTTTGTCTGATTGTAATGACTACTATTTCTTAGATCATGAACGTGGCAAATACAAGGCACAGGGTTTGAAGCATTCCCTAGATATTTGGCATGCAGCCAAAAATTTGGGGAAGAAGATACGACGGGTATGCCATCTTATTTCACACACTCATTGGATAGATGAATCTGTTCATGCTGTGGCTGTGTAACATCTACATCTTTCTTTCAGGCTGGTACAGTGAGGGACCAGTCAGACCTCCTGCCTTGGATAAAGGATATTGTGAACCACTTCTGGTATTGTGCCAAGCAAGCCTCTTCTGAAGAACAGTTCAAGGTAGGTTTATGTGAATTTTTGAAAGTGGTAAACTAAAACAATGTTTTGGGTGTGTGAAAAAGGTGGGAGAAATGACATGTTGTGTGTTTTTTGTTTTGTTTTTAAAGCTGAAGTGGCATGCACTCCTACATCATGTCCGCAACCAGCACACATGGTCAACGGGATGCTGTGAGCATGAACCTCTAGGGGACAGAATCCAGGAGAAGCCTTGGATAAAACAAGGTAATTGTAATGTGATTGTCATGCCATGTGTCTGACTATGCATGTACAATCAGCCTATTCAGAGTATGAATTTTTACAAGTTCGGCAGCTCACCAGGCTCTCACCGCTATCGTATTGGACAAGCGGTGGTTGAAGGATGTGGGGAAGTTCATTACTTTCAGGTAAGCTATTATTTCAATTATCGGTTTTCATTTCAAAACATATTTATGTCAAGCCCTATTACAATACATAATTTCTTGAAATTATAACGTGTATGGAAATCAGTGTCTTACACATGTCAATCTCGATGTCTGTACTGTTGCTTGGCTGGCCTGTCAGCTTGGCACAAAGAAGCGATCTAAATGAAACAGGGTTCCCTTAGAGTGCGATGCTGTTAACCAGTTTTGGTAAGTGAAAGTAAGTTTGTTTGTTTCTCACATCCTACAGGACGACGTCAGATTTGGAGAATTTCCAGAATCACATCCTGATGTACGCTGGAAAACGGTTTGCCTACAGCCCAGCAGTGTATCGCAGACGGACACTGCTGGCGGCGATCGACTACAACAGTCATAATCGTCGCCTTCTTGTGCGTAACAGAGATGGTCATAAGATGTAAGTGTTTATTATAATGCTTTTTTTTCAGTAGAAAAACATTTATTCCAAATAGTCATATTTGCAAAGACAATACTGCAAACTGTGTTTTCTTTCTTGGTACAGGCGTTACTACAATAAGAAGTCGAAATGTTGGAGCGTGTACGCCCTGAAGGAGAAAAAGGACTATGGGTACATTCCAGACCTGCAGAGGGCCATTGTTCGACACTGACTGAGAAGTGGAGCTGGTCTTCCAAGGAGACAGACTCTCCGGCTCGATGACCCCAGGCGCTTGGGTGTGCTGGCTGCTACATCGCCACCATCCACCTCCAAACTGGTTCAGACTCACGTTACGCGTGGGGAGGGTGTCCCCCAAAGTGATCGCTGAGTGCGTTCGTGGGTGGTGGTGTATCTCTATGTAAATAGTTATCTATGTAAATAAAATAAAGATGTCCTTAATGTTTTTTATTTTGTTTTATTTTTTCAAAAAATAACCAAACTTCAACTATAACAAATAAACATCACACCATAAAAAACACTTTTTACAATAAACATTCACAAGAGCTGACGCACCCTGAAACCAGTATACTGGCCCATTGGGTCAGGAAAAGTCTCCCTGATCCTCCAGACACAACAGCTGGGAATCACCACTCATGTTTCCAACTCCAAGGCGACCATACTGCCATAACACAAATTGCCGGTAGGCTGTGTGTCTGTATTGTCTTTGTTCAACACCGGGCTCCTGTGCATCATCGACTGCAAAGATATCATTCCAAGCAGCCCTCGCTAGCCTCAGAACACCCTCATCCAGGATGTAGTACTCCATGTATGCCATAGTACTAATGCAGTTCTGTGGGGCCTGGCGGCAGCATAGCCTCTCCAGATCAGTGTCCATTTCCCGGCAGTTTTTACAGATACACCAGTGTAGTCCACCACCATCAGGTACTCTTGGCCTCTCTGTGCCTTCATGCAAGGTCAGCACATCGAACATCAGTCCTGGGAGCCTCAACATGACCTTTTGGAGGATGCGGTTCTTCTCTTGTGGTCCCAGAGACTGGATCTGGGTCTGTATTTCTGTATTTCTCCTGTCCTGCAGATCCTGGAGTCTTCTCTGTCTGTCAGGGTCAATATCCTTCCTTCTCCCTCCTCTGCTTCTCTTCCCTCCTCTGCTTTTAGGCCTTGTATCTGCACTGGTTGAGGGTGTAAAGTCAGATGAGGCTGATGAATCCTGAAATAAATGAGAACAACCTTATTATGGTAACTGTATGAAGGTCAAACACTTGCAGGCATGAACTGTAATTTAGAACTGTAGTTGCTCAAAAAGCAAGAATTAGCAACATATTAGCTAAGGGAGCAGTAAGGAGATTTTTGGTAACTATATAAATAATGTAGCAAAGCAGCCACTAAAGCGGTGTCACCTTTCTCTGTAATATTTTTCAAATAAAATGCTCAAGATTTTCACAGAAAATGCAATTGACTACTACATGCTAAACTGTTCTGCAATAAGTTTTTACTTTTTATCCTTGTGTAAACCTATCTTGCTGTTATACCGTTTCAAGTTTACTATTACACAAAATAAAAACTATATATAAAAAAGCAAGCAATATCATTATTTAGTTTTTCTTCGTTTGTGATGTCTTTCATAAAATCATGCATCATACTCTACCTTATCTGTGGCCATTGTTGATTCCAAAGCTGGTGCTGGATAAACAGCGAGCGTGCGCGTGCGACAGTAGGCTGCGGTAGGCTAAATTATTTACGACAGCGGTAATGGACAATTCCACTTCCAACCTGTAGGGCGACCGCAGAGGAAAAGTTCCTTGGTGTTGCTTTAAATATATATGCTCCAAATATTGATGATCACTTGTTTATACAAAATGTTTTCTTTCAAATCGCTCAGTCATCAGGCTCACTCTTGGTAGGTGGTGACTTTAACTTTTGTCTCGACAATGTACTTGATAGATCTTCAACCAGACCATTGCCTCTTTCTAAAGCAGCAAAATGTACCATTGCTTTTATGAAAGATTTAATTTAATCCTCATGATACACACACTCGTATAGATTATTTTTTGTTATCCACCCAACTTTTATATTGTGTGCTGGATGTTGAATATCTTCCTCGTTTATTATCTTCCTCGTCATCCCCATTCTCCCCTTGTAATCTCATTGTCCATCCCAGAGAAAACAGGACGAACATTTAGGTGGAGGCTAAATCCCATTCTTCTTAGACAATCGGAATTCCAAAAATTTATTAGAGAACAAATCGATATTTTTACTTCTACGAATAAACCTTCTTGTTCCAATAGCTTTATATTATGGGACACCAATATAATAAAATGAACACCTGCCAGGCAGAGAGGGCTATTATTAGTTCTAATCAGCATTATTATGAGCTTGGCGAGAAAGCACACAAAGTTTTGGCCTGGCAATTAAAACGAGATGAACAGAAACAAATGATAAATGCTATAAATACAGGTAACACGGAGACATACATTCCTGTAGAGATTAATGATGCATTTAAGCAATATTGCACAAAGTTACATATTTCTCAGGCAAGTACAGATAGTTCACAAATGGATTCTTTCTTATCCTCAATCCACTTACCATGTCTTTCAGAGGAAGACAGGCTTGATTTTGATCAACCTTTTTTTGCCTCTGAGTTGATCGAGACCATTCTTTTACAATAATAAATCTCCGGGTGAAGATGGCTCCCCATCCAAATTTTATAAAGTATTTAAAGATTTGCTTGTGCCATACTTGATGGAAGTACTTGACCAATCTAGGACGGACAAATGTTTTCCAGACTCTTTCTCCAATGCAATAGTTTCGGTAATATACAAAAAAGGTAAGGATCCGCTGACATGTGCGTCCTATAGGCCAATTTCACTCCTTAATGTGGATTATAAATTAGTTACTAAAATGATAGCCAAGAGATTAGAAACTTGTCTTCCTCTGCTGATTAACCCAGAACAAACTGCTTTTGTAATTGAGAGACTATCAGCAAACAATTTGAGGAGATTTTTCAATGTCATTCATACTGCTAAAGAAAAACGCATACCGGGAGTAGTTGTTTCTCTTGATGCCGAAAAGGCTTTTGATCACGTCGAGTGGTCATATCTTTTTGAAGTGCTGAAAAAATTGGGATTTGGAGCTGCATACATTGATCTAATTTATTCACTTTATAAATCCCCTAAAGCAAAAATGGTTACTAATGGAATTACTTCTGCTACATTTCCCTTGTACAGAGGATGTAGACAAGGATGCCCCCTAAGCCCAGCTCTCTTTGCACTGACTATCGAACCTTTAGCTGAGGCTATTAGATGCAACTCTGATATAAAGGGCTTTGGAATCGGCCCTGAAATGCATAAAATATCATTGTTTGCTGATGATATTCTTTTATGACTTACTGACCCCAAAGACTCTTTGTCTAATCTACAGAATGTGTTACAATTGTATAGAACTTTCTCTGGATACAAAGTTAATATTGACAAAAGTGTAATTTTGCCATTATCAGGGTTCGACTATACTGCACTGGACGGTTTTTCCTTTAAGTGCTCTCCTACTGGAATTAAATATTTGGGTATTCAGGTAGATGGTAACTTAAAGAATCTCTATAAACTTAATTTGGCTAGTCTTTTAGAGAAGGTGGGCAGAGATTTAACCAATTGGATGGATCTACCACTCAAAGTACTTGGTAGAATAAATGCAGTTAAATTAATATTTTTTATACATGTTTCAATCTCTTCCAATATTATTCCCTAATTCCTTTTTCACTTATCTTAATAGGTTAATAAGTTCATTTATTTGGCATTGTAAAACCCATAGGGTGAGCCTGGAAAAACTGGCTTTGGATTATAAGCAAGGAGGACTGAGACTTCCCAATTTTAAGATGTATTATTGGGCAGCCCAATCCAGGTACTTTGATCAGATGTTTGCCAATACCCCCTTTCCCTCTTGGCTGAATATGGAGAAAATCTGAGATAAAAGAAGAATGTCCTGCCAATATTTTATATACGTGGGATGAAAAACTAATAAACCCATTATCATTCATTCATTTCAGACTTGGGGTCCGTTCTTCGTACGTCGCTAACTCAGTTAGCTGGATTTGATTCTTGGCGATTTGGCATGATCTTGGATTGTTTGGTTCTTCGACGCTCATCCTGGACTTGCTGTCATAGTAACAGGTGCGTAAGCTTAAACCTGCTCGCGAGCAGGCTTATTTCATGTAAACCGGATTAGATTTCTGCTTCATAAGCGGAGTTGATACGGGAAGTCCTTTAGCGCAGCGCGATAGTGTAGGCTACTTTCTGAGATATATATTTTTTCTCGTGAAACGATCGTGAGGGTGTCGTTTACATTATTATTTTGTTGGAAACCCACATTAATGTTCGACTCGTTGGAGTCGGGCTTTAACAACAGCACAAAACGTTTGCATTGCCCTAAAATTCTTTGCGAGTGGCTCTTTCCTTACACCATTGCAGATGCGGAGAACTTGATGAAAAGTGCTGTCTGTCGTGCCATTCGCAAAGTTTACCTGGCACTCAAGCAGTTTTTAGGGGTTTTTTTTGTGGCATTTGCAAGCCACTTAAGACCCAAGATTGTAAAGCAGGGTTTTGTTTTGTTTTGTTTTTTTCCAACGCAGGTAGGCTATATTATAATTTTTAATGAAGATCATGCAATCATGACCATGCCGATTATGACTTACTGTTTGTCCCTCAGGCTTCACTAACGTGATTGGTGCCATAGACCATAGACTGCACACATGTTCCCTTCAAGGCCTAAATGAAGGGGATTTTGTGAACAGAAAGGGGGCTCACAATGTAAATGTGCAGACAAGTTACTATTACGATTCTTAATATTCCAGATTAGTAATATGATATCAAATTTAAAAAAAGGCAGTTGACTGATTAAAATCTCTTAGATGGTTTGTGACTATGTTCCATATCACAATTGTGAAAGCAAAATGGCCAGGATCTGTGCATGACTCAAGATTTTTCAGAGATTCACATTTATGCACATTATTTGAACGTGGTAAGGAAAATTATAAATATCAAGCTCACTGTATTACATACACTTATGCTGATCCTAACAGAACTGCATTTTTCCATTATACAGATGATTACAACAGGATCCTGCTTGGAGACAGGTGTTTTATGACCCCATTCCCTGACCCAAACCCCAGACCAGTTACAATGCAGCTCTAGCCAGGACAAGGGCACACAATGAAATTAACTTTGGCCAACTAAAGGGAAGATTTCAGTGTCTGAAAAGCCTGAGGGTTGCACCTAACAGGGCCTGTGACATTGCATGTGCCATATTACACAACATTGCCAACATCAGGAAAAAAAAAACGTTTCATTAAATGTTTAATAAAAGACAGGACAAATTTGCTTAGTTACTTGAGTTTTATTTCAATTGTTCTTTGTAAAGAAAAGCCAATTATCAAGTCATCTTTTGCCTCCAATAAGAGATATTATGCAAGGTCAGCAATAGTACTCTGTGTGAAATAGTGTATTTGCACTTACTCTGTGCCATTTTTTTCTTTAAGTAGTCAAGTTCTATTTCTCCCACTGATTTTTGTTTTTTCAAAATACGCTATTTTCTGTTGAGGCTCCTATTATATAGGGAACAAATATCACCCTGTGTCATTTGTGAGATGTTTGTGTCACACATGCCTCATGCAACAAATAAAAAGGAAAAGTTGGCTATACACTGCCCACTTCTGTATGCCTCCTCTGTGCAGACTCTTCTGTAGGCCTTTCTGTACATGTGGACTCCTGCAACTCATATTGCAGTCAGAAATAATAGGCACACAAGTATAAATTAAGTAAAGTTATTTAAGCACTTGCAGGTAGTCTACTTCCTCCAAAGGACATTCATCTGAGAAGGTTTCTTCACTGTCCAGTGCAATGGAAACAAATGGGTATTACAAAGTGTTGCACTTTCTTCCCTTTTGATGTAAAGTTAGAAAAAGTCCACTTACTGCACATGCTTCAGCCAGCACTTGCTTGGGAACAGATAAGAGTGTTGGTGTAAAACTGCATAAAAGAGAAAAACACAATGCAATTACAATGAACTACACTGGGAAAAAATATGATCAATAACTCATGGCAAAATATTTTTACATTAACATAAGTTTATCAGTTTTCACTTTCACAAGTCAGAGAAATGTATCATTACTCAAGATTTAACAGTTGAAATGACTATACCAGCCAATTTGGATTATAGGCCTACAGCAACAAATTCTTTTACAGTGTACTAAGAGAATTTAAATCTCATTTACTAGTAATGAAGGGAATGGCTGCTACTGGTCCCTGGATGCGGGTCTGAACGCAGGGATGCCCTTCACAATAGGTCAATTCACATTCAACCCAAGGGCCAGCTCTTCTGCCAGGGTGCAGGAGCACCTTTTTTTTTTTTTTTTTTTTAGCCTTTTTCTTGGTTGCTTTTATAAACAGACAACCATTTATTTAACAGTGCATTTTTAAAGGAGCATTCGGCAACTCTAGCTATTTCTTCGCTGATTTTCACTTTTGTTGTCGCATGTTTTCTCAACGAGCTCCCCCTACAGCTGTGAGGCGTATATTTCACAACAACGTCGTAAAAAAACTCACATAGTGCACCCTCCTCCCCCTTTCTACCGCAGCTCACGTGCATTTGTTATTAGCGGAGCCGGCCAACTTTATCGTGTGGAGCTATGTCTACCGAGGTGGGTAATACATCATACACATTGAGGGCGGCGTGTGTGTTTATGTCGAATTGCCGTAAAGCAGTTTGTGTTTCTCGCTCGTTCTCGCTTCTCACGAGACTTCCTATTTCCAACTTACCGGGACGTTAGTCCCCATGTTGCAAGGTTGGTTTTCCGCCTAGGAACGCTGGGGGGAGAGGGGAAAGTCACCATTCTCACCAGAACAGGTTATTAAACCATCCAAATGATTTCTAAACGGTTTTATTAAGTTAAAATAGTTGCCGAATGCCCCTTTAAAAGAGACTAGTAGGCCTATAAGTAGGCCTAGTAAAAATGACCATTATGTAGAATATTCTTGTTCTAGTGTGGTGACTCTGACATGACAATGATGAAATTATTAAAATACAAAAAAATATACTGTAATAAGTAATAAAAACATCTAACATGGCCACCAGAAACGCATTTAATTTGTCTGCTACTTTTTGTCAGCCCTCTCTCCTGGCTTTTGCACACTTTGAGGTGTTCCCTAGTGTTTTAATTAAGATTTCAAATTCAGCATAACCTTCAAGCAATAACTCTTGCTCTGCTGTGGAGAAAAACTGAGCGCGCTCTTTGGCCATGGTGAGCAGCCAATAGCAGCGTTGCTGATCAATGTTTCTACTATCGATACATATCCCCTTTTAAACCAGCGCATGAATGCGCAATTATCTCAGATAACTCAATCCAGCTATACTAATCATAAACGGCAGGTGTGTTAGAAGAACCCAATTAGCCAGATCATGATTAGCCCGATGATATCATCTTGGATGTCTCATTTGATCTCGGATGTTTTAAGCAACGTACGAAGAACGGACCCTTGGTATAAACTGCGGTCTCTGCTGGGACAGGGTAATTTTCTTTCCCCTAAAACACTTTTATGGGGGAACAGATTGCTACCAATGTGTCATCAAAACAAGAATTTTAAGATATGGGCAGATAAAGGTATTACACTGTTGGAGCATTGCTTTGATGGTGATGTTTTAATGTCATTTGAACAGTTAAAAAATAGATATAATTTGAGTAATAAAGAATTCTTTAGTTATCTGCAATTACAAGATTGTTTAAGAGTCAAAGCAAAAACTTATCCTAAGATACCGGATTTGACATTTATTGAGCAACTCTATTATTCTGATAAACCACTATATAAAACAATCTCTAGAACATATGAAGCTCTGATCGCAAATCAGCCTTTAGATGACCCAGATAAATCCAGAAGGAGATGGGAGCAGGATTTGGGGGTAAGAATATGGGGCCTGTGGGGTCAATTATGTAAAGATGGGGTCACCTCAACCTTGAATTCTAGGTATAGATTAATTCAGTTTAATTTTTTACACCAGCTCTACTACACTCCATCTAGATTACATAAATTGAACAACAGTATTTCACCCCTCTGCTTCAGATGTGGTACAGAAGAAGGGACATTTTTGCATTCCATCTGGTTGTGTCCCAAAGTTAAGTTGTTTTGGGTGCAAGGATGTGATAGTATATCACAGATGCATGGAATTGATTTTCCAATGGATCCAGAGGTGTGTTTATTAGGCAATTTTACCAACTCTAACCTCCGAAACAGACAAGCTATTAAGTTTACTGAAATGTTGTTAATAATAGCTAAAAAATGTATTGCTTTGAAATGGAAAGCAGACACTGATGTGCCAATTGGATTGTGGTTGTCAGAGATTTGCAGCTGTGTACCCTTAAAGAAGATCACATATTCAATGAGAAGCAGGGGTGAATTATTTTATAAAATCTGGAAACCCTTTTTGAATTATATAAATATAATATATACCACATGACTTGATTTGATAAAGTTAATTTTCTAACTGTCTTAAATTTGTATCTCCCTTTTTCTTTTTTCTTTTCTTTTTCTTTTTTCTCTTTCGTTGTTGTTGTTGTGGTTTTTTTTGTTGTTGTTGTTAATGTTGCCTCACTTGTGTCTTGTCTGATGTTTGTTATTGTATTTGAAAAAGCAAAAAAAAAAAAAAAAAACTAGGAATACAACTCTACAGACAGACTTTCTGCAAGATCCGCCATAGTGCAGTTTGAGCATAAACCTGCACAAGTGTAGCTTCTGGAAACATTTTCTAATTACTGTATCATATCAATGAAGTTGTATTGGATAACATTTTCATAAGGTTCTAAAGGACATTATCTTAGCAATATGACAACCTTTTACTACTGTAAATGCAAAATTTTCTATTTTTATGTTTTAGCAAACTTTTATCTACTCATAGAACACGTTGTTGTTGTTTTCTAATGTCTGATGTAAATATATGTATACAAATGGGAGGTGTGCGTGTGTGTGTGGAGACATTGTTCAATCAATGCAATGATCCACATTGACCTTCAAATATCTTAATCAAACCTAATGCTTTTAATAATTTCTCATGAGTAACTGTTTGGATTATTAGGCATGAGAGGCGACAAATCTTAAAAAGACCACTCAAGCAAAGATCATAATCTCTTCTCAAGCCTAAGGAAAATGTTCAAACCAGCCACATTTTAACACACATGTAGCAAACTACTAAACTACACACTTAGTATCAAAAGTTCTGGACCTTATTTCTGAGAGTACATTTACACGACAAAGTGGTAAGAATGATGAAAATAGATGAGACTACAGTTTTACTACTACAGAGACTACTGTTATGCTGAAGGATACTGTCATGATTTGTTAACACAACAAATTAACTTTTAAATGTAGCCTACCTATTTTACTTTTTGGCACATCTCTTTTCTTTTTTCCCACATGATAATTGAAAAAATATGATCACTAAACACATATTCTTAAATCGCAGATCTCTGGGAATGAAGAGGTGCTTAGCCTGTATCCTGCATTTCATATATTTTAAGAGGTGCTCTTTACAGCAGTCTATAGAGATATGTAAATGGACAAGGATTCAATTTTAGCTGTTCAAATGAGTCGGAATGATCTCTTGTGTCTTGTTCTCTTTCCTTTTCTATGTCTCACGGCAGTGTAGCTATAAAAACTGTCATGAATGTGGCCCATGAGAATGTCATCTAGGTCTATAAAATTAAAGAATGTCCACTCTGAGAACTGGAGTGAATTGTTTGTCAATATTGAGATACCACTGATAAATAGTTGTAATCTATCCAATGATCATGACAATGATCATTTTACCTTGATTAAGAATGTTTTTGCTGTGAGCCCTGTTCAAGGAGAGCAAACATTTTTTTTTTTAGTAAAATTGTTGTGAAACAGAGTGGGGACATTTGGAATATCAAAAACATTACCACAAGTTAAAATGTTCAAGTATCATGTCATTATTTTTTCATAAACAAAAATTGTCCTTTACTCAAGCTAATGTCATTCCAGACTTTGACTTTATTTATTTTTCTGTGTAACAAAAAAAAAAAAAGATATTTTGAATAATGTTGGTAACCAAACAGTTTTGACTGTCGTTGACTTTTGTATGGACAAAAAAAAAAAAAAAAAAAAAAAAATTCTAAATATTTTATTTAATTATTTTTGTTTGTTTCACAGAAGAAACAAAGTCATACAGGTTTGAAACAACACAAGGGTGAGTAAAGATGAGAATATTTTCTTTCATTTTTGGGGGGAGGGGGAAGGGGGTAAACTATACCTCTAAGTTTTTCTATCACTACTGAAAGAATTAACAAGCACAGCACCCTCTTGAGGGGACAAATGGATGTGCCAACGTTTTCTTTGGCCTGGTTTGGCATGTAGACTGGAATTTTAAGTTACACTTTTTATTATGGGTACATTATTTTTCACTTGACCCTCATTCTCTATCATTTTCCAAAGTTATCAAATTATATTTTTTTTACTGAAACTTTTATATTAAGACGTTTTTTTTTAAGACAGTGAAGATTGGACTTGCTTTATATAAACCACTCTCATAAACACTCATACTGTGCCTCTGCTTTACACAGTGTGTGAATGTATGTGTTGAGTTGAGTCATTCCTACTCACAAGTTACAACTCATGTCACACTTGCCAAAGGCCACTGTAGGTGTTATGAATCAGAAGGACACAACCAGGTAAAGTGTAATGGTGTTTATTTAAAGCACTCAGAAACAGTCACGGCAGGGAAGTGGATGCTGAGTAGATATTGAGATGGAGTCAATGACTGAATTGGTAATTGTAGAATCTCTTATCTGATGCAGAATGACGAGGAAGATAAGGCTGAAGATGTCAGGCAGACTGGACGACCGGGATAGCTGAGCGGGAATACTGGAAGCAGGTAGGTACTTGCAGCAGGTAAGTAGAGAAGTCTCGGTCGAGAGAGTCAGGAAGTCGATGGTGAGTCGACGAGACCAGACAACTGTGTGAGGGAACTGGTGGAGTTTTTAAGGTGTGGGTGAAGTGAGTGCAGATTGCCGGCAGGTGATGATGACAGGTGCAGATGATTAATAATCCGGTGATGCTGAACGAGTGGATGGAGTGTAGAGGTCTGGCGCTGATGTATCCGTAACAGTACCCCCCCCCCCCCACGGCCAGCTCCTGAGGGCGGAAAAGACAGACGACGGGGACAACCACAACCTCTCGGCGCTGGACGACTGGGATGAGCAGAGTGGAATTCCTGTAGGAGTGTGGGGTCTAGAATGTCATCCCGGTGGACCCAACATCTCTCTTCTGGGCCAAAACCTTCCCAGTCGATGGGGTATTCCAGATGGCCGCCCCGTCGTCGGGAGTCGAGAATGTCTTGGACCCGGTAGGTGTTCTCGTCCGCGGGATCCACAGGGGGAGGAGGTACGTCTTCAGCACCAGACCCTGGGGAAGGAGTGAGAGGATTAATGTAGGGCTTGAGTAGTGAAACATGGAATGAAGGTGAGATGCGGTAGTGTGCGGGGAGTGACAACCGGTAGGTGACTTCGTTGATCTGCCTCTGTATAGCGAACGGACCGATGTACCTGGGACTCAGCTTGCGGCAGGGCTGTCGAAGACGGATGTCCCTGGTGGAGAGCAAGACCATTTGCCCAGGTTGGTATAATGGGGTTGCAGATCTTCTTGCGTCGGCCTGGCTCTTGTGTCTCCGAACAGCCCTTTGCAGATGGACGTGCGCTGAGTCCCAGACCCTCTTGCTCTCCTGGAACCAATGATGGACTGCTGGAACGTCGGATGGCTCTCCTGACCAGGGAAACAGGGGTGGCTGGAAGCCGAGTATGCACTGAAAGGGTGTGAGGCCCGTGGTGGATTGTTGCAGGGAGTTCTGTGCATACTCGGCCCAGGGAAGATAACGACTCCAGCAGTCCTGATCGTCGTGGCAATATGACCGCAGGTATCTCCCGATCTCCTGTATATTCCGCTCAGTCTGGCCATTGGACTGGATGGTAACCGGAGGTTAAACTGACTGAAACACCCAAGAGGTTAAAGGTTAAAGGCAGACTCGGGATATGAATTGTGGTCCGCGATCTGATACAATACCTTCAGGTATGCCGAAATGACGGAAGATTTGGGTGAACAGTGTTTCAGCAGTCTCGAAGGCAGTGGGTAAACCAGGCAGAGGGAGGAGTTTGTAGGCTTTTGAGAAGCGATCTACAACAACCAGGATGCATGTATGGGAGTCAGAGAATGGTAAGTCAGTGATAAAGTCCACACCGAGGTGGGACCAAGGTCTTGTGGGTACTGGGAGTGGCACTAGTTTTCCTTCCGGGAGACGTCGAGGAACTTTGGCAATGGCACAGACTGAGCAGCTCTTCACGTACCGGGAGACATCCTAGGTCATATTGGGCCTCCAGTAGCGTTGTTGTATGAGCGAGAGGGTTTGTTGGCTGCCTGGGTGTCCAGAGCCCGGAGATGTATGGACAGAGTCCATGAGGGACAGACGCAAGGGGGTTGGAAAATAGGTCCATCCCTCAGGACCTCCCGGCGGAGCAGGTTCAGACCGGGTGGCATTGGCGATGTGATCGTCTAAACTCCACTGGATGGGACTGACAATCAAGACTGGAGGGAGAATGGATTCCAGATTTGATGTGATGGTGTCAGGTTGGTACAGATGGGAAAGGGAGTCGGCTTTGACATCCTTGTCTCCTGGGAGATAAGTGACCTTGAAATTGAACTGGGTGAAAAAGAGTGACCAGCGGGCTTTACGGGTGTTGAGTCTTTGGTGTCCCGGAGGTATTCCAGGATTCGGTGATCGGTGATGACGTCAAAAGGATTTTTAACTCCCTCCAGCCAGTGTCTCCATTCTTCCAGGGTGAGTTTGATTGCCAGCAGTTCCTGGTTGGCGATGTCATAGTTCTGCTCCGCCGGGGACATCTTTTTGGAGAAGAAGGCACATGGATGGAGTCGGGGAGGTGTCCCCTGCCACTGTGAGAGGACCGCTCCTACCCCTGTGGTTGAGGCGTCTACCTCGACGAGAAATGGAAGATCTGGGTTGGGATGGACGAGGGTAGGAGCGGAACTGAAGGAGGGTTTGAGCTTCTCGAAGGCATTGGTGGCTTCGGTGGTCCAGGATAGAGACTTGGCCCCTTTTTTTAAGAGTGAGGTGATGGTGCACTGATTTGGCTGAAACCTTTGATGAAACGGCAGTAGAAGTTTGCGAAGCCCAGGAAGCGTTGGAGCTCTTTGATATTGGTGGGTAGAGGCCAGTTGGAGACCGCTTCCACCTTCCTCTGGTCCATGGTGATTCCATGAGGTGTGATAACATAACCCAGGAAGTGAATTGTTTCTTGATGAAACTCGCATTTCTCCAACTTCAGATAAAGCTGATGGTCGCGCAGACGTTGAAGGACTGACTTGACATGGAGGTGGTGCTCGGACAGGTTGGAAGATTATATGAGGATATCATCAATATAGATGATGACAAACTGATGAAGGAAATCTCTGAAGATCTTGTTCATAAATCCTTGGAAGACAGCGGGAGCGTTGGACAGACCGAAGGGCATGACCCTATACTCATATTGGCCAGCAGGTGTGATGAACGCCGTCTTCCACTCATCTCCCTTCCTGATCCGTACCAAATTGTAGGCACTGCGCAGGTCCAGTTTTGTGAAGATCCGAGCACCATGGAGTTGTTATAAGGCGGCTGGGACCAGAGGAAGGGGATACCGGTATTTGACAGTGGAGCTGTTGAGGGTCCGGTAGTCTATACAGGGGCGGAAACCTCCGTCCTTCTTGCCTACAAAAAGAAGCTGAAAGCGGCAGGGGACGTAGATGGTCGGATATAATCTTGACGGAGAGCCTCCTCGATGTACTCCTCCATGGCCTTCTGTTCTGGGATGGACAATGGGTAGATCTTACCACGTGGTAGTACAGCCCCAGGCAGCAGGTCGATTGCACAGTCCCATGGCCGATGTGGTGGAAGTTTGGTAGCCAGTTGTTTATTGAAAACATCCTGGAACGCCCGGTAGGTGATTGGTATCTCATGGAGTCTGTCGGTGGGAGGACTTTCGACGGATGTGGAACAAATGGTGACTTCACGGACCAGGGTTGGTGATGAGGAATCTTCTTGACGGAGTACAGACAGTGAGTGAAGCAGTCACTTCCCCATTGAAGTATCTCACCTGAAGACCAGCAGATGTTAGGGGAATGGAGTTCCAGCCACGGGCGTCCCAGGATAAGGTCAGCTGTAGAACCCTCCAGCACCAGAAACGGAAGCTCCTCTTCATGAAGGCAGCCGATCCTCATAGTGATGGTGGGACTGCTGTGACCAATCCGCCCACGACCGAGCGGTTTCCCCAGGATGGATTGAACGTGGAGAGTCTGAGGAATGGGTCTTTGACGGGTCTGAAGTTTTTACAGAGTGGAGAGTGAGATGAAATTGCCAGCGGAGCCAGAGTCGATTAACGCTTGCGCTGGAAGAGATGGTTGGAGGTAAGTTAGCAGAACAGGAGTGCATTTCATCTGAGAAATGGGAAAGTGGAGACGGAGTGTACTCACCGCCGGTAGTGGGGGACGAACTGGACAGGAGATGAGTTGGTGACCAGCGGATCCACAGCATAGACATAAATTATTGAAGATGCGACATTGACGTTCTGCGGCAGGTAACTGATGGAACTGATGTCCATGGGTTCGGGTGCTGAAGGGTTGAGTGAGGATGAGGGACGAGGAGGAGGCAGTGCAGGCCTGTCAAGCTGGCAAGCAGTGCAGCGTTGGTCCACACGAATGGAGCGCTGAATGAGACTTTAAAGCCCAATGACGTCATCATAAATGGCCAGCTGTAAACGAATCTCATGATTTAAACCTTGACGGTAAGCTGTTATTAGAGCCAACTCATTCCATCCGCTGGAGGCTGCCAGGGTGCGAAACTGTAAGGCATAAGAAGATACTGATGATTTACCTTGTCGTAAACTAAATAGTTGATCCTGCACTGAGAGCGCATTCGTGGCTTGAGAAAACACTTCACGGAAATGACAGATGAAATCAGAGAATGATTGGTGACTGGGCCATGATCATCCCACAGCGCTTGTGCCCAGAGAAGGGCTCGACCGGTGAGGAGAGAAATGACAAATGCAACTTTCGATTTTTCTGAGGGAAACTGTGAGGCGTTCATTTCCATGTACAGCTCACACTGCAGAAGAAAGCTGCTGCACTCCCCCTCCTCGCCAGAGTAGGGCGCTGGTCGGGCCATGGGACTGACAGAGGCAGATGGAGAAGGACTAATGGCGGGTGGTGATTGGGGGTGGTGTTATAAAATATCAGCGACTGTGACCGGGGGTGAAGCTCCCTCTTCGCCGTGATCTGTCGGTTCGTGCATGATGGTCTGGACTTCTGTCATGAATCAGAAGGACACAACCAGGTAAAGTGTAATGGTCTTTATTTAAAGCACTCAGGAACAGTCACGGCAGGGAAGTGGATGCTGAGTAGATATTGAGATGGAGTCAATGACTGAATTGGTAATTGTAGAATCTCTTATCTGATGCAGAATGATGAGGAAGATAAGGCTGAAGATGGCAGGCAACCTGGAGACTGGATGACCAGGATAGCTGAGCGGAAATACTGGAAGCAGGTAGGTACTTGCAGCAGGTACGTAGAGAAGTCTCAGTTGAGAGAGTCAGGAAGTCGATGGTGAGTCGACGAGACCAGACAACTGTGTGAGGGAAATGGTGGAGTTTTTAAGGTGTGGGTGAAGTGAGTGCAGATTGCCGGCAGGTGGTGATGACAGGTGCAGATGATTAATACTCCGATGATGCTGAACGAGTGGGCGGAGTGTAGAGGTCTGGCGCTGATGCTGGTGTATCCGTGACAGTAGTGACAGTAGGTATGCCTGATTTTGTGTTTTAAAAAATATGCCTCAAAGCTCACATCAAACATTTGAACAAAATAGACATTTGCTAAAATTTACTAAAATAAAATGAGACATTTATATAGCGCTTTACTATGTACTACTGTACACCCAAAGCACTTTACAATCATATCAGAGGATTTGATTGAAAAATGTATCTATGACTTTTATTACTGCCAATTAATAACCTTAACTATTTGAGATTTTAAAAGTAACCATCTTAACTAGGTAGAGTCTTGTAAAGTGTTTTTTCCTTGATGACAACTGTACTTTGATAGTTTGGTCTTAATTAGTTCATAAGATCACTGCAATCACCTCACCATGTAGGCCAGATAATAATTATTCATCCCTTATGACTATAAATACTAAAAGTGTAATCACTAATTTCACACTCTAAATTTAGAGTGTACCTTTAATCCTGTATAAGAAATTATAGTCTGCTCCGAGCCACTGCTATGCTGTAATAAACTTCATTTTTGAGATCTTCGACGTCCACATCATTTTTTCTTACACCTGTAAGACACTGTTCTGAATGTGCAAATACAATCCACAACTGTAAATTTAGCTCTTCAGCCTTAGATTAGCTGCCCTTGAAGGTCACTTCAGTCATGTGGTTGGTTTGCTTCACAAAGTGAGTCATATGGGTGGCATTTGGACTAATTCTGGTTGGAAAGAGGAGCCATTTGGAGGTGAAGGTAACTGAGGATGAGTGTAAGCATTTTGCACCAAAATAAGCTTAGTTATTCTAGTAGAATCCATGGTGGCACAGAAATAGTTCCCATCGAATTAAATGACTTAGCGGCTCCGTCTGTAGATGTCCATCCACTGCTTTATATGCATACTGCTGAGAAAATGTTGAATAATTAAGTTGCTGTGAATTATTGTAAGTTCATGATAAGGTGAGATGATAGCGATGGGGTGAGCCTTGCTCTCATGTTAATGAGACACTCATAGCACTAACATGAGTGGAGGCCAATGCTCCCTCAAACACATTTACATAAATATCTACTGTAAATGGAGATGTTCCATAGACTTCTGTTGTTTTATACACAGCTTAGTATAAATACTATAATCTTATCCTAACAGAAAACATCCTTTTGGGGACATCCAGCAATATCCTAATTTGTACAAATATTTATCTTTAATTTTTTTAACTACAAATTAGGATATTGCTGGATGTCCCCAAAAGGAAGTCTTGTCAGATTTAGCCCCCTTTTAGGTATAACTTTGTCTCCAAAACATGGTTAAGTAGGTACACAGTAGAATAAAATTTTGTGTTCTTTATTATACATAGACATTTAGTTGTACTCCCAGTACAGGACATTTTCCTCAAATCACAAGTAACACTACAGAATGCACAATTTCTTAACCATATTACAGTTCCAGTTATTTTATGAATAAGCAGCAACAAAAAGATAAATAATTATATGTTTTTTTGGCATCATCAAATATCTCTTGCTGGCAATGCAGAAAATCCTATAAATTAATTAAATAAACTCTGTACTAAATAAACCATCAGTAATTAAAATGGATAGCATCAACACAATGTAGACATTTTTTTTCTTTTTTTTTTTGGAGTTACAACACTTTATGATTGTAGTTTTTCTACACTGTAAAAATAATAATTTTAACAGTAAAAGACTAAAATTCTACGGTAAAAACTGTTAATTGTTAATTAGTAAGTTCCCTTACCTTCTGCAGTGAAAAACTGGAATAGATCTACTGAGACATTTCATGCATTTTTAAATGTACAGTTTTTGGAAGTGATAAAGAACAAGTCATCAAATAATGTACAGCAAAAAAACATAAATTGACAATGCCAGAATTCCCTTTGTTTTGTTTTTTTATTTACTTTTTTCTCACTTTTTTCTTATCTGTTATGTATATTAGGGTTTCATGTGACAGTACATCTTATGTTGTTTAATTAATGTTGTCATGGCATACATTTAGTGTCGTGTGTTACCACCATAGTACCATTTTGTATTTGTGTGTAAGATACTGTGTAAACATTTTATATATTACTATTTACTTTCAGGTAATACATTTATTATCCGCTTGAGGAACAGTTACTTGTGATGACCTTTGATTCATGTGGCTTTCTCTATCACCTGTGTGGTTGTCAGTATAATAAAGATTTTAGTAATTTGATATACAAACATCATTGCAGTTAATGAAATAAAAAAAAAAATCTATAAATTTATGTTCAGTCTGTAAAACTTAAAATGTTGCTATACCATATTTTTTTACAGTAACTTTCTGGCAACCATAGCTGCCGTTTCATTACCGTACATTTTTTTTTTTTACAGTAAAGATTTTTACAGTGACCACTTACTCATCATTACTATAATGGTCTTCATCACTACTATCATCTTCGCTCTCATCATCGTCATCATCATCATCATCATCATCATCCTCAGTATTGACCTTTCCAGAGAGAACATCCTCAATCCAGTCCTCCAGCTCCTCAGCTGATGGTAGAGCTTCATCGTTAAGCATGTTCAACCACACACTATCGGCCTATAAAACAAACACACACGCGTTCCCATATTTTTGGGGACTTTCCATAGACATAATGATTTTTATACTATACAAACTGTATAGTCTATCCCCTAAACCTATCCATCACAGAAAACTTTCTGCATTTTCACATTTTCAAAAAACAATTTAGTATGATCTATTAGCTGTTTTTTAAATCTATCTATCTATCTATCTATCTATCTATCTATCTATCTATCTATCTATCTATCTATCTATCTATCTATCTATCTATCTGTCTGTCTGTCATTATTAATCCATTGGGTTTCACTTTATTTTGATGGTCCCTTTACCACATTCTGTTGACTATAACAGACGTAAAGTAACGTTGCACCTACATGTCTACTAACTCTCATTAGAGTGTTTGTAGAGTATTAGTAGACTGTCAGGGTTAGAATAAGTAGATATGTATACTTGCAAAGTTACATATAGTTAGTAGAATGTCTGTTGGGGGACCATCACAATACAGATTTAGCAGATATTAAGCAGACAGTCCACTAATACTCTAATGAGAGTTGTAAGGTAGTTCCAAAGTAACTTATAGTCAACAGAATGTTTAAAAGGAACCATCAAAATAAACTGTTACCATACATTGTATTACTGTGTTATACATTTTGGTTGTTGGTTGTTAGATTTCTTTGGTTCTTATTGAAAGCATAACCAGACATACATGCTGCAAAATAGATATTAATTAAGCATATTTACAGAGAACATCTGCTGCTCAAATTTTTGCAGCAGTGTTATAATAATTTGTTACATTTTATATAGCGCTTTTTCTGGGACCTCAAAGCGCTTTACATAGGAGGGGGAATCTCCTCAACCATCACCAATGTGCAGCATCCACCTGGATGATGCGACGGCAGCCATATATCGCCAGAACGCCCACCACACACCAGCTTACTGGTGGAGAGGAGACAGAGTGATGAAGCCAATCAGAATGTATGGGGATGATTAGGAGGCCATGATGGACAGTGGCCAAGGGGCAAATTTGGCCAGGATGCCGGGGTTACACCCCTACTCTTTATCGAAGGACATCCTGGGATTTTTTGTGACCACAGAGAGTCAGGACCTCGGTTTATCGTCTCATCCGAAGGACGGTGCTTTTTGACAGTATAGTGTCCCCGTCACTATACTGGGGCGTTAGGACCCACACAGACCACAGGGTGAGCGCCCCCTGCTGGCCTCACTAACACCTCTTCCAGCAGCAACCTGGTTTTCTCAGGAGGTCTCCCATCCAGGTACTAACCAGGCTCAGCCCTGCTTAGCTTCAGTGGGCAACCAGTCTTGGGCTACAGGGTGATATGGCTGCTGGCTTTGAAAAATGTTATTCTGTAGTGTCTTTATCAATATAAAACTAAATTAAATTAAGAATATTTTAGTAAGTGTAGGCTTTACAGTAGGCCTGTAAATTTAAAGTTTGACTAAAGAATATTGTGTGATTAAATGCTTTATCGTGTTGTAGATCATTATGGTTATGTTAAACTTTACCTCAAAAGGCTATGATAGTTTAAAGCTAAAAATGTGTAATATTCAGCCTACATGTTTCAATGTAGAGAAGTTTTTAAAAAGGAAACAAGAGGTGTTTTCACAGAGTGATGAAGGCTAGGACAGAAAAAGTAGAATACTTAAAGGGGACCTATTATGCAAAATTCACTTTTGCATGGTGTTTGGACATAAATGTGTGATGGCAGTGTTTGTACACAACCACCCAGCAGTGATAAAAATCCACCCACTCCTTTTTTTAAAATCCCCATAAATCATAAGCAGTGTCTCCCAACGACCTGTTTTCAGAATGCGGCTTTAGTGACATCACTAAAGCCACAGGCCCCGCCCACGAGTGTTGACAGACACTGTCGTTCTAACATAGAACCGCCCTGATCGCTGATCGAGGCCACAGCGAGTTGAGAGTTGTACACATCCGCCATTGCTGCACTGACGAGAATGTCTCCCAAGCTTTGTCGGTGTTGTGTAGCTGGATGGATTAATCTTCATAGCTCTATTTATTTACTGGAGCGATAGACCTAACGTTATTGATCATGGCAGTAATGAAAGTGAGAGCACGCACTTTATCACAGTTCATAGGAGTTGTTTTACGGATATAACAGTTACAGTTGAGTTTACCAGTTTATTAAGCACCCCCTGAAAAGGTGTGTATAATATTTGTTTACTGTTAGTTGTAACGAGTGTTTTTTGTACTTCGCTGTGTAACGTTATGTTGATGAAAGGGAGAGGGAGAGAGTTTATGGATAAGACTTTAATGCGGACTTCTTATACAGTGTTTATTCAGCTCTTACAGTGATTTTCTGAAGTGAAATTGACGCTTCATCTTTTGTGTGATGTACAATAAACTTCATTGAACTCATCAGTATATTTTTACAACATTCGAACGCGGTCCGCTACAACACAACAGGCTTGTACTAATAGTGGATAAAAGCAAGATGCAAAAATAAGTTATAAAACCGTAATTAAACTAGACTATACCTGTTCTATCTCCATACAGCATATATTATCTGGCTCTGTGGGCATCATTGTCCGACTCCGGGTCGAAATGAACACGGCTACTGAGAGTTTATGTTCTGATATTATCATTCCGTGAGATGAGATTGTCCTGACTGAGCGCGAGCTCGTGAGGCTCCGCCCTCTGGGCCGGCAGCAGCTGCTCATTTGCATTTAAAGGGATACACACTAAAACGGTGCGTTTTTCTGAGACACAAAAAGTGACAATTTAAACATGCTGTAAAAAATTATCTGTTGGGTATTTTGAGCTAAAACTTCACATACACACTCTGGGGACATCAGAGACTTATTTTACATCTTGTGAAAATGGGCATAATATGTCCCCTTTAAATAACATAAAAACCGAAGACCAAAGTTACTTACATCAGTCACGTTCACCACACCAATCTGGGGTCTGGAAAGGTCCACCTTAAAGGTCTTTTCCCAGTAGGTAGTTAACTGCAGATGAAGTAGCTATTAGAACATTGTCACAAGTGTTTCAATTTAAGCAGAGAAATACTTTGTAGATATGGATGGGATAATATCTCACCAGAGGAAATTCATCAGGATCAATCCACATTATGCTTAGATCTGGGTTTTTAGTATTATCCCTTGCAACGTCCTTTAAAATTTCCAGGAATTCATAGCCGTCTATGAAATGGGAGAAAAAAGCACAGATTAAGTGATTGAGCTATTAATACAATCATTCTGAGCTACAAAATCTAGTCTTGGTTATAGCAGTAAACAATTTTTATTTTGGAAGGGACAACCTGGATCTTCCTCCTCAGCAAAGGCAACAATGTGGATTCCATCCATGTCATCTTCCTGTTAATTGAGCAGAGAAAGATCACTTAAGCAGTGAACCAGCAGCCATATAAATCAACAGTTAACATTCAATAGATGAGTCCTACAGATCCAGTCTTGCTCACCCAAGTCTCAAACATGTCCTCAGCACGAAGCTTTCTCAGAGTGGGCCTGGGGAGGATCAAACATTGTTTTTAGAATGAAAGTGGATATTTTAAATGATATATTAGCAATGTCAAAGTTCTGAGGTTACCACTGATATCACCTTCTATGTTGATTAACAAAGTCCACTATCTCCTCTACAGAGTTAGGTTTGCCAGGAATGGTTACAGGCTCATCCATGAAGGGCTCATAGAAGTCGATTTCATTAATTTTTAGAGTCAGTTGTTTAGCAACCTGCAGCATGAAACGGTTATAAAAAAACCAAAACATAATCCTGTTTCCTCAAAGATGGTCAAAGCCATTTACACACAAATATCTTCTCACTTTTATACCAGAATAACATATACCACCAAAATATCTGCACGTACCCCTTTGTCAAAAGTGGCAAAAAACTTCAAATATGGTTGAAACTTCTCTGCAGTCACCTGAAAGGCCTTGTAGTCTGAGAAATAAAAAAAGTGAAGAAAAAAACACAAATATAAATAATTATCCATTAACCCTTAAAAACTGTAATAAAATGTTAAACATTTTAGTGCTGAAGCATCAAGCAGCTAGTGCTCTCACATCATATCCAGAGGTCACCGCAAAGGCTTTAGCAATCTCCCAACTGAAATGGTATTTTTTAATAAAAACTGTATAGCAGTCATGTAATCGAGATAAACGTGTCACGTGTATGTTCTATTTTGGTTTTATTCTAGTTCCTTTGTTCTCATTTTCCCACCACTGGTTTGTTTTCATGATTGTTAATTAGTTCCCCACACCTGTTCTGTTTCTACCTTTATTACCCAGTTTGTATATAAACCCTGAGTTCTCCTTACAAATAATGTCCTGTATCGTCTTGTCCCGTTTTCGTAGTTGTGTTCTCCTGTGTTTGTCTTGTGGCTTATAATAAAGCCGTTTCTTGTTTACAATTCTACTCGCCGTGCGCTTAGTACAACCACACCTTGACAACGGGTTATTCATGCATGCTATTTTGTACAGCAGCAGTATGACGCAACAGTGTCATGTATATATTTGCAGTAGCAAGTCCCATACTTGCTCTGCAACAGCAGCATAGCAGATCTATTCTGCCAAGACCAAACATATCAACATTGTTACATCCATTACCATGTCAAACACTCTGAGAGTTGTCATGACAGAACACTTGTTAAAAATTTGTCCTCCAAAAAGTTACATTACATTTTCAACATTTCAACTTGTGGACATTACATTTCCTCTTCTGCCTATTCCCTCTAGGCAGATACCATGTGTCAGGAATTCTGAGAGGGAGGACCCAGATGCAGAATAAAGAGTGGTGTTATTTCCAGACTTAACAGCAATGGGGCAGTACCCAGCAAACACAGAACATTGTCACAATGTACCCAAATTTCTAACAATGTTTTAACAACATGACCAAAAGGTTGCTATAACTACGTTGTGTGGTGAAGGTTGTTACAGCGTTGTCACAATGTTGACATTGAACCACCGTTCAGGGCCGTTACTTAAGGTTGTGCTGAGGGTGTCTGGACAACCACTGGACAACATATGTACTTGTCACTGCCCTGACGCGCGAAAATCAGCCTTTTAAATTTCAACCAACCGCTGGGCTGTCTCATTCATCATCAAGCAAGGATACGTGAGAATTGCGTTTAATTTACCTCAGCTAAATAAGATACGGAAATTATACAAACACAACCTACAACTTCCTTGTCTATTGTGACATTTATTTGAACATCTTCTGGTCAGGTATGACAAATATTTAACTTTATGCCTAAAGTTATAAGCCACAATGAAGCCAAAATTACTTTAATGATGAGTAATTGATTTCAGCACGCTGAAATCGCGGTACCAATCAGAAACGTTGGGGCGGGCTTTACACGATGACGACAGCGCAGTGACGGTGAAGCAGATTTTAATTTGAACATTACAAAGATGGATGCCGCCGTGGAACATCACTCGTTCGAATCAGCTATCGCGTCTGTTTTAAGTGATTTAAAATTGTCCTTTTCATGTCTAAAAAAGATGTTATCGCTGTCTTACCGACTGGATTCGGCAAACGTCTGATATACCAGTGTGACGAGTAGTGATGGGCAGATCGAGGCTTCGTGAAGCAATGAAACAGTCGAAGCAAATGTGCCATTTTGTTTCGAGGCTTCGAATCAATCCGAAACCCGTCTCCACGGTGACACCTAGTGGTCACTTGCAGGTGTTGATCTGAAACAACCTTTACAAAGAGCTAATAAAAAAATGTGTTGGTTTTTTTTTTTTTATTATTGTATTTTTTTAATATATGAAGCTTGTAACCTGTAGTCTCTTCACATTGCATAATGTGATTTTGGTCATGAAAAATGAATATTAATAAAAATAAATCAAGCCACAATGTCTCCCTTTCTTATAGATTTTTATTCAAAAATATTAATTTCTCTGCTGTTGAAGGACTCAGCCTACTTCTTTTTTTACAGATAATTTCTCCAGCCTTTGAAAAAATTCTCTCACAAGGGACACTTGTTGCTGGCATACAAAGATATTTTTTAGCTAGGACATACAAATGAGGAAAGATTACTGCTCTCTCTTTCCAGTAAGTTAGAGGATCATGAGTTCTGGGCAAAAACGCATCGCTGAGGTATTTTTTCACTTCCACTGTGGCATCAGCTGTAGGATTGTGTATCATCTGGGTCTCACGGATACGATTGTCAAAATGTTCCCATAAACTGTCTTGTGTTTCAACTGGTGTTGATGATGATGGGCCTGATGTTGACATTTGTGGTTCTGAATTAAAAGAAAACGGCAATTAGTAACAAATCATAAAACAATGCATACCTTGCTTAGATGGCCCAGCAGTGTCAGTAGCAGGCCTTGGTACAGGGGGAACACTACCATCCTCTGCACCCTGCAGAATGGCAGGATGAATGCTCCTCAAATGGCGCATCATGGATGATGTATTGTTGCAGTAGGCTAGCTGCCGATCACAATACACACATCTCACTTTATTTGGGGTTTCCAAATGGAAATGCTCCCACACCACAGATGTACGGCATCTCTTCTGTGGAGCCTCCATTTCTATCTATCTATCTATCTATCTATCTATCTATCTATCTATCTATCTATCTATCTATTTTATATGTAGCCTATCTATCTAATAATCTATATGTATCTGTAATATATGTATCTATCTATTAATCTATATATATATATATATATATATATTTCTATCAATGCATCTATTAATGTGTCACTATATGTACTCTGTGTGTCTCTAAGTCAATGTGTAAATGTAAATTAAATCCTAAATATAACTAAACAAATCGCACTATAAATGTCACTATATCACCAAAAATCCGCTATCTCAAAACCAAACTCCTCTCACAAAAACCCACGATATGAAAATGCGTTGACAAAACTTTTATACTGTGTGATTGTGTGATTTGTTCCAGAACCGACCAATCAATGAAACCCTGATTCGGCGGAGCACTCCACCTGATGAAACACTTAGACGCTTCATTTAGCCGTTGTCACGTGACGTGGGTGTTTTGAATCACGCTTCGGATCAGTGTTTCGAATCATCTTTGCTTCGGGATCTCGCAAAGCTTCGGAACGTCTGTTTCGCGCCAGCCATCCTTAGTGACGAGCAGGAAGAGGCCGAGGGACGTGAGAGCTCGGCGCGAGTGATAATGAATGACACCTGTGAGACGCACCGGTCTCGCATCTCTCACGGAGGAGCAGAAGCATAAAAGGAGGAGCGACAACGGTGAAGATCGAGAAAGGACAGGCCTGAATTTTATTTGATGTTTTGTTTTATTATGTGTGGCGGCAGTCGACCGTGATGGACTGCCGTCTTTACTTTCATTTTTGTATTTGTTTTATTTTGTCATTAGAATGTGTGAATGTTCGCCGGTTTCCGCCTCCTTCCCATAATAACGAACCCCGTTACAACCATAGACTGTAAAAAATGATTACAACCAGCTTGACCCGTTGGTGGCTAAACCTTTACTGTCTATGGGCTAAATGAATGGGAGGGTCTTAGCGAGAGCCCTCTGCATGCATACGTCATCTCCTTCATCGCTCTGATTGGTTTTAGGTCTATCCAATTGCGCCCAGAGGCATTTGAGCGACGTCCGTTGGTGACGCCCCTTTGGAAATGATTCGTCTATGAAGCTTTGCCAGACCCTAACTCAGTTACAACTGAGAATGGTCTGGTTTTAATCAGGCTAGTCTCATTCATTTCTTTGCTAGATTTTCATGTCTGTTCATGCTAGTTAACGTTAGTCACTCCCTGTATATAATATGTTTTCTTCTCTCACAAATGTATGACTTTTGGAAGTGCAATTTGATTACCATATGCTTAATAAAGTTGAATTAGCTAACCTTCTATGTCATTTTTACTCTTCAAAGCGTACACTTGCAGGTGTTGATTATAATTAATTTACTGTTAGGCTCATAAATAATAATAAGTATAAACAATGTTTTAAAAGTATATAATTATCTTACATGACGACTAATTAAAAATTAACCACAAAACATAACATGCTAAATGGGGGATATCTATATCTAGCATATTAAAAAATTGAATTGTCAGAACATTGTCTCTCAGTTGCTGAATGTCACGCAACAACGTTGCTACAGCCCTGTCGCGTCTTACAATTCTACGTTGTTACAATGTTGCGAACACTTAGACAGTGACGTTGCCATAGCAGAAATGCAACGTACCACAGACGTTTCCACAACGTAAATGTGTTTTCTGGGTACTGCCGTGCAAAGGCAAAAGACTGTAACTTCGTTTTTGGTCGATAATTAGTTATTGATATTTTTGGCACATTCAATACCTCCTTTATCATGTGGATAAGTATCTTGAGTCAATTCCGTTGTTTTTTCGAGAAAATAATGGGTTGTCTTAACAGTAACTTACAAAAGCCCATGAGAAACCAAGGCAGAACACCGTAACACCAGTTGCCGCTCTTTGGCTTTGTTTTGGAACACTCATATTGAGTTACGATACTCTGCCTTTGTTAAGCCGTGCGTCAATATGAAGTTACTGTGCCGGCGTTCTATCAAATAATGCTACCTATCAGATTATACGGTGTTCTGCCTTTGTTTTACTCTCCATTAAAATTGAAATTATGATGTATCCTGTGTACTTTGTACAGCTGCCTTCAGTCCCTGTAACTTCTGATGTCCTCAGAGCTTTGTCCTGCATTAATGCGGTCAGAACATTTATGCTCTGAACACGCTCCATCGACAAACATGCGATATCGATCGCGAAGGATATATACAGAGTTGACAGAAAAATGTTACACATGCCGTAGCAGGTGAATACAACAAAGAACTAAAGCCCCGCCTCACCCAGTTCGGTTACCGGACCTGGTTGAAACAATCATGAAACAATCTAGCTGGCAGAGTGCCAAAACTTAACGGCGCCTTCAGCACCGTCCTGAACACGGTCGAGCCGATGCGGAACTAATATATCACAGGGAGTGATAATAATGAAGGAACAAGGGTATATTGGTGAAGCAAGAAGTGCTGGTGCATACAACATCAGACCAGCTGTTACAAGCAGGTTATACCCAGCAAACACATTTACGTTGTGGAAACGTCTTTGGCACGTTGCATTTCTGCTATGGCAACGTCGCTGTCTACGTGCTCGCAACATTGTAACAATGTAGAATTGTAAGACGCGACAGGGCTGTAGCAATGTTGTTGCGCGACATTCAGCAACTGAGAGACGACTTTCTGACAATTACGTTTTTTAATATGCTAGATATAGATATCCCCCATTTAGCATGTTATGTTTTGTGGTTAATTTTTAATTAGTCATTTGTAAGATAATTATATACTTTTAAAATGTTGTTTATCCTTATTATTATGTATGGGCCTAACAGTAAATTAATTATAATCAACACCTGCAAGTGTACACTTTGAAGAGTAAAAATGACATAGAAGGTTAGCTAATTCAACTTTATTAAGCATATGGTAATCAAATTGCACTTCCAAAAGTCATACATTTGTGAGAAAAGAAAACATATTATATACAGGGAGTGACTAACGTTATCTAGCATTAGCAGACATATGAAAATCTAGCAAAGAAACGAATGAGACGACAAATCAAAGGAAAAATAAACAGGTGTGTGAGTGGTTACAAAAAATGTTTTCTCCCTGTGCGTTTCTAAAAAAAGGAAAAAACATTATGCAAGTACGCGCTTAATTAAGTCGCTGCCTCTTCAAGGAGTGCTGAAATCTATTACTCATCATTAAAGTAATTTTGGCTTCATTGTGGCTTATAACTTTAGGCATAAAGTTAAATATTTGTCATACCTGACCAGGAGATGTTCAAATAAATGTCACAATAGACAAGGAAGTTGTAGGTTGTGTTTGTATAATTTCTGTATCTTATTTAGCTGAGGTAAATTAAACGCAATTCTCACGTATCCTTGCTTGATGATGAATAAGACGGCCCAGCGGTTGTTTGAAATTTAAAAGGCTGATTTTCGCGCGTCAGGGCAGTGACGAGTACATATGTTGTCCAGTGGTCTTCCAGACACCCTCAGCACAACCTTAAAGGAACAATCCACCGTTTTTTGAAATAGGGCTTATTCACCGTCTCCCCTACATTAAGATAGGTGGGCAAAAGCATTTTTGTCTCAGTGCATGCATTGTCTTAGTTTGGCAGCGCCGATGCTAGCTTAGCTTAGCATAATGAATGGAATCCTATGTTGTCAGGTAGCATGTCGTAAGTAAAAGTGATCAAAAAAAAAAAAACCCGAATTACTTCTTGTGGCCTGCGTATTCACAATGAGTACAAATAGTAATTCAGATTAAGACTAGGTGATTTTCTAGGCAGATATTGACTTGGGACTATATTAGGGTGAATCACAGGCGAAGCACTGCTACTTGGGCGCAGTCATATCACGCAACACCTGAAATCCCCCAACTTCCGTCAACATACCGGCGTGAATATTAGCTGGCTATTTTTCCGACAGTAGACATAGTGAATGGCGATGGACATGGGGGATTTTGTGCGAGACGAAGAGGGTGACTTCTCAGAAAGTCAAGATCCAGAACCATACCTCTACGAACAGAGTTTTCAGAAGAGGAGCTATGGAAATAGTGCAATGGAAATAGACCGACAGAAGGAGGAGGTTGCGATCGCTCAACAGCCTGAGGACGTGAGGATGAGAGCCAATTTTTTCACAGGTAACGATAACAACGATTTTTTTTTTTCAATCATGTTGTTCATGCTAAACAGGTTGAACTCAACATGAGGTTATAATAGATGAGGCAATTTGAACCATACTCTATATACAGCTTCTCAGCATCTATCTTACAACTGAATAAAGACTAAGATTCACGTAAGGAAGAGTAATAAAAGACAACTTACATGTGCACTTTTTTCTGCCTGTACTTTGAAAATGGATGGGATGGCCGTATCCTTCAGACGTAGTACCGTCTTTCTGGTCCTATATAGCATTTTTTCAACATAGTCCTCTGGTGCAAAATGCTCTTCGCAAATACGATACTGGCTAATTTTGTAGTGAGGTGTTGAAGTACAGATATCCAGAGAAGCTAGCCATCGATTTCTCAGTTCCACATTCGGTGGAATTCTGTGAAACATTACATTCGTGTATGTCCTTTGCTTGTTCTCACAACCTTTTGCTATGCAGGTAATTACCATGTTTGCTGTAACTTCTCAAACTAAACACAATCCAAAAGCGAAGATACTCGGTGCAGGTCAGGTCACGCCGGTATGTTGACGGAAGTTGGGGGATATCAGGTGTTGCGTGATATGACTGCGCCGAAATAGCAGTGCTTCGCCTGTGATTCACCCTAATATAGTTCCAAGTCAATATTCTGCCTAGGAAATCGTCTAGTCTTAATTGCTATTTGTACTCGTTGTGAATACGCAGGCCACAAGAAGTAATTAGGTTTTTTTTTTTTGATCACTTTTACTCATGACATGCTACCTGACAACATAGGATTCCATTCATTATGCTAAGCTAAGCTAGCGTCGGCGCTGCCAAACTAAGACAATGCATGCACTGAGACAAAAATGCTTTTGCCCACGTATCTTAATGTAGGGGAGACGGTGAATAAGCCCTATTTCAAAAAACGGTGGAGTGTTCCTTTAAGCAACGGCCCTGAACGGTGGTTCAATGTCAACATTGTGACAACGCTGTAACAACCTTCAACACACAACGTAGTTATTGCAACCTTTTGGTCATGTTGTTAAAACGTTGTTAGAAGGTTGGGTACGTTGTGACACCGTTCTGTGTTTGCTGGGTACATACAATCACAGGGTCTGGAATAAATCCACGGGTCGAGCGAAGTGCACAAGCACAATAATAGGGCAGACAGCTGAAACCACCGCATACTGAAAAGACGCAGAACACAGAAGGTTGTGCTATAAATGCATTAGTCGTCTAGGTAGTCCAGAACGCGCTCCCCACTGAGTCTCAAGGGGGAAAGCACTGCGTAGGCTACTTTTCGTGAACGGACTAGGAGCGTGACACCTTCGAACACGAATCTCGGTAAGTGCCTGTGAAAGTATATGCGTCTTTCAGATCCACTGCTATAAATCAGTCTCTGGATCGAATGCGTGCAAGGATCTGTTTTATCGTGATCATTTTGAAGCGTGTTTAGCAAGTCTTATGCCACTCGGTACCACTTGAAGATACCCTTTACCGCTTTGGAGGTATTTTGTCATGTCTAATGTATTAATAATGTCACCAGAATGCAACCAAAGCACAGGATAGCAATAAGTAGATGGGTATAAGTAATTGTTAATCATACAAAATTAATGCCATGATCACTAGATTTTATACAGGTGTTACTATAATGATTTTGTTAATGGTGATCAGCAACCAAATACTGATAATGTGGAAGTTACTGCCTTTTGCCTTGGCATGACTTCTCACTTTTTGCTGACAATACAAAGGCAGAGTACAGTAACTTTAAAATAGTGGTCAAAAGTCAAGTTTGAGCTCAAGATTTTTTTTATGTAGATAATTTTCATTACTTAAACATCTAATTGCCAGATTTCCAGTGTCCTACCTATAATTAATTTGGCGGGACAACTAAAAATTTAAGTCATTTTTCTCAGTTCTACACTCTAGCGAGTTAAGGTCTTCGGCCTTTGTAGGGCAGCGTAGCTCAAGGAAGCAGAGGCTTGACACTGGGACCAGAGTTGGCTGCCAGGTCAGGAGAGTCAGCGACCAGGAAAGACACAGAGAGCTCATGTAGGGCAGGAACCAACACAACACACACAACAAAGCTCAAGACAATACAACAGGAGAGACAAAAACAAGAGCAAAAAAATAATAAAAAATTGACAAAACAATGACTAGGAAAGAGCAAATTAACTATATAACTGGAATTAGAAAAGGAACAAAATAATAGAGAACATTTATCAAAATAACCTAAACTAGCAACCAAGAGAAAAGCAAAGAAATACTAGGAATACATGACAAGGCCAAAAAACAAAAGCAAAACAAAAACAAGACTGCATCCTTGCAGAAAACTAAAGAGGAAAAATAACAACTATAAAACTAGAACGTACATTTCCAGAAGAAAATGTGAAGTGGTGCTTGCAGTGGCAAAACTCGCCACTCGGTTGCTAGAGTGTGGTACATGATTGCATACGAACCAACAAACATGTCTGTACGATGTTTTGATGCTGAGATATGGCTTATTCATGTGTTCAGGTGGTTGCTAGGCGGTTGCTAGGTTGTTCTGGGTGGTTGCTATAGTGTTGCTAGGCGGTTGCTAGGGTGTTCTGGGTGGTTGCTATGGAGTTGCTAGGCGGTTGCTAGGGTGTTCTGGGGCGTTGCTATGCAGTTGCTATGGTGTTCTGGGTGGTTGCTATGGTGTTGCTAGGTGGTTGCTATGGTGTTCTGGGTGGTTGCTATGGTGTTGCTAGGGTATTCTGGATGGTTGCTGGGGCATTGCTAGGTGGTTGCTAGGGTGTTCTAGGTGGTTGCTACGGTGTTGCTAGGTGGTTGCTAGGGTGTTCTAGGTGGTTGCTATGGTGTTGCTAGGTGGTTGCTAGGGTGTTGCTAAGCGGTTGCTAGGGTATTCTGGATGGTTGCTAGGGCATTGCTAGGGTATTATGGGTGGTTGCTATGATGTTGCTAGGGTATTCTGGGTGGTTGCTAGGCAGTTGCTAGGGTGTTCTGGGTGGTTGCTATGGTGTTCCTAGGCAGTTGCTAAGGTATTTTGGGTGGTTGCTAGGGTGTTCTGGGCAGTTGCTAAGGTATTCTGGGTGGTTGCTATGGTGTTGCTAGGTGGTTGGTAGTTGTCAGATGGTTACTATTGGACTTCTAAACATTTTGTTGGCATGATTTAGCACTTACCTAATCACTGCATGTTAGCATGTAGCTATTCACAGCTAGCATGTGTAACATGTTGGAAGTCCTGTTTGCTAGCATGAGTCAAAAGAGCCAACCTCCATCTCTATACAATGTTCTGATGCAGAAATATAGGTCTTGCAAAATGGTTGCTAGGATACTCTGTTTGGTTGCTAGGGAAGTGGCTTAGCAGCTGCCAGTCATGAAACTCCATAGGCTGCTTGTCAGTATGAATGATATAAACCAACTCCCATGCCTCTGTGGCATTCAGAATGGAAGATATCTCTCTATGGATTTTGGTTGCTAAGGTGCTCAACAATGGTTGCTAGGGAGGGGCTAGGAGTTGTTGATGTGATTCATGATTGGCTGTTTGATGCCCCAAGTCAAACAAGACCACCCTTGTGTTTCTATGACAATTCAGTCCGGAGATATCCCTTTGATCTCTTTCAATGGAAGTCTATGGAACCTGTTGCTAAGGTGCTCTAAATGGTTGCTAGGGCGTGGCTTCATAGCTTCACAATGTTCCTGAGAGACTGATTGGTCGTCTGAGTAAAATGAGCCCGCCCCCTTGTATCTATGACACTGTGATCCAGAGCTATGTTCAATAAAAAAATCCCTTAGCAATGTGTAGGACGGCCCATTTCATGGGCCGTCCTACACCATAGTAAGTCAATGGGGCAACTTTGGGCAGCTCCTGCCCCCCAGGAGTGCAACTTTTACCCCATTGTGAGGTATGTTCTTACAGAGCCTGTCAGCCTCTTCAAATGTGATACATTACACGTTTCTGCAAAATCCTCGCTCAGTGCTACGATTCTTCAAATTTCGTCGCAATGTTAAGTCTATGGGATTTTTTTTTACCCAATTTTTTGCCCCTGGGTTAAACATCATACCCCCGATCTCTTAGAAAAGTTATAGCACACCTCTCCTCAATAGGCCGCACGATTTGACGCCTCACTCAGGGGTCTGTGATGTCAGCATGTATTTATTATAACATAGTAACAGATAGTTACTATAGAGCAGAGGTGTCAAAAGTATTCACATTCGTTACTCAAGTAGAAGTATAGATACTAGGGTTTAAAAAGACTTCTGTAGAAGTTGAAGTATCAACTCAAGCTTTTTACTCAAGTAAAAGTGTAAAAGTAACTGGTTTCAAAACTACTTAAAGTATAAAAGTAAAAAAGTAAAAGTAATGCAAAGAAAAAAAAAATGCCATTAAGGACAAAAGCTTAGGCCGCGCCACAGGAGCCTATAGTGCACTACCACCTCCTCAAAACAACATGTTTCTAAAGGCCATGACTATAACGTTATATTAAAATGTTAATGTTGAAAAATTTGGGATGCACTACCTGTTTCAGCTGCATATATGCCCATAGAAAATGAATTTCAGTCCAATTTCCATTTTAGTAAAATGCAAATACATTAAAGAACCATATGTGTGTACTACTGAGCATTAACATGTGTTTCATGGAGAGGAAGATATGATGACTAGTTGCCTATAAGTATTGTAATGGTGCAAACAGTCAAACTTCAGAGGCATGTTATCATCGAAATGGTATATGTTTATACTTCTCTTTAAGGGCGTAGGTTTGATTTTGAGATTGGTGGGGACTGGGGACATCCACAGAAGTGGAGGAATCAGGAAATTAATAGGATAATGTATTAAGGTTTTTAGTCTATATTGACCTTAACAAATATGTTAATTCATTAATTCTGTAATGTTACAGGTAACTAATAAAGACAAGGAGGCAGTTTAACAGAGACTTAACTTTACTCCGTTCATAGTGCAATGCAATAGTGCAATACTGTCTTGTTCCTTGCTTTTTAAAGAAGCCAAACACGTCGGCATCTTTCATTAAAAGGATATAGTTCCCCCAAAAACGAAAATCATTTAGGCTACTCACTCTCAAGTTGTTTCAAACCAGTTTCTTTCTTCTGCTGAAGACAAAAGTAGATATTTTGAAGAATGTCGATAACCAAACAGTTGATTGTAGCCATTGACTTCCATTGTAGGAAAAAAAAATACTATGGAAGTCAATGGCTATCATCAACTGTTTGGTTATCGACATTCTTCAAAATATCTTCTTTTGTGTTCAGCAGAAGAAAGAATCTGGTTTGAAACAACTTGAGAGTGAGTAAATGATGACAGAATTTTCATTTTTAAATAAGTGAACTTATCCCTTTAACAGAAATTAACTGTTGGCATATATGTTTTGCATCAATACTGTCAAGTTTGTCCTGTTGGACACGACACACAGCAATACTGTCAAGTGTCATTGTGACCATTGCTCTGAGACATGTTTTCAGCGTCCTAAGTGCACTGAAACTTCTTTCAGTCCAGCTGATGAGACTGGGATGACTAGGGTTCAACTTGATCAAACAGGCCTCTCATTTCAACAGACCAAGCAATGTTATTTTTTCATGTTTTATAGGGACTTTCCATTGACATAATGATTTTTATACTGTACAAACTGTGTATTCTACGCCCCTACACTAACCCTGTCACAGATAACTTTCTGCATTTTCAAAAAACATCACTTAGTCTGATTTATAAGCCGTTTTCAAATAAAATTTAAAAAAAATCCCGACAAGGATTTCGGATATTGCTATCTTTATGGGGATATTTTGATCCTATAATGTAGGGTTACACACACACACTCTCTCTCTCTCTCTCTCTCTCACACACACACACACACACTCTCTCTCTCTCTCTCGCTATCTCACACACACACACGCTTACACACACACACACTCTCTCTCTCTTTCTCTCTCTCTCTCACACACACACACGCTCATACACACACACACACACACACACACTCTCTCTCTTTCTCTCTCTCTCTCACACACACACACACACACACACACACTCTCTCTCTCTCTCCCTCTCCCACACACACACACACACACACACACGCACTCTCACACACATACTCTCGATTATGTTTGCCACTTATCCCGCGATTGTCTTACAGTAGCCTACTATATTGTAAAAACGGCTGTCCCCAAATCAATATTTGACGCGATTTCCCCCGTATTCTTGAGCAGTGAAACTTTGTCCCTGCGTTGATTTCTCCCTCACTTACCGCATCTAGGTTTCCTAATTCATTCGGATGAGTTTTGCCGCTTCACACAACCAAATGTAACAGCCTCTCACAAGTTAGAAAGAAAACACAAAGCCAATCAGTTTAGCGATGTTCAGGAGGTGGGACTCAGATCTATTAAACGTTTGTGTCATTGGCCATTTTTTGAACGATGACAACCCGAAATGAAAACAAGCCGAAATGAAATAGGAGTAACGAGGCTATTTATAAAATGTAAGGAGTAGAAAGTACAGATAATTGCGTGAAAATGTAAGGAGTAGAAGTAAAAAGTCGGCTGAAAAATAATTACTCAAGTAAAGTATAGATACCCAAAATTTCTACTTAAGTAATGTAACGAAGTATTTGTACTTAGTTACTTGACACCTCTGCTATAGAGTTATTATAGAGTTCTTAAAATCTTTAGTAACGAGTGCCTTTAGTATGGCACGAGGCCTGAGGATATGAAGATTTTAGGCCATTACTTATTGGCTGCTTGATAATATAAATCCTCTGAGAGAGAGAGAGAGGGAGAGAAACGCAGGCCCTTTGTGTCTGTGTGTGTGAAAAAGTCGGTTGGGATTTAAATTTCTGAACATTCCGCAATGTTAAGTCAATGGGATTTTTTTGGCCGCTTTTTCGTCAGCTGTGCGAACATCGTACACCCGATCGCTTAGAAAAGTCACAGCACACCTCTCCTCAATGAGCCGCATGATTTGACGCCTCACTCATGGGTCTGTGACAAACGGTACAGGAGGAGTTACGCGCCAAACTTTGTCCAGAATAATAAAAAGAAGAACACACTATTGTATATATGATGGGCCCAAGCCAGTGGTTTGTTACCCTAAAGGCACCCTGTAGTTACCCCTGTACCGGGGTGGCGGTGCCACCGACTTTTGGTCCCATCATTGCTGCTCGCAGCTATATTTATAATTTATAACTATATAAATATAGTGTGTGTATATATATATATATAATTAAATGTTTTTATTATAACTATATAAATATAGTGTATATATATATATATATATATATATAAAAAAAACTTTAAGGGACAAGACACAGATAATTTTACTTGCCTGACCTGATTAGAACAATGAAAAAAATAAAATAAAAAATAACTGGGGAATCACTAAAACGAGAGAATTATTCAGATTTTATGATACACTCAAAATATTCCACAACAAATCCTTTAAATTTAATGATATTCAGAACAGAAAAACAATAAAAAAAACTATAAACAAGCCAAAACGAAATAATTTAAAGCGAAAGGGAAAGTAAGCGGTGTTGGGCTCACGTAACTCTCTCATTAGAATCAAAAGGTTTCAACATTTGCAATGTATTTGGATACTATTCTTCCATCCTCTTCACATGCGCAAAAATGTCCTTGGAAACATTACAGTGGAGCGGTGCTTACTGTGAATGGTATGAATTGTACTACTGACTATTTAAACAGAGCAGTGTAATTTTTATATGTTAGGTTGACTATGTTATTATTATATTTTATCAAGGCTATAATGAACAGGCTGTGATGTCAAGATTGCAATGCTGGAATGCACAATATGTGTGTGTGTGTGTGTGTGTGTGTGTGTGTCCTTGTTTATATTACATTGCAGGGACCAAATGTCCCCACAAGGATAGTAAAACCTGAGATCACCTACACTGTGTGGACCAGCCAGCAGTCCCCATGAGGGAAATGGTTTAATTACTGGTTCTAAACTTTGAATTTTGAAAATGTAAAAATGCATAAAGTTTTCTGTGATGGGTAGGTTTAGGGGTAGGATTAGTGTAAAGGGATAGAATATACAGTTTGTACAGTATAAAAACCATTATGCCTATGGAGAGTCCCCACAAAGAAAGCGGACAAGTTTGTGTCTGTGTGTGTGTGTGGGTGGCGCGATCGAACAATGGAGACATAAAAACATACTTCGTCATTTTGTTCACACAGGACATCATTCAAACTGCAAAGTGTTTACTTATATTCGTGTACACTCGCAGTAAAACACAACATTGTGCTTTTGTCAAACTGTAACCTACAACTGACATACACACACACACACCGTTTAAAATCAAAAAATATTTATCCAACCCCATTTAAAAACAGTCGGTGGGTGCCATCTTTTGGACATTCATCATATTGCATAGGTTTTCATTTCTTGTCCTCAAACAGAGCACTAATTTGTTTATTTTTAAGCTACACATTCTACATTGATTAAAATAGAAAATCAAATGTGTTTTTTTTTAATGGTAGTATTATTTTTTACAGAAATAAATTATTTATAATTCAGATGAGAATAAAGTTAGTGTTGATTAAAATTAAGGAAAACAAATATATATTGATCTAATATATATATATATATAGCGCAATAATTTTAAATTCCATTAGCGATTTAAAAGCCCTCACTGGTGTCTCACGTCGATTAACTGGTGGGAAAATATCTTCACAGTCACATACCTAATATATTTATATATAAATACGTTTTATGTACTATTTTGATACCATTTTGGACACAAGAGGGCAGTATAGCCATATGTATGATTTTTTGTTTAACAATTCTGCCTCTTTTTAACTTTTTCAAACTTCTTGAATTGAAAAAACAGAATAAAATGGGTTTACTTCTAAATATTTGTATAATTTTATATAAAAATAAATGGTGTATAATTACATTTTTAGAAGATATGAGACATTTCCTGATTCTTTTTTTGACATTACTTTAATCCCTCGCCATAGCAAAACCGTTTAAGATATTCAATATCCGTTCACAATTTAGCATCTTTAATGTATTTTCATCATGTTGAAAAAGTTTGGTGTGAATAAAATAAACCACTTAGGAGGAGTAGCTAAAAACTCAGAGTCTGAAATATCAAAAAATCCAGATTCAGATCAAAATAGCTGATCTCATGTTGGGCTGGATTAAAACTTGCACGAAAGTTGTTCTATATGTGTACCGAGTTTCATATTATTACTTGCAAGTGTGTTTGATTTATGGACCAAGTTTTCAGACCAAGTTTATGGACCAAGTTAATTTAATTAATAAACTAATTATATAAAACTATTGTCAATGCACTACAAATAAACTGGTTCTATGCCTTTACTTTATTAATAAGAATTATTTATAAAATACAAGGCTTAAGACATTTATTTTCCTTTAATGTAGGCAAAAGCAACCAATCATTAAAAGGTTAATCTAAACTATCACCTTACAAGCCCCCCTCCCCCCCCACCCCACACACACACACACACACACACACACACACACACACACAGACACAGAGAGACGCAGAGAGAGAGGGAAAGAAAATTCTCCAAAACAATCCACATTCAAACCAAAATATCTGACTTCCTGTTGGTCGAAGCTAAGGACTATAAATTAGAAAGTTGTCCGGCTCGATCAGAGCAATATACGTACCGAGTTTTGTGACTATAGATAAAACCATAAAACCAACCACCCCACTTTTGTCAAAAGGTGGCGCTACTGAGCCCCTGCACCATGCCCGTTTCTGAAACTTTGCACGTCTACTGGCTAATACATGTGATCTGTCTGTCAAGTTGCATGCAATTTCAAGCATGCTAACACTCTCAAAAGCATCCAAAAAGAATATTAAAGTTTGATGCGTTGCCATGGCAACAGTATTTAAGATATCAATAATCCTTTCACAGGTCTACATCTGCCGTGTGTCTACATTATACAGATAAAGAGGGTGATTTCAAAGCATTTTGAAAGGGACACACTTCCTGCTGCCAGTTGGTGGCGCTATAACTTTGACTCACAATATTCACATCCATGTGTTCGGGCTCTTACAACAAACACACAGCTGAAGTTTCATCAAGATCAGTTAATGTATGCAGAAGTTATAACACACTTCCTGTTTCTCGTTTCTCGCCATAAATGTGTTTCTTTGCCACGGCCAAACCGTTTGAGATATCAAAAATCTGTCCGCAATTTAGCATCCTCAGTGTTTTGACTTCATACTGACCGAGTTTGGTGGCGATCAGATGAATTTCCTAGGAGGAGTATTTAAAATTCCAGAGCATACGTTTTCCAAACAACCCTAAATTGCCGACTTCCTGTTAGGCTGGCATATAACTTAGAGCATGAAAGTTGTTCGGCCCGATGACATTTATATGTGTACTGAGTTTCATACTAATTCATGCAAGCGTGTTTGATCTTTGGACAAAGTTTTCGGACCCCGTTAAAGGGGGCGCTGTTGAGCCCCCCTGCCACGCCCGGGTACCAGCTTCAGCTCGGCCCTGATGGCCGCAGGTTCTGACCGGTGTGCAAATTTTTAAGAGTTTTTGAGCACGTTAAGGGCCCCAAATGTGCCCGAAAGTTTGATAAAAAAATAATAATAAATATAGCTGCGAGCAGCGATGACGGGCCCAAGCCGGTGGCACCGCCACCCGGTGCCTTTAGTTACCTAAAGGCACCGGGGTGGCGGTGCCGCCGGCTTTGGCCCTATCAAAAAATCCACATTCAAACCAAAATAGCTGATTTCCTTTTGGGCTGGCTTAAAACTTAGCGCACGAAAGTTGTTCGGCCCGATGAGATCTATATGTGTAAATTAATTATATAATATTATTGTCAATACACTGCAAATCAACTGGTTCTATGCTTTTATTAACAAAACTAATTTAAAAATACAAGGCTTAAGACACTTTAATGCAGGCCACACAGCAGTGAAACTGTTAATCTAGCCCCCCCCACACCACACACACACACACACACAGAGAGACAGAGAGAGAGGGAGAGAAAATTCTCCAAAGCATCCACATTCAAACCAAAATATCTGACTTCCTGTTGGTCGGAGCTAATGACTGTAAATTAGAAAGTTGTCCGACTTGATTAATAATAATCCTTAGGAAAACAATAGGGCCTTCGCCTTTTCAAGGCTTGGGCCCTAAATATAGCTGTGATCAGCGATCACGGGCCCAAGCCGGTGGCACCGCAACCCCGGTGCCTTTACCTAAAGGCACCGGGGTGGCGGTGGCACCGGCTCGGGCCCTTCATCGCTGCTCGCAGCTATATATATATATATAATATATATAATATATATATATATATATATATATATATATATATATATATATATATATACATATACACACACACACACATTTATACACACATATATACACACACACAGAGACACAGACACAGAGACATAGACACACAGAGAGAGAGAAAATGACTACATTCAAACCAAAATATCTGACTTCCTGTTGGTCGGAGCTAATGACTGTAAATTAGAAAGTTGTCCGGCTCAACAAGAACAATATACGTGCCGAGTTTTATGATTGCAGGTACATCCACAAAACTAACCCCCTGACTTTTGTCAAAAGGTGGCGCTACTGAGCCCCTGCACCACGCCCGTTTCTGAAACTTTGCACATGTCTACTGGCTATTAAATGTGATCTGTCTGTTGAGTTTCATGTAATTTCATGCAATTTTAAGCATGCTAA
This sequence comes from Gila robusta, assembly GCA_030770095.1. Taxonomy (NCBI): domain Eukaryota; kingdom Metazoa; phylum Chordata; class Actinopteri; order Cypriniformes; family Leuciscidae; genus Gila; species Gila robusta. Next base: position 35,314 of record JAVALU010002154.1, on the reverse strand, counting down.
GGGTCTCAAAATCATTCAAAAAGAATAATAAAGTTTGATGCGTTGCCATGGCAACAGTATCTTAGATATCAAGAATCCATTCACAGGTCTACATCTGCCGTGTGTTTACATTATTTCATTTACATGAAATTTGAAGCAAATCAGGTAAAAATAAGAGGGTGATTTCAAAGCATTTTTAAAGTTACACACTTCCTGCTGCCAGTTGGTGGCGCTATAACTTTGACTCAATAGTCACATCCATGTGATTGTTCTCTTACAACGAACACACTGCTGAAGTTTCATCAAGATCAGTTAATGTATGTAGAACAGCGGTTCTCAATTGGGGGCCGCGGCCCCCTGGGGGGCCACTAGATGGCGCTAGGGGGGCTGCAAAGAAATTCTAGAATATGAAATTATTTTTAAAAATTATTTTACCTGTATGTAAGTTAGGATTGTCCTATGTGAACTATGATGTATTTTTTTAAAAATTAAATATTTTAAAAATATTATCAATTATACATATCATATTACGCTGAAACGTCACCAAACCGTTGAGGTAGCCTAGTGAACACAACGACTTGAACACGCTGATAAATGCCAAGACTATTTAAAATGGACAAGTTTTTAGATAGAGGATGCAGTGTCTCGGCTGAGAAGGTCACAACAGAAGAGCCCAGCGTGAAAAAAACGAAACTGCGTAAATTTGAAGACTCGTACATAAAATATGGCTTTATGGAATATAGTGACGGCAGACCACAGTGCACACTGTACTTGAAGATTTTATCCGTTGAAGCACTGAAACCATATAAACTCAACCGACATCTCACAACAATTCATCCGGAGCATGCAAATAAAAGTATGGATTTTTTTCAGAGAAAGAAAGAAGAATACGTCAAGCAAAAGGTACGACTGACTAACATCACGACAATACCTGAGAAAGCACAGCATGCATCGTATCTTGCAGCCCTGCGAATAGCCAAATGTAAAAAGCCTCACAAAGTCGGAGAGGAATTAATACTTCCAGCAGCAGTTGATATGTGCCGAGTGATGATCGGGGAGGAGGCCGCGAATAAGATTAAATCCATACCGCTGTCCAACGATACAGTAAGCAGGCGGATCAAAGACATTTCTTTTGATGTAAAATCTCAACTGACCGAAAGATTACGATCGTGTGAGCAGTTCGCGCTTCAGCTTGATGAATGCACTGACGTTAGTAGTGCTGCGCAGGTATTAGTGTACGTTCGATATTTATGGGACAGTAAAATCATGGAAGATTTTTTATTTTCAAAAGAACTCGAGGGGAGAGCTACAGGTGAGGAAATTTTCAAAATGTTGGACACTTTTATGGTAGAAGAAAATCTGAGCTGGGAAAAATGCGTGTCTGTTTGCACTGATGGTGCGGCAGCAATGACTGGGCGCAAAAGTGGAGCTGTCACCCGAATTCAAGCCATAAATCCAAAGATCACAGCCACTCACTGTATGCTTCATCGTCAAGCACTTGCATCGAAGTTAATGGCACCCGACCTGCATGATGTGTTGGAAGTAGTAGTAGCGGCTGTCAACTTCGTGAAGTCAAGACCGTTAAAGTCACGTCTCTTCGCAAAACTATGCACAGAGATGGGAGCAGCTCATGATCGGCTACTGTTCCATTCAGAGGTGCGGTGGCTCTCGCGTGGAAAAGTTTTACAGCGAGTGTTTGAACTCAGACGTGAGCTTCATGATTTTTTGAAAGAACATAAACCTGATCTAGAACTGTTTTTTTCTGACCAACAGTGGATGGCAAAACTAGCCTACCTTGCAGACATTTTCAGTAGTCTCAATGGACTGAATCTGTCCATTCAGGGATGTTATTCCACAATACTGGAGGCAAGTGACAAAATAAATGCTTTCAGGAGAAAAATTGACCTGTGGGTACACAAACTACAAAGAGGCATCACTGACATGTTTCCAAATCTATCAGAATTTTTGGATACAAACTGCATGGCAGTGGACTTCATGCTCAACACCATTACCAGTCACCTCATCTCACTGAATGAACATTTCAGTCGCTTCTTCACAGACATTGACATGGAGAAATATGACTGGGTTCGAGATCCCTTTTCTTGTGATGTGATGGCCAGTGGCCTCAGTGGAAAGGCTGAAGATGAACTTTTGGAACTGTCCAGTGATCGTACTCTCAGGATGAGATTTAATCAGCAGGGCCCAGCAGAATTTTGGCCCACAGTTGAAAAGGAGTACAAGGAGGTTGCTCTTCAGGCCATGAGAATATTGCTGCCTTTCCCAACAACATACCTTTGTGAGGCATCTTTCTCAGCCATGATGGCAATAAAGACAAAATACAGGGCACGGCTTAATGTGGAAGATGACTTGAGAGTTTGCCTGTCCCCAATAACACCCAGAATTGATAAGCTCTGCAAAGAAAGACAGTCTCACCCTTCCCACTGAGGTTGTGTGTACTTGAACAGTGGTTACTAAATTGATGTGTCTGCATTGCATGATTTCTTTTATATTGTAAAACTTGTATAATATTGTATGTCTTCTATATTGAAAAACTATTTCTTTAAGTAGAGCAGAATTTTTTAGTTTCTTGCAGAAAAAAAGATTGCTGAAAAAACAGATTGCTGTTCAAATTGCAAACCAAACTTGAGCCACTGTCATTTACTACATTAAAATGTAAGAAGTTTAATGCACTTTTTTACAATCAGTAAATTAATTTTTCAGTGTTCATCTTTTACTATGAACATAATAAATTACTGTTCAGTATTCAATACTTTTGTTGCACTTTTCAGACAATATTATTGTTAACTTTAACTAAAAAATTGTTATATTTTATGAAATGTAGAATTTAACTAATTTTGTATATTCAACATCAGAGACATAAAGCTACAAACAGAACTGTTGTTCCAGCATTGTACAAATTCATTTGTTTTTGGTACAATCTAAAATTTGTAAGTAAAATTGTACGTTTGAGGATGTTTTCGTCATGAGTTTTCTTTTGGGGGGCCACAAAAGGATTCACCCTACACAAGGGGGCCTCCTCCTGAAAAAGTTTGAGAACCACTGATGTAGAAGTTATAACACACTTCCTGTTTCCCTTTTTCACCATAAATTCGTTTCCTCGCCACGGCTGAACCGTTTGAGTTATCAAAAATCCGTCCGCAATTTAGCATCCTCAATGTCTTGGCTTCATGCAGGTGGTGATTTACCGTCCGCCACATTCACTCAAGGACTTCATTCAGCAATTTACAGAACTCATTGGTAATATCACCACAACCTATGATCGTTTTTTATTGGTGGGTGATTTTAATATCCACGTTTGTTGTCAATCTAATACTCTCTCAAAGGATTTTCTAAGCCTCATTGAATCTTTTAACCTAGTCCAGTGGATAAATGATTCCACTCACATGAAGGGTCACACATTGGACCTTGTGCTTTCATATGGGATGGTGATTAGTGAGGTTGTAATATCTGATTTTATGCTTTCGGACCATAAGCCAATTTTATTTTCTACATCTCTTCCTTGCATTGCTCAAACCACCAGTGAAGATGTAAGACTATCTAGATCATACTCTCCTCTTTTTGCCTTAAATTTTAACGAGCACTTTATGAATTCCTCCACACACTTGTTGCTGAACTCTCCACTATTGGAACTAGATGCTGACCAACATCTCGGTCTGCTATACTCCACTTGGTTAAATGCCTTAAATGAAACTGCTCCGCTTAAGCCCTTCAAACCTAAACCGAAATCTGAACCATGGCTCAACGTGGATATTCGGCGAATAAGACAAGCTAGCAGAAAGGCTGAGCGCAAATGGAAGAAGGACAAGCTACATATTTCACTTCAGTTATTTAAAGACAGTCTGTCAACCTATCAAAATGCTGTAAAGGCGGCAAAAGCTGCGCACTTCTCTGACATGATTATGGCTAACCACTCTAGACCAAAGGTTTTATTTTCTGTTATAAACTCGGTTTTAAATCCTCCGGTAAATGTATGGAATGATGTTTCGGATGAGCTATGTGAACGTTTCTTGAGATTTTTTATTGACAAAATATCTAACTTGAGATGCAATGCCAGCCGCTCTGCAATTAGTCAGTTGATGAACCCTGTTACCTGGGATGCTTTCGAGCCAATCACTCTGAATCTCCTCAAAGAAATTATCACAAAGATAAAACCTTCGTACTGCTCTCTAGACATCATCTCTCCTAAGTTTCTTAAATTGATTATCGATTCAGTAGGGCCAGGATTGGTATCCTTTGTTAATAAATGCCTCCTTACCGGCTCTATCCCTGCTGCCCTCAAGGAGGCCACTGTCACTCCTTTGCTCAAGAAGCCTTCACTGGATACTACTGTGTTAAATAATTTCCGTCCTATCTCTGTTTTGCCTTTTGTCACTAAGGTGTTGGAAAAAGTTGTTCTTGACCAACTCCAGCTCTTTCTAAAACGCAATGATATCTCTGAAAAATTTCAATCTGGTTTTAAGTCTGCTCACAGTACTGAATCTGCTCTGCTGAGAGTGTTAAATGACATCTATCGCTCCACTGACACTGGTGACTCTGTGGCTCTTGTCCTTCTTGATCTGTCGGCAGCTTTTGATACTATCGACCACTCTATCCTGTTATCCAGACTAGAATATGATGTGGGGCTAAAAGGTGTCGTCCTCCAGTGGTTCCAATCTTATCTCTCGGGTCGTACTTTCAGAGTCAAGCTAGGAAATTGCTCTTCCTCTGTTGCGCATCTAACCTGTGGCCTTCCTCAAGGTTCTATTTTAGCGCCTTCTCTCTTTTCCCTCTACATCTTACCACTGGGCACCATTCTAAGAAGGCATGGGGTATTTTTTCACTGTTATGCAGACGACACCCAATTGTATGTTCCAATCAAGAGAAATGATCCCTCTACTCTTTCATCATTGTTAGGTTGTCTGGATGAAGTAAAAGTTTGGTTGGACCAAAATTTTTTGTTTTTAAATGAAAACAAAACAGAGATCATTGTTTTCGGGTCCACTGGTAATCCCCAGGCTGCTTCCTTTGATCTAGGCAGACTAGCGGCATTTAGTTCTGCAAGTGTGCGGAACTTGGGCGTTTGTCTGGATGAGTCTTTAAATTTTGACAAGCAAATCTCTTCTGTAATAAGCTCTAGTTTTTATCACCTGCGGCTGTTGTCAAAAGTCAAACCTTTTCTTAATCACAAAACCCTTGAGATGGCTGTTCATGCTTTCATCACCACACGTGTAGATTACTGCAATTCACTCTACTGCGGTATCTCGAAAACGCAAACTGCTCGTCTTCAACTGGTGCAAAATGCCGCCGCAAGATTTCTCACAAATAGTTGGAAAAGTGACCACATCACCCCAATTCTGAGGTCTCTTCACTGGCTGCCCATTAATCTCAGAATCGAGTTTAAAATCCTGTTATTTGTGTACAAAGCCCTATGCAACCAAGCGCCTAGCTATCTAACTGAACTGCTACAACCTTACACGCCGTCTAGAAGTCTGAGATCAGGTGAAAAAAATCTGTTACAAGTCCCTCAATGCAGACTTAAACGTAGAGGGGATCGAGCTTTTTCTGTGGTTGGGCCTCGGCTATGGAACAATTTGCCCTTGGACGTTCGGATAGCCCCTACTGTGAATTCCTTTAAGTCAATTTTAAAAACGCACTTGTTCTCTTTGGCCTACAAATAAGGTGCATGTACATGTATATATATGTGCATATGTGTACATATATGTGTGTGTATGTATGTGTGTGTGTGTGTGTTTGTGTATTTATATGCACATATGTATGTGTGTGTACGTGTGCGTATGGGTAGATATATATATATATACTTATATATTCCTTTCTGTCTATTTTTATATTTCTCTCCTTTGAGTATGATACTAGTATTAAACCTGTTACTGTCTTTTCTGTTTTTATTTTCTATTACTGATAATCTCTGAGACTGCTTGGATGTCTACAGTTTTAAGCTGTTCTTAACCTTTTTGTACTGTTCTATGATGTGCTACTACTCATGGTGCTGGTGTCTTCTAATTTTGTAGTTCTGTAAAGCACTTTGGTCAGTCAGTGACTGCTATAAAATGTGCTATATAAATAAAATGAACTTGAACTTGAACATGCACACCGAGTTTGGCGGCAATCGGATAAATTCCCTAGGAGGAGTATTTCAAATTCCATAGCATGCGTTTCCAAACAACCCTAAATAGCCCACTTCCTGTTGGGCTGGCATAAAACTTTGAGCATGAAAGTTGTTCGGCCCGATGAGATCTATAAGTGCACCGAGTTTCATATTAATTCATGCAAGCGTGTTTGATATATGGACCAAGTTTTCAAACCCCGTTCCAGGGGGCGCTGTTGAGCCCCCCTGCCACGCCCGGGTACCAGCTTCAGCCCGTCCCTGATGGCCGCGGGTTCTGACCTGTGTGCAAAGTTTCAAGAGTTTTCGAGCACGTTAAGGGCCCCAAAAGCCCCCGAAACCTTGAAAAACAAGAAGAAAATCAATTCTCACCCACACACACACACAGGCAGTGTCAGAGGCAGTGTCAGAGAGAGACAGAGAGAGAGAGAGAGAAAATGCTCAGAAAAATACACATTCAAACCAAAATATCTGTCTTCCTGTTGGTCGGAGCTAATGACTGTAAATTATAAAGTTGTCCGGCTTGAGGAGTACAATATACATACCGAGTTTTGTTACTGTAGATAAAACTAACCCCCCCACTTTTGTCAAAAGGTGGCACTACTGAGCCCCTGTAGCACGCCCGTTTCTGAAACTTTGAACATGTCTACTAGCTAATAAATGAGATGTGTCTGTCGAGTTTCATGCAATTTGAAGAATGTTAAGAGTCTCAAAAGCATCCAAAAAGAATATTAAAGTTTGATGCGTTGCCATGGCAACAGTATTTAAGATATCAATAATCCTTTCACAGGTCTACATCTGGCGTGTGTTTACATTATACACATAAAGTTTGAAGCAAATTGGGTAAAAATAAGAGGGTGATTTAAAAGCATTTTGAAAGTGACACACTTCCTGCTGCCAGTTGGTGACGCTATAACTTTGACTCACAATAGTCACATCCATGTGATCGGCCTCTTACAACGAACACACTGCTGATGTTTCATCAAGATAAATTAATGTATAAAGAAGTTATAACACACTTCCTGCTTCCATTATTCACCATGAATTCGTTTCCTCGCCACGGCCAAACCGTTCGAGATATCAAAAATCCCCTGGCAATTTTTCATCCTCAATGTCTTGACTTCATGCACACCGAGTTTGGTGATGATCGGGTGAATTCCCTAGGAGAAGTGTTTCAAATTCCTGAGCGTGCGTTTCCAAACAACCCTAAATAGCCGACTTCCTGTTGGGCTGACGTAAAACTTAGAGCACGAAAGTTGTTTGGCCTGATGAGATCTATATGTGTACCGAGTTTCAGATTATTACATGCAAGCGTGTTTGATATATGGACAAGTGTTCAAACCCCATTCCAGGGGGCGCTGTCGCCCGGGTACCAGCTTCAGCCCCTGATGGCCGCGGGTTCTGACCCGTGTGCAAAGTTTCAAGAGTTTGAGCAAATTAACCCTCTGGGGTCTAAGGGATTTTTGGGGTCCTTGAGATGTTCTGACATGCCCTGACATTTGTGCTTTTTTCAGTTGCTTATAAACATATTAATGGCAAAGGTGTAATTACACTCTATTTAGCACAAACAGGGCTACCATAATATGTGAGCAACATGCATGTACATGTTTGTATTTTTGAGGGAATATTGTTTATGCATGGTTATTGAAAAAATTAAAACTAAAGTTTCTGAAATAAGGCCACAAAACACATACTAAATATGTGTCCACAAGACTTTTGACTAATGGATGTCGTTGCCTAGAGTTTTTTCTTCAAAATGATGTGAAAATCATCCTGCCTAATCATTCACATAAAACAATACATTGATTTAAATTTTGTAAGACACTTTTTGTTTGGAAAGGCAATATGCGCAAGGGGCGTCAACGATTTCAACACCATCATGCATATTTAGTGGTTCACACCTGAGGAGACAATGGGGCCCGCATACTTAATGAGCCATTCATTCAGGTGTGTCACTGAGCCACAAGAAAGAATGCAAGAGCAATATATATGTGTGTGTGTGTGCGTATATATATATATATATATATATATATATATATATATATATATATATATATATTCATATTCTACCAAATTGGTTCACAGTTGGAAGCATCTCATTTTTTTTTATATTTTTCCATGTCTAGTAATTGTGCAGTTAATTCTCATACTGTATTTTCAGTTTTGGAATATGTATCCTCTCCCCAAATTTGTCACTAATAAAACTCAATAAAAATTATTTAAAGAAAAGGCTTATATTTACCTTTTAATAGTTTGTTTACATCTACCTTGTAAATATTTTTTTTATTAAAAATGTTACAATTACAACAACAATTCAAGTGCAATCTTTCTTTGTAAAAACTAAAGTATACATTTTATCATACATATTTCAAAGTTAAGGATTCATTACTTTGGATATAGCCTAGGCTACATTGGAACAAACACATAATAACATATTATTTGATTACTTTATTTTTGACAAAACATACTATAGGCTATTTAACATATGAGCAAAAATTGGCAAACAAAAGCTTATTTGAGGTGGCAAATATTTTAGAGGAAAAATGTATAATCTATCCAAAACTAGTCAACGAAATGTTGTCTTTCATATGTCTGTAACATAGGTCTTTCGTTTATATAAGAAATATAAATGTTAATTTGCAGTTTAATACGTTGCTTATACAAATACATTTTATTTCAACATATTTCAGTCGATTTTTACTCATCTCAGTATAGCAATATAGTTTGCTAAAAGCGGATCATTCATTCACACACAGAAATGCGATTCAAATTTAAACTGTCTTTTTGCGAGTTGTGGTAAACAGCGCATCTCTGCCGTTCATTCATTCACACACAGAAACGCGATTCACTTGAGAATGAAAAAAACTTACTACAGTATTCCTCAGTATTATCCTACAGTATTATCATACATATTTTAAAGTTAAGGATTCATTAGTTTTTATATAGCTTACATTGGAACAAACACTATAATAACATCTTAGTTGATGAGTTTATTTTTGACAGAACATAGCCTACTATATATTTAAAATATGAGCAGAAACTGGATGACAAAAGCTTATTTGATATTTTAGAATAAAAACTTTATAATCTATCCAAAACTACGAAATGTTGTCTTTCATATTTCATCTGTAACATAGTAGGCTAAACATAAACAGCGCCCATCTGTGCCGTTAATTCATTCACACACAGAAACGTGATTCAAATTTAAATAGTCTTTTTGCATTTACAGACATTAGAACAAAGCACAAGAATAAAAAACTTAGGCTACTCACAATTCTCGGCTAGATCGGTCGCTCCTCAAAATGAAAATAAACCAGCACATGTTCTGAGGTAAATGTCCCAGGATTACTGCTCACAGTCACAGCCTCGCAAGACGAAAAGGTAAATTAATCTGATGATTACATTTGTTGTGTTATCGCGTTTATGAGGGGCGTTGACACGTTTGCATGTGTCGCTTCAGATCATTTGCTTCTGAATATCGCGCGCTGTGCGTGGGCGTGTCACATTAGCAGAATAATGAGCTGAGAGAACGATAATGAGATCGGCTGACACCTCTCTCTTTTTTTATAGATTACATAAACAGAGAATATTTATTTTAGTTTTGAATTAGATATTTTAATAGTACAAACTTAAATGATCATAAAGATATATTGCTCATGCTTGGGTGAATAGTATTCGCTGAGTTTTGTTTAAGTTTAGAGACGTGCTCCAGAAAAAAGGTTAACGGAGATGGAGAGACAGAAAGCACACCCTGTTTATTTTCTTTATTTTACAAAAGCACAATGTTTTATTTCGATTGTAAGTGGGCACATAAAAAAATAGACATTCAACAGTTTATTTTTTTATATTTCTTAAGTGTGTATGACCAAAAATGACAGAGTATTTTAAGTCTATTTTCCTGCTATGTGAAAAAAATCGAGCAAAACGCGCCGGCGCATTTCTCGACCCCAGAGGGTTAAGGGCCCCAAAAGTGCCCAAAAGTTAGTAAAATAATAATAATAATCCTAATGAAAACAATAGGGCCTTCGTCTTTTCAAGGCTTGGGCCCTAATAAATAATCCTTACGAAAACAATAGGGCCTTCGCCCTTTCAGGGCTTGGGCCCTAAAAAAATAATCCTAAGGAAAACAATAGGGCCTTCGCCTTTTCAAGGCTTGGGCCCTAATAATCCTAAAGAAAACAACAGGGCCTTCGCCTTTTCAAGGCTTGGGCTCTAATAATAATAATAAAAATAAATAATCCTTACGAAAACAATAGGGCTCTGCGCCCTTTCAGGGCTTGGGCCCTAATAATAATAATAATAATAATAATAATAATAATAACTAATCCTTACTAAAACAATAGGGCTCTGCGCCCTTTCAGGGCTTGGGCCCTAATAATAATAATAATAATAATAATAATTAAAGCTGCAAGCAGCATTTAGCGGTGTTCAAGCAGTTAAGGCAGTTAAGTGGTTTTATGTAGCAAGCATTTAACCACTGACATCATAGATGTAATAGACCATGTTTTAGCATGATTTACCATGATATGCCAAATTTTAGTGTGTTTTTCATGATTTACCATGTTCCAGTATGATTTACCATGAATCTAGCATGATTTACCATAGTTTACCATGATATACCAAGTTCTAGTATGATTCACTATGATTTACCCTCTTCTAGCATGGTTTACCACAATTGAACACATTGTAGTATGATTTAATATGATTCTAGCATGATTTAGCAGTTTACCATGATTTACCATGTTATAGGATGATTTACCATGATATACCACATTCTAGAATGATTTACCAGGATTGTAGCATGATTTACCATGATTCATCACATTGCTAGCATGATTTGCCATGATACACCATATAATAGTATTATTTACTATGATTTACCATTTTTCTATCGTGATTTACCATGATTTACCACATTGCTAGCATTAATGTGAAGTGTCAATAGCAATGAAGTGATAAACTGACAAAAAATTATTGTCTTATAATAGTTAACATGGAAAAACAGGTTTGCTTTAGTGCAGAATATTGGGGAGAATCAAGTCTGTCAAAATGAAACTGAGCCAATAAGTGGTCTTCTACTGCCCTCTGCTGGCCATTATACTTATTAATAAAGTGTTTTCAAAGGTGCTTTTGCACTAGTATTTAGACATATGCTTACACACACACACACACAAACACACACACACACAAACACACACACACACACACACACACAAATACACACACACACACACACACACACACACACACACACACACATAAACACACACATAAACACACACACACATAACCACACACACACACAAACAATATTATAAGACTATTATAAGACTTCATGATTCACATTTCTCAATGTGCTACAATAGTCAGTAGCAATACTTCAATAGATGCATTTTGACTAAATGTGAGTGTAAATGTTAAAATAGTGATTTTACAAAGTCTAAATAAGAATTATAGAATTATATTAGTTAGTAGCATGACAAAATGACTATTTTAAACAGCAGGGGGCAGTAGAATACCACTTATTGGCTTAATATGCCATTATGTTCATATCATTTTCACCTTTTTAACTGTTAAAGAGGCATATTTGCTCCAATCTGTCTGAAAATTGTCATGCTTATTTAGAGTCACATGTTCTGACTTGTTTTTAAGAAGATCTGAGCATTCATTGAAGAGATATAGGCTTCCAGGGACACTTGGTCAAGGCCACATTTTGAAGTGACCCTATTAAAGTCATCCAAATGCAGAAGTTCAACTTTTTCTGATAATTATTGATCTAGAGAGTCCAGAGTATTGTACTGCACTGGTTTTGAACATTATGATATGAACATTATATGATCATAGATGGAAAAGACCATTTACAGCTAATACAGGCAATTTATCATAGGAAATATATGGTTTTGAAGCTTTTTAACAGTTATAGCGCCACCTATAGTCCGATCTCCATGAAACTTTGCATGCTTCTTCACCATGTTATGACACATATGCTCATCAATTTTTGTGAAGTTCTGATTTTTTATTTATGATTTATAGGCATTTGAGTGTATTTTGACACGCCCATTATATAAATGACCCTGTTACAGCCACCCAAATGCAAAAGTTCAACTTTTTTTGATAATTATTGATCTAGAGAGTCCAGAGAATTGTCCTAGACTGGTCTGGTTCCGATCGGGCGAAAAACCAGGGACTAGTTAGCAAAAGTAGGTTTTCAACATATTCGTGAATATTTAATGAACGATTTGATTGACAGCAATGGTTCTAGAGGCAAAGTTGTTCAGCATGAGGAGATCTATCAAATGATATGCATTTTGTGGGGATGTGTGCAACACCACGTGATTACAGAGCCGTAAAACTCGTTAGCACCAACTAGTGGCCGATTTCTTTCAAAACTCTTACAGACCTCTTGGGCCATGAGTTGAACATGCCCATTGAGTTTCGTTCCGATCGGCCTCCGTTAACCTTGTTTAAATGGTACTCAAACTTCATTGGCCGATGGCGGCCATGTTTTTTGAGATATGCCAATATCCTTTTACACATACATGGCACCTTGGACCAAGACACTGCATACCAATTTTCAAGTCAATCGGACTAACGGTCAGGTGGCCACACCCCCTTTTATGTTTTTTTTTCATGTTATAGCGCCACCTAGTGTCCGATCGTCGCGATTTTTTTACTGTGACCTCAGAATGAACTCATTCACATGTGTACCAAGTTTGGTGAAGCTATCTCATTTCCTTCTTGAGTTATAGCCATTTAAGTAAAATAGGCTCCTCCCACAACGTTCATTTTGCACCCCCTAGCAACCTTGAATCGAAAATTCAACTTTTTTTCGATAATTATTGATAATCAGACTCCAGAGAACATTTCTGCACTAGTTTGGTTCCGATCGGGTGAAAAACCAGGGACTAGTTCGCAAAAGTAGGTTTTTAACAAAATTCAAAATGGCGGACAAATTTGCATATCAAAAATAAAATCGGAGATATACATTTTGTCCTACAGGCGTCCAGCTTTCCAATGATATAAGACACTTGAGTCTACAACTTACGGTCTAGGAGTTATGAGCAGTTACGCGCAATTGATTGCTATAGCGCCACCTATGGGCCAATCGGGCTCATACTTTGATAACCTCTCCTCGATTTTTGTACTACCATCTGGCAAAGTTTCAAAGCTCCAGCTCTTACGGTTTGGGCTGCACGATGCGTTTTACGGCGGAATAATAATAATAATAATAATAATTAAAGCTGCAAGCAGCATTTATCGGTGTTCAAGCAGTTAAGGCAGTTAAGGCAGTTAAGCTCAAAAGCATCAAAAGACATTAAGTTTTATGTAGCAAGCATTTAACCACTGATATCATAGATGAAATAGACCTTGTTTTAGCATGATTTACCATGATATACCACATTTTAGAGTGATTTTTCATGATTTACCATGTTCCAGTATGATTTACCATGAATCTAGCATGATTTACCATAGTTTACCATGATATACCAAGTTCTAATGATTCACCATGATTTAGAAACGTTCTAGTATGATTTACTACGTTCTAGGATGATTTACCATAGAGCAGTGGTTCCCAAACCTGTCCTGAAGGACCTGTTTTCTCTGTCTCTCTAATCAATCACACCTGATTAAACTCATCAGCTCATTAACCTATGTGATTATGAGCTGATGAGTTGAATCAGATGTGTTTGATTAGGGTTCCCAAAACTGCCATAGAGTACCGTGATTCTAGCATGATTTAGCATAGTTTATCATGATTTACCACATTGCTAGCATTGATGTGAAGTGTCAGTACAAATAAAGGGATAAACTCTGACAAAATATGATTCTGTTATAATAGTAATTGTTATACAAGTGATTTTATAGTGTCTAAATATGAATGCACCTGTTAAAAGACTTCATTAATAAGTAGAATGAGCCAATAAGTGGTCTTCTACTGCCCTCTGCTGGCCACTTTCATTTTGACAGGCTTGATTTTCACCAGTATTCTGCACTAAAGCAAACCAGTTTTTCCATTTTAACTCCTTTATGCAAGCTTACACACACACACACTCACACACACACAATCATTATGAAAATATATTTGAATGGTATTTCATACATGTCTTTGCAAACTATTAATCAGATTATTCAGAATTTATTCAGAAACATAGGACTACACACACATTCTGTTGTAGATACAGACATTTGAACTATGTCTCATTCAGGATTCACATTTGTCAATGTGACAGAATTGTCAATAGTTATACTTCAATAGATGAAATTTGACTTAATGTGATTGTAAATGTTAAAATAGTAATTTTATAAAGTCTAAATAGTAATTTTGTCACACTACTCAAGTATAATTCATATTTTAAACAGCAGGGGGCAGTAAAATACTACTTATTGGCTTAATATGCCATTATATTCATTTAATTTTCTCATTTTTAACTGTTATAGAGGCAAATTTTGTCCGATCTGTCTGAAATTTTTCATGATTGTTTGGAGTCATATGGCACATGTTCTGACTTGTTTTTAAGAAGATCTGAGCATTCATTGAAGAGATATAAGCTTTTGGGGACACTAGGTCATGGCTACATTGTGAAGTGACCCTATTATAGCCATCCAAATGAAGTTGTTCAACTTTTTCTGATAATTATTGATCTAGAGAGTCCAGAGAATTGTACTGCACTGGTTTTGAACATTATGATATGAACATTACATGATAATAAATGCAAAACACCATTTACAGCAAATACAGGCAATTTACCATAGGAAATACATTGTTTCAAAGCTTTTTAACAGTTATAGCGCCACCTATGGTCCGATCTCCATAAAATTTGGCGTGCTTTTTAAGGATGTTATGTCACATATGCTCACCAATTTTTGTGAAGTTCTGAGTTTTTGTATAGGATTTATAGGCTTTTGACTATATTTTGCCACGCCCATTTTATAAATGACCCTGTTATAGCCAACCAAATGCCAAATTTCAACTTTTTTTTGATAATTATTGATTTAGAGAGTCCAGAGAATTGTCCTAGACTTGTCTGGTTCCGATCGGGCGAAAAACCTAGGACTAGTTCGCAAAAGTAGGTTTTAAACATATTTGTGAATATTTAATGAACGATTTAATTGACAGCAATGGTTCTAGAGGCAAAGTTGTTCAGCATGAGGAGATCTATCAAATGATATACATTTTGTGGGGATGTGTGCAAGACCACGTGATTACAGAGCCGTAAAACTCGTTAGCGCCAACTAGTGGCCGATTTCTTTCAAAACTCTTACAGACCTCTTGGGCCATGAGTCGAACATGCCCATCGAGTTTCGTTCCGATTGGCCTCCGTTAACCTCGTCTCATTGGTGCTCAAACTTCATTGGCCGATGGCGGCCATGTTTTTTGAGATACGCCAATGTCCTTATATACATACATGGGGCCTTGGACCAAGACACTGCATACCAATTTTCAAGTCAATCGGACTAACGGTCAGGTGGTCATAGCCCTATTTATGTTTTTTTAATGTTATAGCGCCACCTAGTGTTAGATCGACGCGATTTTTTTACTGTGACCCCAGACTGTCCTCATACACATGTGTACCGAGTTTGGTTAAGCTATCTCATTTACTTCTTGAGCTATAGCCATTTTAGTAAAATAGGCTCCTCCCACAACGATCATTTTGCGCCCCCTAGCGACCGGAAATCGAAATTTCAACTTTTTTTTGATAATTATTCATATTCAGACTCCAGAGAACATTTCTGCACTGGTTTGGTTCCAATCGGGTGAAAAACCAGGGACTAGTTCGCAAAAGTAGGTTTTGGACAAAATCCAAGATGGCGGAAAATTTTTCCAGGCGCAAATAAAATCGGAGATATACGTTTTGTCCGTCTTGAGCCAAGGATTACAGGGATATAAGACACTTGATTCTAGGATAAATGGTCTAGGAGTTATTTACGATTTTCTACTTTTGCTTGCTATAGCGCCACCTATGGGCCAATCGGGCTCATACTTTGATAACCTCTCCTCGATTTTTGTACTACCATCTGGCAAAGTTTCAAGGCTCCAGCACTTACGGTTTGGGCTGCACGATGCGTTTTACGGCAGAAAAATAATAATAAAAATCAGTACAATTACAATAGGTTTTCAGCACTTCGTGCTTGAACACCTAATTAAAGCTGCAAGCAGCATTTAGCGGTGTTCAAGCAGTTAAGGCCTTTAAGGCCGTTAAGCACAAAAGCATCAAAAGACATTAAATTTTATTTAGCATACATTTAAACACTGACATAATAGATGGAAAAAAACATTTACAGCCAATATAGGCAATTTACCATAGGAAATATATGGTTTTAAAGCTTTTTAACAGTTATAGCGCCACCTATGGTCCGATCTCCATGAAACTTTGCATGCTTCTTCACCATGTTATGACACATATGCTCATCAATTTCTGTGAAGTTTTGACTTTTCGTTTAGGATTTATAGGCTTTTGACCATATTTTGCCCCGCCCCTTTTCTAAATGACCCTGTTACAGCCACCCAAATGCAAAATTTCAACTTTTTTTCGATAATTATTGATCTAGAGAGTCCAGAGAATTGCCCTAGACTGGTTTGGTTCCGATCGGGCGAAAAACCAGGGACTAGTTTGCAAAAGTAGGTTTTTAATATAATTGTGAATATTTAATGAACGATTTGATTGACAACAATGGTTCTAGAGGCAAAGTTGTTCAGCATGAGGAGATCTATCAAATGATATGCATTTTGTGGGGATGTGTGCAACACCACGTGATTACAGAGCCGTAAAACTCGTTAGCGCCAACTAGTGGCCGATTTGTTTCAAAATTCTTACAGACCTCTAGGGCCATGAGTCGAACAAGCCCATCGAGTTTCGTTCCGATCGGCCTCCGTTAACCTCGTCTCTTAGGTGCTCAAACTTCATTGGTCGATGGCGGCCATGTTTTTTGAGATACGCCAATATCCTTTTACATATACATGGGGCCTTGGACCAAGACACTGCATACCAATTTTCAAGTCAATCGGACTAACGGTCAGGTGGCCACACCCTTTTTATGTTTTTTTAATGTTATAGCGCCACCATGTGGCCAATCGACGCAGTTTTTTTACTGTGACCTCAAATTGAACTCATAAATATGTGTACCAAGCTTGGTGAAGATATCTCATTTACTTCTCGAGTTATAGCCATTTTAGTAAAATAGGCTCCTCCCACAACGTTAATTTTGCGCCCCCTAGCGACCCTGAATCGAAAATTCAACTTTTTTTCGATAATTATTAATATTCAGACTCCAGAGAACATTTCTGCACTGGTTTGGTTCCGATCGGGCGAAAAACCAGGGACTAGTTCGCAAAAGTAGTTTTTTGACTAAATTCAAAATGGCGGACAAATTTGCATACCAAAAATAAAATCGGAGATATACATTTTGTCCTTCAGGCGTCCAGCTTTCCAATGATATAAGACACTTGAGTCTACGACTTACGGTCTAGGAGTTATGAGCAGTTACGCGCAATTGATTGCTATAGCGCCACCTATGGGCCAATCGGGCTCATACTTTGATAACCTCTCCTCGATTTTTGTACTACCATCTGGCAAAGTTTCAAAGCTCCAGCTCTTACGGTTTGGGCTGCACGATGCGTTTTACGGCGGAATAATAATAATAATAATAATTAAAGCTGCAAGCAGCATTTAGCGGTGTTCAAGCAGTTAAGGCAGTTAAGGCAGTTAAGCTCAAAAGCATCAAAAGACATTAAGTTTCATGTAGCAAGCATTTAAACACTGACATCATAGATGGAATAGACCTTGTTTTGGCATGATTTACCATGATATACCAAATTTTTGTGTGATTTTTCATGATTTACCATGTTCCAGTATGATTTACCATGAATCTAGCATGATTTACCATAGTTTACCATGATATACCAAGTTCTAGTATGATTCACCATGATTTACCCTGCTCTAGCATGGTTTACCACAATTGAACACATTCTAGTATGGTTTAATATGATTCTAGCATGATTTACCATGTTATAGGATGATTTACCATGATATACCACATTCTAGAATGATTTATGATGGTTTTGAACATTATGATATGAACATTATATGATTGTAGATGGAAAAGACCATTTACAGCTAATACAGGCAATTTACCATAGGAAATACATGGTTTTGAAGCTTTTTTTTTTTCATTCTGCACTAAAGCAAACCAGATTTTTCATGTTAACTCCATAAGGCATGCTTACACACACAGACACACACACACAGACACACACACACAGACACACACACACACACATTATTGTGAAAAATCTCTTTTAATGGTCTATAAGCATTTCACATATTTCTTTGTGATGTAATGATATTTAAACTGTATTACCAGTCCATCATAATAATAAAAAATAGCTTTAAGCATTTGTTTGTTAGCCAATGCTGAAAGCTGATAAAAAGATTAAGCATGTATAATCCTGCTGCTCCCTCTAGTGGACAACAGTGGTATTACAGCCTATATAGAGTTGAAATGAATGAATGGAAATTTGGTTTTTCACTTATATCTCGGGAACGAGAAAGTGAAAAAATCTGAAACTCAGAACTTAGATAGTGTCCGAGGAGCCCTGTTGAACGATACCATCCCGGTGTTGGTGGGCGATTCGGGCCGGGAGTTATGCTTGTTCAAAGGCATATCTTTTGGGGCTTATATCTCGGGAATGCCCGGGCCAAATCACACCAAACTCGAATCGAAGCTAGGTGAGGACGGGCTCTTTCCAACAAGCTATCCCACAAGAATCTAGGTGGTCTAGGTCGGGAGTTACAGCCGTTCCAAGTCGGGGGTCTCACGGATTAGCGATCCGCGGGGGGCGCTCCCGAGGCCCGCGACGATAGATTTCGATCAAGGCCCAATAGAGGACCTTACCATCCAAATTTGAGCGCGCAGGGAGTTTCCGTTTTCGAGTTATGAGTGAATTTGTACTGGGAGGGCGTGGCCTAACGTTATACTTTCGTTTTCAGCCTTCCTGTGATACCACAATTGAACACATTGTAGTATGATTTAATATGATTCTAGCATGATTTATCATAGTTTACCATGATTTACCATGTTATAGAATGATTTACGATGATATACCACATTATACAATGATTTACCATGTTATAGAATGATTTACCAGGATTGTAGCATGATTTACCATGATTCATCACATTGCTGGCATGATTTGCCATGATACACCATGTAATAGTATTATTTACTATGATTTACCATGTTTCTATCGTGATTTACCATGATTTACCACATTGCTAGCATTGATGTGAAGTGGCAATAGCAATGAATTGACAAACTGACAAAAAAATTATTGTCTTATAATAGTTAACATGGAAAAAACAGGTTTGCTTTAGTGCAGAATAGAAAATCAAGTCTGTCAAAATGAAACTGAGCCAATAAGTGGTCTTCTACTGCCCTCTGCTGACCATTATACTTATTAATAAAGTGTTTTCACAGGTCTCTTATTTAGACATATGCTTACACACACACACACACACACACACACACACACACACACACACACTTTTGGGATGTTATTGTGAAAATCTAATTTAGTTTAATATAGTTGATCAAATCTAATTTAGTTTAGTTGAATATTTAGGTAATATAGTTTAATAATATTAAACTATATTACCAGTCCATCATAATAATAAAAAAATAGCTTTAAGAAGTAAAATGGCCAGCAGAGGGCAGTAGAAGACCACTTATTGGCTCACTTTCATTTTAAACTACTTGGTTTCATTAGCAAACCAGTTTTTTCATGTTAACTCCATAATGCATACTTACACACACACACACACACACACACATTTGGGATATGTTATTGTGAAAATCTCTTTTAATGGTCTATAAGCATTTCACATATTTCTTTGTGATGTAATAATATAAAACTAATTTTAAAAAATAGCTTTAAGCATTTGTTTGTAAGCCAATGCTGAAAGCTGATAAAAAGATTAAACATGTCTAATACTGCTGCTCCCTCTAGTGGACAACAGTGGTATTACAGCCTATATAGAGTTGAAATGAATGAATGGAAATTTGGTTTTTCACTTATATCTCGGGAACGAGAAAGTGAAAAAATCTGAAACTCAGAACATAGATAGTGTCTGAGGAGCCCTGTTAAACGAGACCATCCCGGTGTTGGTGGCCGATCGGGGCCGGGAGTTATGCCCGTTCAAAGGCATATCTTTTGGGGCTTATATCTCGGGAATGCCCGGGCCAAATCACACCAAACTCGAATCGAAGCTAGGTGAGGACGGGCTCTTTCCAACAAGCTATCCCACAAGAATCTAGGTGGTCTAGGTCGGGAGTTACAGCCGTTCCAAGTCGGGGGTCTCACGGATTAGCGATCCGCGGGGGGGCGCTCCCGAGGCCCGTGACGATAGATTTCGATCAAGGCCCAATAGAGGACCTTACCATCCAAATTTGAGCGCGCAGGGAGTTTCCGTTTTCGAGTTATGAGTGAATTTGTACTGGGAGGGCGTGGCCTAACGTTATACTTTCGTTTTCAGCCTTCCTGTGATACCACAATTGAACACATTGTAGTATGATTTAATATGATTCTAGCATGATTTATCATAGTTTACCATGATTTACCATGTTATAGAATGATTTACGATGATATACCACATTATACAATGATTTACCATGTTATAGAATGATTTACCAGGATTGTAGCATGATTTACCATGATTCATCACATTGCTGGCATGATTTGCCATGATACACCATGTAATAGTATTATTTACTATGATTTACCATGTTTCTATCGTGATTTACCATGATTTACCACATTGCTAGCATTGATGTGAAGTGGCAATAGCAATGAATTGATAAACTGACAAAAAAATTATTGTCTTATAATAGTTAACATGGAAAAACAGGTTTGCTTTAGTGCAGAATAGAAAATCAAGTCTGTCAAAATTAAACTGAGCCAATAAGTGGTCTTCTACTGCCCTCTGCTGACCATTATACTTATTAATAAAGTGTTTTCACAGGTCTCTTATTTAGACATATGCTTACACACACACACACACACACACACACACACACTTTTGGGATGTTATTGTGAAAATCTAATTTAGTTTAATATAGTTGATCAAATCTAATTTAGTTTAGTTGAATATTTAGGTAATATAGTTTAATAATATTAAACTATATTACCAGTCCATCATAATAATAAAAAAATAGCTTTAAGAAGTAAAATGGCCAGCAGAGGGCAGTAGAAGACCACTTATTGGCTCACTTTCATTTTAAACTACTTGGTTTCATTAGCAAACCAGTTTTTTCATGTTAACTCCATAATGCATACTTACACACACACACACACACACACACATTTGGGATATGTTATTGTGAAAATCTCTTTTAATGGTCTATAAGCATTTCACATATTTCTTTGTGATGTAATAATATAAAACTAATTTTAAAAAATAGCTTTAAGCATTTGTTTGTAAGCCAATGCTGAAAGCTGATAAAAAGATTAAACATGTCTAATACTGCTGCTCCCTCTAGTGGACAACAGTGGTATTACAGCCTATATAGAGTTGAAATGAATGAATGGAAATTTGGGTTTTCACTTATATCTCGGGAACGAGAAAGTGAAAAAATCTGAAACTCAGAACATAGATAGTGTCTGAGGAGCCCTGTTAAACGAGACCATCCCGGTGTTGGTGGCCGATCGGGGCCGGGAGTTATGCCCGTTCAAAGCATATCTTTTGGGGCTTATATCTCGTAAAATACCACTTATTGGCTGTTATACACCCTATTATAGCCATCAAAATGCAGAAGTTCAACCTTTTCTGATAATTATTGATCTAGAGAGTCCAGAGAATTGTACTGCACCGGTTTTGAACGTTATTATATGAAAATTATATGATCTTAGATGGAACAAACCATTTACAGTCAATACTGACAATTTACCTTAGGGAATACATGGTTTTTAAGATTTTTAACAGTTATAGCGCCACCTATTGTCCGATCTCCATGAAACTTTGCATGATTGTTAATGATTTTATGTCACATATGCTCACCAATTTTTGTGAAGTTCCGAGTTTTTATTTATGATTTATAGGCTTTTGAGTGTGTTTTGACACGCCCCTTTTTATAAATGATCCTGTTATAGCAGACCAAAGGGCAAAGTTCAACTTTTTTTCGATAATTATGGATCTAGAGAGTCCAGAGAATTGTCCTAGACTGGTCTGGTTCCGATCGGGCGAAAAACCAGGGACTAGTTCGCAAAAGTAGGTTTTTAACATATTCGTGAATATTTAATGAACGGTTTGATTGACAGCAATGGTTCTAGAGGCAAAGTTGTTCAGCATGAGGAGATCTATCGACTGATATGCATATTGTGGGGATGTGTGCAACACCACGTGATTACAGAGCCGTAAAACTCGTTAGCGCCAACTAGTGGCCGATTTCTTTCAAAACTCTTACAGACCTCTTGGGCCATGAGTTGAACATGCCCATTGAGTTTCGTTCCGATCGGCCTCCGTTAACCTTGTTTAAAAGGTGCTCAAAATTCATTGGCCGATGGCGGCCATGTTTTTTGAGATATGCCAATATCCTTTTACAAATACATGGCACCTTGGACCAAGACACTGCATACCAATTTTTAAGTCAATCGGACTAACGGTCAGGTGGCCACACCCCCTTTTAGGTTTTTTTCATGTTATAGCGCCACCTAGTGTCCGATCGTCGCGATTTTTTTACTGTGACCTCAGAATGAACTCATTCACATGTGTACCGAGTTTGGTGAAGCTATCTCATTTCCTTCACGAGTTATAGCCATTTTAGTAAAATAGGCTCCGCCCACAACGTTCATTTTGCGCCCCCTAGCGACCCTGAATTAAAATTTAAACTTTTTTTCGATAATTATTGATAATCAGACTCCAGAGAACATTTCTGCACTGGTTTGGTTCCGATCGGGTGAAAAACCAGGGACTAGTTCGCAAAAGTAGTTTTTCGACAAAATTCAAAATGGCGGAAAATCTATCATGGCGGAAATGAAATCGGAGATATACGTTTTGTTCGTCAGGAATCCACCTTTCCAATGATATAAGACACTTGAGTCTACGACATACGGTCTAGGAGTTATGAGCAGTTTCGCGCAATTGGTTGCTATAGCGCCACCTATGGGCCAATCGGGCTCATAATTTGATAACCTCTCCTCGATTTTTGTACTACCATCTGGCAAAGTTTCAGCTCTCTAGCTCTTACGGTTTGGTCTGCACGATGCGTTTTACGGCAGAAGAATAATAATAATAATTAAAGCTGCAAGCAGCATTTAGCGGTGTTCAAGCAGTTAAGGCCTTTAAGGCCGTTAAGCACAAAAGCATCAAAAGACATTACATTTTATTTAGCATACATTTAAACACTGACATAATAGATGGAAAAACCATTTACAGCCAATACAGGCAATTTACCATAGGAAATATATGGTTTTAAAGCTTTTTAACAGTTATAGCGCCACCTATGGTCCGATCTCCATGAAACTTTGCATGCTTCTTCACCATGTTATGACACATATGCTCATCAATTTTTGTGAAGTTCTGAGTTTTCGTTTAGGATTTATAGGCTTTTGAGTGTATTTTGCCACGCCCCTTTTATAAATGACCCTGTTACAGCCAACCAAATGCAAAAGTTCAACTTTTTTTCGATAATTATTGATCTAGAGAGTCCAGAGAATTGTCCTAGACTGGTCTGGTTCCGATCGGGCGAAAAACCAGGGACTAGTTCGCAAAAGTAGGTTTTTAACATATTCGTGAATATTTAATGAACGATTTGATTGACAGCAATGGTTCTAGAGGCAAAGTTGTTCAGCATGAGGAGATCTATCAAATGATATGCATTTGTGGGGATGTGTGCAACACCACGTGATTACAGAGCCGTAAAACTCGTTAGCGCCAACTAGTGGCCGATTTCTTTCAAAACTCTTACAGACCTCTTGGGCCATGAGTCGAACATGCCCATCGAGTTTCGTTCCGATCGGCCTCCGTTAACCTCGTCTCACAGGTGCTCAAACTTCATTGGCCGATGGCGGCCATGTTTTTTGAGATACGCCAATGTCCTTTTACACATACATGGGGCCTTGGACCAAGACACTGCATACCAATTTTCAAGTCAATCGGACTAACGGTCAGGTGGCCACACCCCTTTTTATGTTTTTTTAATGTTATAGCGCCACCTAGTGGCCAATCGACGCGATTTTTTTACTGTGACCTCAGAATGAACTCATACACATGTGTACCAAGTTTGGTGAAGATATCTCATTTCTTCTGCGAGTTATAGCCATTTTAGTAAAATAGGCTCCTCCCACAACGTTCATTTTGCGCCCCCTAGCGACCTGAATCGAAAATTCAACTTTTTTTCGATAATTATTGATAATCAGACTCCAGAGAACATTTCTGCACTGGTTTGGTTCCGATCGGGCGAAAAACCAGGGACTAGTTCGCAAAAGTAGTTTTTAACAAAATTCAAAATGGCGGAAAATTTGCATAGCGGAAATAAAATCGGAGATATACGTTTTGTCCTACAGGCGTCCAGCTTTCCAATGATATAAGACACTTGAGTCTACGACTTACGGTCTAGGAGTTATGAGCAGTTACGCGCAATTGATTGCTATAGCGCCACCTATGGGCCAATCGGGCTCATACTTTGATAACCTCTCCTCGATTTTTGTACTACCATCTGACAAAGTTTCAAGCTCCAGCTCTTACGGTTTGGGCTGCACGATGCGTTTTACGGCGGAATAATAATAATAATAATAATTAAAGCTGCAAGCAGCATTTAGCGGTGTTCAAGCAGTTAAGGCATTTAAGATTTTTAACCACACAAGCATCAAAAGACATTACGTTTTATGTAGCAAGCATTTAACCACTGATATCATAGATGGAATAGACCATGTTTTAGCATGATTTACCATGATATACCACATTTTAGTGTGATTTTTCATGATTTACCATGTTCCAGTATGATTTACCATGAATCTAGCATGATTTACCATGATTTACCAAGTTCTAGTATGATTTACTACGTTCTAGGATGATTTACCATAGAGCAGTGGTTCCCAAACCTGTCCTGAAGGACCCGTTTTCTCTGTCTCTCTAATCAATCACACCTGATTCAACTCATCAGCTCATTAACCTATGTGATTATGAGCTGATGAGTTGAATCAGGTGTGTTTGATTAGGGTTCCCAACACTGCCATAGAGTACCGTGATTCTAGCATGATTTACCATAGTTTATCATGATTTACCACATTGCTAGCATTGATGTGAAGTGTCAGTACAAATGAAGTGATAAACTCTGACAAAATATGATTGTGTTATAATAGTAATTGTTATACAAGTGATTTTATAGTGTCTAAATATGAATGCACCTGTTAAAAGACTTCATTAATAAGTAGAATGAGCCAATAAGTGGTCTTCTACTGCCCTCTGCTGGCCACTTTCATTTTGACAGTTTTTCCATTTTAACTCCTTTATGCAAGCTTACACACACACACACACACACACACACACACACAAAATCATTATGAAAATATATTTGAATGTTATTTCATACATGTCTTTGCAAACTATTAATCAGATTATTCAGAATTTATTCAGAAACATAGGACTACACACACATTCTGTTGTAGATACAGAGATTTGAACTATGTCTCATTCAGGATTCACATTTGTCAATGTGACAGAATTGTCAATAGTGATACTTCAATAGATGAAATTTGACTTAATGTGATTGTAAATGTTAAAATAGTAATTTTATAAAGTCTAAATAGTAATTTTGTCACACTACTCAAGTATAATTCATATTTTAAACAGCAGGGGGCAGTAAAATACTACTTATTGGCTTAATATGCCATTATATTCATTTAATTTTCCCATTTTTAACTGTTATAGAGGCAAATTTTGTCCGATCTGTCTGAAATTTTTCATGATTGTTTGGAGTCATATGGCACATGTTCTGACTTGTTTTTAAGAAGATCTGAGCATTCATTGAAGAGATATAAGCTTTTGGGGACACTAGGTCATGGCTACATTGTGAAGTGACCCTATTATAGCCATCCAAATGAAGTTGTTCAACTTTTTCTGATAATTATTGATCTAGAGAGTCCAGAGAATTGTACTGCACTGGTTTTGAACATTATGATATGAACATTACATGATAATAAATGCAAAACACCATTTACAGCAAATACAGGCAATTTACCATAGGAAATACATTGTTTCAAAGCTTTTTAACAGTTATAGCGCCACCTATGGTCCGATCTCCATAAAATTTGGCATGCTTTTTAAGGATGTTATGTCACATATGCTCACCAATTTTTGTGAAGTTCTGAGTTTTCGTATAGGATTTATAGGCTTTTGACTATATTTTGCCACGCCCATTTTATAAATGACCCTGTTATAGCCAACCAAATGCCAAATTTCAACTTTTTTTTGATAATTATTGATCTAGAGAGTCCAGAGAATTGTCCTAGACTGGTCTGGTTCCGATCGGGCGAAAATCCTAGGACTAGTTCGCAAAAGTAGGTTTTAAACATATTTGTGAATATTTAATGAACGATTTGATTGACAGCAATGGTTCTAGAGGCAAAGTTGTTCAGCATGAGGAGATCTATCAAATGATATGCATTTTGTGGGGATGTGTGCCACACCACGTGATTACAGAGCCGTAAAACTCGTTAGCGCCAACTAGTGGCCGATTTCTTTCAAAACTCTTACAGACCTCTTGGGCCATGAGTCGAACATGCCCATCGAGTTTCGTTCCGATCGGCCTCCGTTAACCTCGTCTCACAGGTGCTCAAACTTCATTGGCCGATGGCGGCCATGTTTTTTGAGATACGCCAATGTCCTTTTATACATACATGGGGCCTTGGACCAAGACACTGCATACCAATTTTCAAGTCAATCGGACCAACGGTCAGGTGGTCATAGCCCTATTTATGTTTTTTTAATGTTATAGCGCCACCTAGTGCCCAATCGTCGCGATTTTTTTACTGTGACCTCAGAATGAACTTATTCACATGTGTACCGAGTTTGGTGAAGCTATCTCATTTACTTCTTGAGTTATAGCCATTTTAGTAAAATAGGCTCCGCCCACAACGTTCATTTTGCGCCCCCTAGCGACCGTGAATCAAAATTTCAACTTTTTTTCGATAATTATTGATATTCAGACTCCAGAGAACATTTTGGCACTGGTTTGGTTCCGATCGGGCGAAAAACCAGGGACTAGTTCGCAAAAGTAGTTTTTCGACAAAATTCAAAATGGCGGAAAATCTATCATGGCGGAAATGAAATCGGAGATATACGTTTTTTACTTCAGGTTTCCAGCTTTCCAGAGATATAAGACACTTGAGTCTACGACATACGGTCTAGGAGTTATGAGCAGTTTTGCGCAATTGGTTGCTATAGCGCCACCTATGGGCCAATCGGGCTCATAATTTGATAACCTCTCCTCGATTTTTGTACTACCATCTGACAAAGTTTCAAGTCTCTAGCACTTACGGTTTGGTCTGCACGATGCGTTTTAGCGGAGAATAATAATAATAATAATAATTAAAGCTGCAAGCAGCATTTAGCGGTGTTCAAGCAGTTAAGGCCTTTAAGGCCGTTAAGCACAAAAGCATCAAAAGACATTAAGTTGTATGTAGCAAGCATGATTTACCATGATATACTACATTTCAGTGTGATTTTTCATGATTTACCATGTCATGATTACCATGAATCTAACATGATTTTCCATAGTTTACCTTGATATACCATGTTATAGGATGATTTACCATGATATAGCACATTCTAGAATAATTTACCAGGATTCTAGCATGATTTACCTTTTTTACTATGATTTACCTTGTTTCTGGCGTTATTTACCATGATTTACCATGTTGATAGCAATTATTTGAAGCATCAGAACAATTGAACTGATACACTCTGACAGAATATGAATGTGTTTTAATAGTAATTGTTATATAAGTGATTTTATAGTGTCTATATACATGTGAAAAGACTATTAATAAGAAGAGTGGCCAGCAGAGGGCAGTAGAAGACCACTTATTGGCTCACTTTCATTTTCAACTACTTTATTTCTCCAGTATTCTTCACTGAAGCAAACCATTTTTATCATGTTAAGTCCATAATGCATGCTTACACACACACACACACACACACACATTTTTGGGATATGTTATTGTGAAAATCTGTTTTAATGGTATATGAGCATTTCACATATTTCTTTGCAATGTAATAATATAAAACTAATTAAAGAAAATGCTTTAAGCATTTGTTTGTTAGCCAATGCTGAAAGCTGATAAAAAGATTAAAAATGTCTAATGCTGCTGCTCCATCTAGTGGACAACAGTGCTATTACAGCCTACTTATACAATATGCCATGTTTTTCATATCATTTAATCTACACACACTCATTCTGTTGTAGATAGAGACATTTGGAACTTCAGGATCCAATGTGACTCAATTGTCACTTCAATAGATGAATTTTGACTAAATGTTATTGTAAATGTTAAAAGAGTGAATTTATAAAGTCTAAATATTAATTATAGTTGAGTAGTGTGACAAAATGACTTTTTTTAAACAGCAGGGGGCAGTAAAATACCACTTATTGGCTTAATAGGCCATTATGTTCATATCATTTTCACCTTTTTAACTGTTATACAGGCCTATTTTGTCCAATCTGTCCGAAAATTTTCATGATTATTTGGAGTCATGGCCCACATGTTCAGACTTGTTTTTAATAAGATCTGAGCATTCATCGAAGAGATATAGGCTTTCGAGCACACTCGGTCAAGGCTACACATTGAAGTGACCCTATTATAGCCATCAAAATGCAGAAGTTCAACCTTTTCTGATAATTATTGCTCTAGAGAGTCCAGAGAATTGTACTGCACTGGTTTTGAACGTTATTATATGAAAATTATATGATCTTAGATGGAACAAACCATTTACAGTCAATACTGGCAATTTACCATAGGGAATACATGGTTTTTAAGATTTTTAACAGTTATAGCGCCACCTATTGTCCGATCTCCATGAAACTTTGCATGCTTGTTAATGATGTTATGTCACATATGCTCACCAATTTTTGTGAAGTTCCGAGTTTTTATTTATGATTTATAGGCTTTTGAGTGTGTTTTGACACGCCCCTTTTTATAAATGATCCTGTTATAGCAGACCAAAGGGCAAAGTTCAACTTTTTTTCGATAATTATTGATCTAGAGAGTCCAGAGAATTGTCCTAGACTGGTCTGGTTCTGATCGGGCGAAAAACCAGGGACTAGTTCGCAAAAGTAGGTTTTTAACATATTCGTGAATATTTAATGAACGGTTTGATTGACAGCAATGGTTCTAGAGGCAAAGTTGTTCAGCATGAGGAGATCTATCGACTGATATGCATATTGAGGGGATGTGTGCAACACCACGTGATTACAGAGCCGTAAAACTCGTTAGCGCCAACTAGTGGCCGATTTCTTTCAAAACTCTTACAGACCTCTTGGGCCATGAGTTGAACATGCCCATTGAGTTTCGTTCTGATCGGCCTCCGTTAACCTTGTTTAAAAGGTGCTCAAATTTCATTGGCCGATGGCAGCCATGTTTTTTGAGATATGCCAATATCCTTTTACACATTCATGGCACCTTGGACCAAGACACTGCATACCAATTTTCAAGTCAATCGGACTAACGGTCAGGTGGCCACACCCCTTTTATGTTTTTTTAATCTTATAGCGCCACCTAGTGTTAGATCGACGCGGTTTTTTTACTGTGACCCCAGAATGTCCTCATACACATGTGTGTCAAGTTTGGTGAAGATATCTCATTTACTTCTTGAGTTATAGCCATTTTAGTAAAATAGGCTCCTCCCACAACGTTCATTTTGCGCCCCCTAGCGACCGAAAATCGAAATTTCAACTTTTTTTGATAATTATTGATATTCAGACTCCAGAGAACATTTCTGCACTGGTTTGGTTCCGATCGGGCGAAAAACCAGGGACTAGTTCGCAAAAGTAGTTTTTTGACAAAATTCAAAATGGCGGAAAATCTATCATGGCGGAAATGAAATCGGAGATATACGTTTTGTTCGTCAGGAGTCCAGCTTTCCAATGATATGAGACACTTGAGTCTACGACATACGGTCTAGGAGTTATGAGCAGTTTCGCGCAATTGGTTGCTATAGCGCCACCTATGGGCCAATCGGGCTCATAATTTGATAACCTCTCCTCGATTTTTGTACTACCATCTGACAAAGTTTCAAGTCTCTAGCCCTTACGGTTTGGGCTGCACGATGCGTTTTACGGCAGAAGAAAATAATAATAATAATAATAATAATAAAAATCAGTACAATTACAATAGGTTTTCAGCACTTCGTGCTTGAACACCTAATTAAAGCTGCAAGCAGCATTTATCGGTGTTCAAGCAGTTAAGGCAGTTAAGGCAGTTAAGCTCAAAAGCATCAAAAGACATTAAGTTTTATGTAGCAAGCATTTAACCACTGATATCATAGATGAAATAGACCTTGTTTTAGCATGATTTACCATGATATACCACATTTTAGAGTGATTTTTCATGATTTACCATGTTCCAGTATGATTTACCATGAATCTAGCATGATTTACCATAGTTTACCATGATATACCAAGTTCTAATGATTCACCATGATTTAGAAACGTTCTAGTATGATTTACTACGTTCTAGGATGATTTACCATAGAGCAGTGGTTCCCAAACCTGTCCTGAAGGACCTGTTTTCTCTGTCTCTCTAATCAATCACACCTGATTAAACTCATCAGCTCATTAACCTATGTGATTATGAGCTGATGAGTTGAATCAGATGTGTTTGATTAGGGTTCCCAAAACTGCCATAGAGTACCGTGATTCTAGCATGATTTAGCATAGTTTATCATGATTTACCACATTGCTAGCATTGATGTGAAGTGTCAGTACAAATAAAGGGATAAACTCTGACAAAATATGATTCTGTTATAATAGTAATTGTTATACAAGTGATTTTATAGTGTCTAAATATGAATGCACCTGTTAAAAGACTTCATTAATAAGTAGAATGAGCCAATAAGTGGTCTTCTACTGCCCTCTGCTGGCCACTTTCATTTTGACAGGCTTGATTTTCACCAGTATTCTGCACTAAAGCAAACCAGTTTTTCCATTTTAACTCCTTTATGCAAGCTTACACACACACACACTCACACACACACAATCATTATGAAAATATATTTGAATGGTATTTCATACATGTCTTTGCAAACTATTAATCAGATTATTCAGAATTTATTCAGAAACATAGGACTACACACACATTCTGTTGTAGATACAGACATTTGAACTATGTCTCATTCAGGATTCACATTTGTCAATGTGACAGAATTGTCAATAGTTATACTTCAATAGATGAAATTTGACTTAATGTGATTGTAAATGTTAAAATAGTAATTTTATAAAGTCTAAATAGTAATTTTGTCACACTACTCAAGTATAATTCATATTTTAAACAGCAGGGGGCAGTAAAATACTACTTATTGGCTTAATATGCCATTATATTCATTTAATTTTCTCATTTTTAACTGTTATAGAGGCAAATTTTGTCCGATCTGTCTGAAATTTTTCATGATTGTTTGGAGTCATATGGCACATGTTCTGACTTGTTTTTAAGAAGATCTGAGCATTCATTGAAGAGATATAAGCTTTTGGGGACACTAGGTCATGGCTACATTGTGAAGTGACCCTATTATAGCCATCCAAATGAAGTTGTTCAACTTTTTCTGATAATTATTGATCTAGAGAGTCCAGAGAATTGTACTGCACTGGTTTTGAACATTATGATATGAACATTACATGATAATAAATGCAAAACACCATTTACAGCAAATACAGGCAATTTACCATAGGAAATACATTGTTTCAAAGCTTTTTAACAGTTATAGCGCCACCTATGGTCCGATCTCCATAAAATTTGGCGTGCTTTTTAAGGATGTTATGTCACATATGCTCACCAATTTTTGTGAAGTTCTGAGTTTTCGTATAGGATTTATAGGCTTTTGACTATATTTTGCCACGCCCATTTTATAAATGACCCTGTTATAGCCAACCAAATGCCAAATTTCAACTTTTTTTTGATAATTATTGATTTAGAGAGTCCAGAGAATTGTCCTAGACTTGTCTGGTTCCGATCGGGCGAAAAACCTAGGACTAGTTCGCAAAAGTAGGTTTTAAACATATTTGTGAATATTTAATGAACGATTTAATTGACAGCAATGGTTCTAGAGGCAAAGTTGTTCAGCATGAGGAGATCTATCAAATGATATACATTTTGTGGGGATGTGTGCAAGACCACGTGATTACAGAGCCGTAAAACTCGTTAGCGCCAACTAGTGGCCGATTTCTTTCAAAACTCTTACAGACCTCTTGGGCCATGAGTCGAACATGCCCATCGAGTTTCGTTCCGATTGGCCTCCGTTAACCTCGTCTCATTGGTGCTCAAACTTCATTGGCCGATGGCGGCCATGTTTTTTGAGATACGCCAATGTCCTTATATACATACATGGGGCCTTGGACCAAGACACTGCATACCAATTTTCAAGTCAATCGGACTAACGGTCAGGTGGTCATAGCCCTATTTATGTTTTTTTAATGTTATAGCGCCACCTAGTGTTAGATCGACGCGATTTTTTTACTGTGACCCCAGACTGTCCTCATACACATGTGTACCGAGTTTGGTTAAGCTATCTCATTTACTTCTTGAGTTATAGCCATTTTAGTAAAATAGGCTCCTCCCACAACGATCATTTTGCGCCCCCTAGCGACCGGAAATCGAAATTTCAACTTTTTTTTGATAATTATTCATATTCAGACTCCAGAGAACATTTCTGCACTGGTTTGGTTCCAATCGGGTGAAAAACCAGGGACTAGTTCGCAAAAGTAGGTTTTGGACAAAATCCAAGATGGCGGAAAATTTTTCCAGGCGCAAATAAAATCGGAGATATACGTTTTGTCCGTCTTGAGCCAAGGATTACAGGGATATAAGACACTTGATTCTAGGATAAATGGTCTAGGAGTTATTTACGATTTTCTACTTTTGCTTGCTATAGCGCCACCTATGGGCCAATCGGGCTCATACTTTGATAACCTCTCCTCGATTTTTGTACTACCATCTGGCAAAGTTTCAAGGCTCCAGCACTTACGGTTTGGGCTGCACGATGCGTTTTACGGCAGAAAAATAATAATAAAAATCAGTACAATTACAATAGGTTTTCAGCACTTCGTGCTTGAACACCTAATTAAAGCTGCAAGCAGCATTTAGCGGTGTTCAAGCAGTTAAGGCATTTAAGATTTTAACCACACAAGCATCAAAAGACATTACGTTTTATGTAGCAAGCATTTAACCACTGATATCATAGATGGAATAGACCATGTTTTAGCATGATTTACCATGATATACCACATTTTAGTGTGATTTTTCATGATTTACCATGTTCCAGTATGATTTACCATGAATCTAGCATGATTTACCATGATTTACCAAGTTCTAGTATGATTTACTACGTTCTAGGATGATTTACCATAGAGCAGTGGTTCCCAAACCTGTCCTGAAGGACCCGTTTTCTCTGTCTCTCTAATCAATCACACCTGATTCAACTCATCAGCTCATTAACCTATGTGATTATGAGCTGATGAGTTGAATCAGGTGTGTTTGATTAGGGTTCCCAACACTGCCATAGAGTACCGTGATTCTAGCATGATTTACCATAGTTTATCATGATTTACCACATTGCTAGCCCGTTTTCTCTGTCTCTCTAATCAATCACACCTGATTCAACTCATCAGCTCATTAACCTATGTGATTATGAGCTGATGAGTTGAATCAGGTGTGTTTGATTAGGGTTCCCAACACTGCCATAGAGTACCGTGATTCTAGCATGATTTACCATAGTTTATCATGATTTACCACATTGCTAGCATTGATGTGAAGTGTCAGTACAAATGAAGTGATAAACTCTGACAAAATATGATTGTGTTATAATAGTAATTGTTATACAAGTGATTTTATAGTGTCTAAATATGAATGCACCTGTTAAAAGACTTCATTAATAAGTAGAATGAGCCAATAAGTGGTCTTCTACTGCCCTCTGCTGGCCACTTTCATTTTGACAGTTTTTCCATTTTAACTCCTTTATGCAAGCTTACACACACACACACACACACACACACACAAAATCATTATGAAAATATATTTGAATGTTATTTCATACATGTCTTTGCAAACTATTAATCAGATTATTCAGAATTTATTCAGAAACATAGGACTACACACACATTCTGTTGTAGATACAGAGATTTGAACTATGTCTCATTCAGGATTCACATTTGTCAATGTGACAGAATTGTCAATAGTGATACTTCAATAGATGAAATTTGACTTAATGTGATTGTAAATGTTAAAATAGTAATTTTATAAAGTCTAAATAGTAATTTTGTCACACTACTCAAGTATAATTCATATTTTAAACAGCAGGGGGCAGTAAAATACTACTTATTGGCTTAATATGCCATTATATTCATTTAATTTTCCCATTTTTAACTGTTATAGAGGCAAATTTTGTCCGATCTGTCTGAAATTTTTCATGATTGTTTGGAGTCATATGGCACATGTTCTGACTTGTTTTTAAGAAGATCTGAGCATTCATTGAAGAGATATAAGCTTTTGGGGACACTAGGTCATGGCTACATTGTGAAGTGACCCTATTATAGCCATCCAAATGAAGTTGTTCAACTTTTTCTGATAATTATTGATCTAGAGAGTCCAGAGAATTGTACTGCACTGGTTTTGAACATTATGATATGAACATTACATGATAATAAATGCAAAACACCATTTACAGCAAATACAGGCAATTTACCATAGGAAATACATTGTTTCAAAGCTTTTTAACAGTTATAGCGCCACCTATGGTCCGATCTCCATAAAATTTGGCATGCTTTTTAAGGATGTTATGTCACATATGCTCACCAATTTTTGTGAAGTTCTGAGTTTTCGTATAGGATTTATAGGCTTTTGACTATATTTTGCCACGCCCATTTTATAAATGACCCTGTTATAGCCAACCAAATGCCAAATTTCAACTTTTTTTTGATAATTATTGATCTAGAGAGTCCAGAGAATTG
>JAVALU010002152.1:600000-785335 GCA_030770095.1 Gila robusta | reverse complement strand
TCATAAAGATAACTATAGATCAATGTTGTTCCAATATTGTTGCCATCAACATTAATAACATCAGGTTTTCATCGATATGGTAATGGTGATTCAACATTAATTTTGCATTGAAATTTCAATATCAACCATAATGATGATTCAGATGGAAAAACAATGTTTATTCAATGTTGGCTTGCTGTCTGGGGATGGATCACTCAAATCAGAAAAAAATGTGAAGGTTATGATGACGCCGATGGACATGAGTGACTGCGGGAGGTTCTCAAGCCTACTGAATAGCATCGGGCAACACGATCTCATGAAAGTGCGTATCTATAGCACGAATTTTATTTCTCGTGCCATTTATACGCCAAAAAATAGTTTTTGCGTGCAAATGAAACACACTAAACCCCTTGGTTAGGATTAGGGATGTGAAGTGCGTGCACGCCATAAAGTGTGTATCATATGCACGCGAAAACTGCTTATATAGGCTTTGCAAGCAAAAACTATTTTTGTAAATGGTACAAGAAATAAAATTTGTGCTATAGATACGCACTTTCATGAGATCGGGCTGGATCGGGTGAAAGCACATTTTAAACAGGGAACACTTATTCACACACGCAATCGCTTTCTCACTAATGCATTGTATTCAAACAAATGTAATCTTACAGTGCTGTCGGTAGCCTATTTGATTTCGAATGAGCAGAAATCTGTAAGAAATGTAGCGACCCGTAGATAAAATAACTGATGAAAACGTAGTTATTTTCCTCTTTCCAAACAAAATGTGCTCTGCAAAAAGCAGCAATGATATTTAACTTTTAATGCTGATAACCATGCAATAAGCATAGCATGGCATAGGAAAAGTTTGCACACTATCCAATAAACCAACATTGAAACTATTCTCCTAATGTTGTTTTTTATTTATTTTTATTTAATATGCCTATATATTATGATGAGGAGAAATTTTGTGAGATTTCAAAGCATACTTAAATACTTCATTCGCAATTTCCTCGGGGAGCGAAGACGGAGCGGTGTTTCTGATATCAGTGAGCGAGGAGTGGAGCGGGAGCGGTAAATGGTGAACCCGGAGCGGAGCTGGAGCGAAGTGATTATTAAATGCTTGGAGCGCGGAGGGGAAATTGTTGCCGCTCCACTCCGCTCACATACTCTGCATGTTGCAAAGCAGTCCCTGTTGTGTTTTTTTTTTCTAATGACGTCATCGACTAGTCGACGTCGACTCGACTTTGATGTCATAACAGTCGACTTCAAAAAATCTGAAGTCGTTCAACCCCTACTTCGTCTATATAAGAATTGAACAAGTTCTAAATGTATTGTACAGGTTTTCTGAAACCACTCTAATACCCAATGCTCCAGAAGTTTTCCAGAATCTGGTGTCTGCATTGGAAATGCTAGACAGCTGTCAGTGCACAGTTCTTAATGGTTACCAAGCACCAATAATTCGATCAGGAAAAACGGGACGCCCTCGTTTTGACATATCAAAAGAGCACCTTGAATTCCTTCTTGAATTTGACTTCACTGTTCCTGAAATTGCTAGTCTTTTGGATGTGAGTGTTAGAACAATTAGAAGACGAATGAAAGAATTGGAATTATCAGTGAAGCAGAGTTTTACAGACATTAGTGAGGAGGATCTCCAACGAATTGTGGCTGACTTTCTTACAACCACTCCCAACTCTGGATACAGAATGGTCTCTGGATATCTGAGGAGCATAGGCATAAGGTATTAGCCTGGTTCTACCAGACTCTCGTACATTTCATTTGTACAGAGAGTCTGGCACCGCTCCATTGACAAGCGTTAACTTCCTTGTAGGCGGGTATTCTATTTAAGTCTAAAACTATTGGATCTGCCCAGAGTCACTCTATCTGCCATAACCAATCGCTAACGTTTGGTCGTGACATATGTCTTTTCCCGAACCCCATGGGAGGATGGCCATAAACACAAAACTAAGCAAAGATTGTTCTTGCTCCGGCTTTAACTTCTTGATATTCGGCAGCGTTGCCACAACGGACCGAATGGCTTCGCTCGCATCTTTCTTATTTTGAACTACAACTCAAAATAACGCACGAGTCGACATCAACGTCATCGTTCTCAGCCACTCCCTCTGTTCGCTGATTGGCCCGGTAAAAAATTGATCGGAGAAAACCAAAGTCTACAGCACAATCCCAGACGTAGTACTGAAGGAAAATGAAATTGAGCGGAAGTGCGTAGGAGGGCGGAGCCAGGCTAATAAGGTATGGCAAATAAGATGCTTACTATATTGTACTTCAAAAATATGTTCTTAACCTACAAGTGCAGAATCATGTACAGAATCTATCTTTAGTTCCTGAACTATACTTAAAAGAAAAGTTTTTGACATGCATTTAGTGTAATGCTTTTTTTCCCCTAAAAGGATCACTCAGCAAAGAGTCCGAGCAACTCTCCAATCCATTGATCCTATTGGAAGTGTCTTACGAGGCCTTGAGGTCATGCTCATACCTAGAAGACCCTACTCCGTTCCCTCGCCACTGTCACTTTGGCACATAGATGGAAATCACAAGCTTGTGAGGCAAGTCTTTGTTTACTTCATATTATTCAATAATATAAAGAATTTCAAATTCAACAAAATCCACAAATAAAAAACAAACCACTGTTCAGCCATACATCATGGAGACAATACAAGTGAAAAAAAGTCTTACAGACTTTAAATATTGAAATTAAAACGAGTTATCAAATTAATAGATGGCAAAATTTGGGATACAGTGTCTTTTATTTATGATGGTACATATTTTTTTAATAGTAGCAATTAGTTGATTTGTTTCCGTTTTCCATCAATTATGGACGTTGACATGATGTGAAGGCCAAGAATGGTAATCCTCAGAATTTGTCCTCTGAATTTAACCCATCCAAGTTAGTGCACACACATTAGGAGTACTGAACATGCATACACACACGCACGCACACTGCAAACTTTGAAACTGTGGACACACGCACACATTCACTGCGGTGCCAGGGGAGTGATTGAGGGTTCGGTGTCTTGCTCAAAGGCACCTCAGTCATTTCCTGCTGGTACTGAGAATTGAACCCACAACCTTCAAGTTACAAGTCCGAGTCACTAGATAGTCGATGTATTTTATAAATTAGAAGTTGGTGTATACAGATTGTATACATTTCAGAGATGGGGACTCGAGTTTGAGACTCGGACTCGAGTGCGACTTAAGTCGCACACACAGTGACTTCAGACTCGACTCGGACTCGAGCTGCGGGACTCGTGAACAATGTTTATTTTTAGGAAACGTCTGATGAGATCGCTGTTATTCCCCTCCCTCAGACCCGTTGTAAAACCTGCCTACATAACACGTATTACGTGCGCGCGGCCACACATGAGAGGACAACAAACATGTCGACTGCACCGGCCGCTGCTGTGCCATTCATCGTAAGCTTTGGGTCTAAAAACTTCAAACAAAAGAAGCGCTCAATGCAAAATATGCGGTATCTGCGCGCGTACACCTCATGGTGTTTCATGAGGGAGAGTGAGCGCGAGAGGTGGGTGAACGAGAGAGAGAGAGAGAGAGAGAGAGAGAGAGAGAGGGGGACGTGTGAGAGGTAGTGCTGCGCGAATGCGCTACGGCGCTCTGCAATCAAATACGATTTTAAATAGGCTTAGTAAAAAAAAAAAAGTATATATGTGAACAAATGAACAAATTTGCATCTTCCAAAGCCAGTGAACAAATATATGAACGTATGGGGAACCATGTATTTCACATCATTTGGTTGCAATAGTGTTTTGCATTTAGCTACACTGTGATGTTTTGCACTATGTCAATTTTAGTGCTGTGAGGTAGGCTATAACGTTTTCTATATTTGGTCTTATGGCTCCACAGAGCCAGCACAATAGGAGCCAAGGCCTTTCATTATAATTCAGCAACAGACATGAGAGTCTTCAGAACCTCAATTTTTACAGATACAGATATTAACTTAAAAGTAAAGCATTCTTGGTGTTTTTGTCATGTTGAAATAGCCTGTTTACACTGATTATATACCTAAATCAAAGCTGATACTGTATGCTAATAGATAAAGGAGTCATAATAACATATTACATGCTTTGAATTCCTTATATATAGCTATGCAGTGTTCTAAGCAGCCTGGATGGGTCGCTGTACGTGATGCAACACTTATTATAACCACAAGAGACTTGAGACTTGACTTGGACTCTAGCTCAGAGACTTGAGACTTGACTTGGACTCTAGCTCAGAGACTTGTGAGCATCTCTGATACATTTACAGTTTTTTTTCAACTACTTGCACACAAAATCCTTACTTGTCACACAATTTCTGAAACCGTTCTTCAAACACCAGAACCACACACCAAATCTGCAAAATCTTTTCAATTACATAAAACACTTTTTGCAAACCACAACACACAATTCTCCATGTAACACACAGAAATCTAACAGGAAGTATCTTGATTTGCTTTTTCAAACGCAACCTATCAAAATGCCACACTAATTCATCAGAGCCTCACACACAGTCCTCACATGTGCAAACACTCATTGCTTTACTTAACACTCAACAATTATGGCCTTATGATAGAGCAATAAATAGGCCAAAGGTCAAGTTATAGGTTTTTCGGACTGTGTAATACTGTATTGACAAACAACAATGCTTACAGTAAAAAAACAAAAAGTTGGTTTCAATCTTGCTTTCGTGCTTACCGTGAATTTTTCAACATCTCTGCCAATTACTTTCAATCTTGTACAGAAATGTACATTTGAGCTCATGAAAGAAGAGCTTTAGGTTTTGAATAACTGGGTGTGTATATATATCCAAAAATAGAATACTATGGCAAAGGTGTTTGCAACAAAAGACAAATGTTTGCGTTTGAGATGTTTTTGATATTTTGAATGCAGTGCTTCATTTTGCAAGAGATGTGAGGCATTTTGCAATTTGTGTGTAAAGATTTGAAAAAAAAGAGGCAAAGTTTTGAAAATGTGTGTAAGCGGTAGAAAAAAACCTGTAATATACACTATATTAAATGCATGCATACAGTATTCATCAGCTATACTTTCCGAGATGCACTTATTTGTACCTATCCTATCGCATGTGTTCCTTTGGAATAATTGTTATTTTGCTGTTCTTATTTTAGATGGCGAATAATTGTCCATGGAGGAATTGATGGGTATAGCAGGAAAATCATGTATCTTCAAGCAAATACAAACAACAAAGCATCAACGGTGCTTCTGTCATATGGAGAGACTATGGTTTATTTTATGTGTGTTTTTGTGTGTGTATTTGACACTGTTTGTTTTTCTTTTTGGTGTGCTTTTGTGATTTTGTTTTATCATGCATGCTTTATTTGTGTGACACTTGATTATGATTTAGAGTGTGGGGTAACGCCCCTGTATTTTTCGGAAGCCCGGATCACGGGTGATTAGTAGATGGACAGCTGTTGGTAATTGCCATGTCAAATCACAGACGGTTCAAAAAGGCCAAGGAACTGACAACAGTGTGCCTGTGACCCGTGAATCTCGTTGTGCAGCTTTGTTCTCCACATTTTATTATTGGACGGTAGTCGCGATTGTTTTTTTATTTTCTTTGCCCCGATCATCGCATGGATTATTGTCTGCTCGTGTCGAAGCTGAAGTTTCGTTGAAGTGACGGTTCTGCTGTTAACCCGGTGGCTGCTGGTATCTTCGTCCTTTCTCTGCTGTGCTGGGACTGCTGTCGTTCTCTGCTGTGCTGGGATTGCTGCCG
Source organism: Gila robusta (assembly GCA_030770095.1). Classification (NCBI taxonomy): domain Eukaryota; kingdom Metazoa; phylum Chordata; class Actinopteri; order Cypriniformes; family Leuciscidae; genus Gila; species Gila robusta. Next base: position 779,611 of record JAVALU010002152.1, on the reverse strand, counting down.
TTCTCTGCTGTGCTGGGATTGCTGCCGTTCTCTTCTGGCTGGGATTGCTGCTGTTCTCTGCTGTGCTGGGATTGCTGCCGTTCTCTTCTGGCTGGGACTGCTGCCGTTCTCTTCTGTGCTGGGACTGCTGCCGTTCTCTGCTGTGCTGGGATTGCTGCTGTTCTCTGCTGTGCTGGGATTGTTGTCGTTCTCTGCTGTGCTGGGACTGCTGCCGTTCTCTGCTGTGCTGGGATTGTTGTCGTTCTCTGCTGTGCTGGGATTGTTGTCGTTCTCTGCTGTGCTGGGATTGCTGCCGTTCTCTTCTGTGCTGGGACTGCTGTCGTTCTCTGCTGTGCTGGGACTGCTGCCGTTCTCTTCTGGCTGGGATTGCTGCTGTTCTCTGCTGTGCTGGGATTGCTGCTGTTCTCTGCTGTGCTGGGATTGTTGTCGTTCTCTGCTGTGCTGGGATTGTTGTCGTTCTCTGCTGTGCTGGGATTGTTGTCGTTCTCTGCTGTGCTGGGATTGCTGCCGTTCTCTTCTGTGCTGGGACTGCTGTCGTTCTCTGCTGTGCTGGGATTGCTGCCGTTCTCTTCTGGCTGGGATTGCTGCTGTTCTCTGCTGTGCTGGGATTGCTGCTGTTCTCTGCTGTGCTGGGATTGTTGTCGTTCTCTGCTGTGCTGGGATTGTTGTCGTTCTCTGCTGTGCTGGGATTGTTGTCATTCTCTGCTGTGCTGGGATTGCTGCCGTTCTCTGCTGTGCTGGGATTGCTGCCGTTCTCTTCTGTGCTGGGACTGCTGTCGTTCTCTGCTGTGCTGGGATTGTTGTCGTTCTCTGCTGTGCTGGGATTGTTGTCGTTCTCTGCTGTGCTGGGATTGCTGCCGTTCTCTTCTGTGCTGGGACTGCTGTCGTTCTCTGCTGTGCTGGGATTGCTGCCGTTCTCTTCTGGCTGGGATTGCTGCTGTTCTCAACTGCGCTGGATTGTTGCCGCCCTCTGCTGCGCTACAGATCGCTCCTGCTCTCCGCTGTGTTGCCCGGAGCCCTGCTTCATCTGTCCTGGACTGTGGTGCTGTGGAGCATTGTCCAACAAGACTGGGAGCTAGATTCGTCTACTCCCAGTTTCACGAGTTCACATCTACATATAATTATTATGGTAAAGGTTATGCGTACTTAGCGTGCTGTCCGGGTGGAGGGCTCCGAGCTCGGAATTTCTGCCCGAACCCAGAGTACTCCCCCCGTTGGTAAGAGTAGATGGAACTAGAGATGGAACTAGAGATGGAACTAAAAGTGAGGAGATGGGGTGGAGGTGGGATGCTGATAAACCGTCAAGAAACACAAGTGGGTTCTGCTGTTATTTATCTTGTCCTGAGTCGATTACTGATTGATCTCCACTTGTGCTGATTGGGTTAATTATCTGCACCTGCTCCTCCCGAACCTTGTTAATAAAACATCATTTCACGAGTTCACATCTACATATAATTATTATGGTAAAGGTTATGCGTACTTAGCGTGCTGTCTGGGTGGAGGGCTCCGAGCTCGGAATTTCTGCCCGAACCCAGAGTACTCCCCCAAAAAGCAAAAGAGCAAAAGGACAGCCGCCAGACTATAGACCCCCCAAAGATGCAGCGAATTTGGCAGGCTGGCTTTTCAATAAGCTTGATCGCTTGATCAAGTATATCTCCGTGGCGTTAACGGGTGAGTGAAGCGGGAATCGAAAAACGGCTGACCGGGAGGGCCCATGTAGCTTCTGACGTGAGCGGCTCGATGGCGTCAGGATATTGGGCTCTACCGGCCACCTGCGAGGTGGAATGAATTTGAAAATTCTGGCTGGGCAGGAAAGATAGATGCGTGTCGAGTCCGCTGAGAGACCAATGCTCGCTGGACAGAAATATGAAAAAGGAAGATGCATGCTGTCCGCTGAGAGACCAATGCTTGCTGGACAGAGGTAGTGGGAAGAGATAGATACATGCTGTGTCTGCTGGGAGACCCATGCTCGCTGGACGGGATAGAGTAGAGATAAGTACTGTAGTGAACTTTCTTCTAAAGTGTAGGAACTCAGAAGCGAAGACCAGGAGACGTTGGGATATCTTTCAAGCAGGTTTCTTTATTGCTGTAGTCTGCTTCGTCCAAGATCTGACTAAGGCAAAATACATTGTAGTTTATATATCTTTCAAGGGGGATTGTAAATGAGGCACAGGAGTCCGCCCTGCTACCTGAAACTCCCCAGCCCTGATCTCATCGGCATTAACAGTGTGATTCGAATGCATAGAAACTAATCTAATCAGCCAGACCATTCAACGACAAAAGGTGATATTCACAGTGCTCGGATCAATTTAACTTACAATAGAGAGATCAGGACAGACAGGAACAGGCAGGTTTGTGACATTTATCTTTGTTATAATAAACTTATAAACTAATAAACTTTCTCAGTTTATATACTATAGTATTGGAAGCTAAATTAACATTTTAATAAATTTGTAATCCTACAGTACATATTACGTCCGCTGGGAGACCCATGCTCGCTGGACGGGAGAGAGTAGAGATAACACTGCGTTCTATTATGTCAACGAACCGATTTTTGTCAACGAACCGATTTTGTGTCAACGAACCGATTCGGCCATCGTATATGACGTCACTTCTACGCTTCAAGTATTCTGGTATGTTTTGCGCGTCCGAGTCGGAGAAAAACATAGACGCCACCCAGAAAGCTGTTGCTATGGTAGCACTGGCCGAGTACCAGGCGCTTATCAAAACGCAGCCGTTTGAACTTCTAAATTCTCACTTTATTTCATGTTTTAGTTATCTTCTGTTAGCAACGCTAGCCACGTTAGTAACACCCGTTTGAAACAAGGTTTCGTTCAATATTGCACTCAGAACAAGGCCGATTCCCATACCCACAGGCAGTGATACCGACGCAGTAAGGTATCGCAGTAATATGAGTGATTAAAATCGTAATTTAAACAACCAAAGCGGTCCAAAACCAATGAAAACAATTCATACAAGTCACACAGGGCGCAGCCATCTTGGATTCCGTATCGGAATTCTTGCTCAGTGTCCTCACGGTTGTCTGACTACCGAGCTGGGAAATCTAAGGAAAGGGGGCGTGTTGCTAGGCAACGTCTGTCTTCCTAGTCGGAACTCCGACACGCATAAGTAATAGAACGCAGCACAAGTACATAATACATTCACTGGGAGACCAATGCTCGCTGGATGGAAAAGAGTAGAGATAGATGCATGCTACGTCCGCTGGGAGACCAATGCTTGCTGGACAGAGAAAGAAGAAACAGATGCATGCAACATCCACTGGGAGACCAATGCTCGCTGGATGGAGAAAGAGGAAACAGATGCATACTACGTCCGCTGGGAGACCAATGCGCGCTGGACAGAGAAAATCATCAATTAGGGTTTTTTTTTTTTTTTTTTTTTTTTTTTAAACTGGAATATCAATTATGAATAGTGAGGTACTGGAGAGAAGACATCACTGCTGGGGCAGTGGAGAAAATAGCCAGAGAAACAGAGCTCCTGCGGGAGCAGAGTAGACATCACTGCTGCGGCAGTGGAGAAAATAGCCAGAGAAACAGAGCTCCTGCGGGAGCAGAGTAGACATCACTGCTGCGGCAGTGGAGAAAAATTAGCCAGAAATTGAGCTCCTGCGGGAGCAGAGGAGACATCACTGCTGTGGCAGTGGAGAAAATTAACCAGAGAAACAGGGCTCCTGCGGGAGCAGAGGAGACATCACTGCTGTGGCAGTGGAGAAACTTAGCTGGAGAAATTGAGCTCCTGCGGGAGCAGAGGAGACATCACTGCTGTGGCAGTGGGGAAAATTAGCCAGAGAAACAGAGCTCCTGTGGGAGCAGAGGAGACATCACTGCTGTGGCAGTGGGGAAAATTAGCCAGAGAAACAGAGCTCCTGTGGGAGCAGAGGAGACATCACTGCTGTGGCAGTGGAGAAAATTAGCCAGAGAAACAGAGCTCCTGCAGGAGAAGAGGAGACATCACTGCTGTGGCAGTGGAGAAAATTAGCCAGAGAAAGAGCTCCTGTGGGAGCAGAGGAGACATCACTGCTGTGGCAGTGGAGAAACTTACCTGGAGAAATTGAGCTCCTGCGGGAGCAGAGGAGACATCACTGCTGTGGCAGTGGGGAAAATTAGCCAGAGAAACAGAGCTCCTGTGGGAGCAGAGGAGACATCACTGCTGTGGCAGTGGAGAAAATTAGCCAGAGAAACAGAGCTCCTGTGGGAGCAGAGGAGACATCACTGCTGTGGCAGTAGAGAAAATTAGCCAGAGAAACAGAGCTCCTGTGGGAGCAGAGGAGACATCACTGCTGTGGCAGTGGAGAAAATTAGCCAGAGAAACAGAGCTCCAGCGGGAGCAGAGGAGACATCACTGCTGTGGCAGTGGAGAAACTTACCTGGAGAAATTAAGCTCCTGTGGTGTGAGGCTGAGTGAAGGGAGGAGGAGATTGGGGCCTGGCAGACCGATGCTCGTCTTCTTGCACGTTAATCAAAGACGCGAGGAAGAGGAGGTGAGAGATTAATCCTTGCAGGATTATGCGCATCTGAAGTTTAAGTGGCCGAGCAAAGATAGCAGTCCGCGTTCAGAACAGTTTAGACTGCTTACATGAGAAGACTAAAACGTTTTAGAACCTGCATATATTCACCTCTGACCCATCGGTTTGATTCAGTAATCATTGTTTTCACATTCCCTGCCGATTTGTTCGTTATGAATCAGAAAAACAATAGTGAAGCAGTGGTTTTAAATTAGGCTACTTCAAAAAATTAAATAAAAATACATTTACGCTATAACTTTAAGTTTCTAAGCGATTTTTGTAGATACATTGCAGGACAGTGTTAGTGATAGGTTCTTGATGATTCTGTGTGCAATATGCACGTAATGTGAGACTGTTTACGTGTGAGTTTTTGCCACGAGGAAGCATCGCGTTAATGACGGCAAATCATTTGTACAGAAATGATTTAAAGCGAGTGTTCCCCGATCAAAAATGAGTATCCAGATAGCATAACTGGCTCGTGATTCAACAGCTGAAGCGATGCGAAGTTCAACCGGGGACGGAAACGAAAAGGTTTTGAGCTGAGCACTCACGGAGTTGACCCGGCAGACGTTGAGAGTGTGGACTGGTCGGGACTGAATGGAGGAAGGCCCGTTCCTTCGTGTGAAGAGGGCGGCATTGCCTTATTGTCCATTTCTCTATGGCAGGAATTATTGAAAGCTCCGGTTTAAAGAAATACGCGGAAGTAGATTGCGGATGTTTCGCCCACGGAGGCGGGGACCCGTTTGTTTGGCCTGACGCCCGCGAGATAACACCAGAGGATTGCGGCAAATCCTGATTCTGACGGACGAAAGATTCTTCATCAAACGGGAAGAGCTCGATTCGGACATGATAGGAAGGTAGGCTACTGCGGGGCCAAATGCTGATAAACCGTCAAGAAACACAAGTGGGTTCTGCTGTTATTTATCTTGTCCTGAGTCGATTACTGATTGATCTCCACTTGTGCTGATTGGGTTAATTATCTGCACCTGCTCCTCCCGAACCTTGTTAATAAAACATCATTTATTGGTGAGTGACGCTCTGTTAAATTGTGTGCCTTGCCTCGATGGTGACAGTGATGAAACCCTTTTGCAGGAAAGCACTTCAGCACAATCAGATGGTAAGGCTACATTTATTTTTTTATTTTTTAGGCCATCTGTGGAGTGATGATTGATGTGCAGCATCCTCCAGATTCCCCAGTTGACAAACGCCACCTTAGCATGAAATCTGCTGCTGATTACAGCAATGCCACCCTGACTGAAGATGCCAATGAGAACAATGACATCTGTTAAGCTGACACTGCTGTAACAGTGGAAATCAGTAATGAGGAGGATCATAGTAATGCAGATTCAATTGCTATGCAAAACATGACTGCTTTCAGGAAGATCATGGCTACAACCTAGAGTCTCCGAGGGCTTTGAAATCAGGCCACAAAAAAACCCCAAGAATAACAGGAAAAAGCTTAGACCCAGCGGGCACCTTGATGTCAATTTGACGTCAAATATTAGACAAGATTTGATCAAGATGTTGCAAAGGATAATTTCAAAGTCAGATTACATCAAGTTCTTCCGGTGGTTAATTGGTGAAAATATTAGGTTTAAACCCATACTGAAATTGATTAATATAGTATATAGGCCAACATGTTTGACATTGAGTTGTCGTCAAATCAATGTCGAGTTCAGTTGATGTCATATTGACATCACATTGATATCAATGTAAATTTTAAATAGCTTTTTTTTTTTTTTTTTTTTACTGGGGCCTCAAAATGCACCCATTCGGCACATCTTTTGAATCATATAGTTGTTGGATTTCTGCATGAAAGTGGACTTCTGTGGTTAAAAACAAATAAACAAAAAACTATTTAAAGTATGTACATTTCTGAAATGAAATAAGGTGAACAGTAATTATTATATTTTACAAAAAATATACTCATTTGCTTAATTACAATTAAAAAAATGGAAAACATATGCAGCATTTTTGCTGTAACCCCACATAAAGTATATGTGAATCCTTATTTTTTATTTATAGTGATATTATATACTTTAAAATTAAAATAATTTGCTGTAATTGATAATGAAATTGTAATATCCTATAATGTATATACAGTATTACAACTACATGTTAATTTATGGAACATTTACATTAGTCTAAATTTTTCATAGTGAACAGGTAACATATTTTAAAATTATTTAGATTTTCTTGTTTTCAACTGATAGATGCAATGTTAGGGCTCTTAAAAAATCATATTTTTTCTTAATTTTTAAATGTAGGGCCTACAATGCCAATTCATATTCTCTATTCCTAGATGGCGCCATTCACATTCTCGGGTTTCTCAGCAGCTGAAGTTAGTGAATGGACTACAACAATTAATTATTTTTTGTGTGTAATTTGATGCAAATCTAGTATGACATAATGTTATACATGTATCACGTAAAAAATAAAATTAAAAAATAATAATATTTGGAGGATTTACGTTGATGACCGTTGAAATGCACGTCATCACGTCTTGCGTCATACAGGCCAGTGCGCGCTGTGCGGTGAAGTCGAAGCAGCTCTAGAAGGTTGCCGTTTTTTATCAGGTGAGTAATAACATCTCATGAAATAAATATAATAAGTTATATTGGGTAACTTTGAAAACTTAGAAAATTGTGTTTTGATTAAATATTTGACGTTGCAGGGGCGCTGCTGAGCATCAATGGAGTAGGACGTGAGTTTGTTAGCTCCTGCCGATTTCAGTTAATATTGTTATTTTTCTGCGCTTTTTCGTTACATATTTAGTATAGTCTCACTCCGCAACATTTTTTACTAAAAAGTCTAACTCCGGACTGCATAAGATGGCTGGAAAGAATTCTAAAACTCGCAAAACTATTCAGACACAACTGCGGCCTGGTCTGCAAGTTGCGACCGCGTCTTCGAGTGGATCATCTGTTACCTCAGAGGTCGGGGGCGCCTCGACGGATGCCAACCTTGACATCGCTGCACTCAAGCTCGAGTTATTGGCCTCGGTGAGGAAAGATATTGCTGATATTTTTAAAAAGGAACTCCAGGATACTCTCGGGGATGCTTTGCCTACTATTAAGCTCGACCTGCAAGCGGTGAAGTCACAGCTGGCGAATGATAAAGCTGCTACCGATGCTACCATGTCTGAGCTAAAAGGTACGGTCGGAGAGATGGAGCATGCACTCACCGAGTGCTCAGATGACATCGCCGAGATGAAAACAACTATCGAGCGCCTCACAGCTAACATAGCCATGCTGGAAAATAAATGTGAAGACTTGGAGTCCAGATCACGGCGTAACAACATCAGGATAGTGGGAGTACCGGAGGGCCCTGACACCTGTACCACGGCTGCTGTGGCCGCCTTACTGAAGGAAGCGTTCAATTTGGAAAAGGAGCCGCTTTTGGACCGGTCCCACCGGACCCTCCAACCCAAACCCAAGCCTGGTGATCGTCCACGAGCCATTGTGTGCAGATTTCATTATTACAGTGACTGTGTTGACATTCTGCGCCGCGCGAGAGAGCTCCGACAGATTAAAGTCAGAGACGTGACCGTCTCAGTTTTCCCTGACCACACTGTCAAGATAGCTCGGGCTCGGGCTGCATTCAACGAGGTCAGACGTCAACTTCGTGGCATTGACGGTGCTCAATATGGTCTGTTTCATCCAGCGCGTCTTCGCATCACATACAACGGTGTTGAGAAGGATTTCGTTTCTGCGGAGGAAGCCAGCGACTTTGTCAAAACTTTGGTTCCTGGGTGAGCTCCAACTGCGTTTCTGATCTATGTTCTATTAGGCCTATTCCTTAAGGGTTGTGAATACACCAGTCTTAATTTGTTTAGTATTAGGTGGTTTTCTAGCTTGCTGCACTTACTAGATCTGATCAACATTACCTCATTTTATGCTTTCTGCATCTATTTGCACAGGACTGAGGGCCCACTGTTATTTGTATTTTCGCGTGCTTTACTGTATCCATGCGCATATGTTTAAATAGTGTTGAGATCGGCGGGAGTTTTTTTTTCTCTCTCTCTCTTTTTTTCTTCTCTTACTTTTGTTTGGTTTGCATGGCCTCCGAGTTGTTCAACGGTGTTGTGGACAACTTTTGTTTACTGTGGGAAGCACTGCTGTCTCCTTTGTTCTGTGGTTATATGGGGACTTTGGGTGCATCTGTGTTTAGGGGTATGTTGGGAGGGGAGGGGGGCCCACCTCGGCTCTATATGATCATTTTCAAAAATAAATTCTTCTTTTTTTTTTCTTCAAATGGTTAATGGCAATATAGATCCCAGCATTGCTGGGTCAGGCACACCTCTCAGATTCATCAGTTGGAATATCAGAGGTATGGGTAATCCTGTTAAGAGATCTAAGGTTTTTGCACACTTGAAACGTTTAAACTCTGATTTAGTTTTTTTGCAGGAGACTCATCTTCGTGTTAAAGACCATGTTAGGTTACATTGCCCATGGGTAGGTCAAGTCTTTCACTCAAACTTTAATTCAAAAGCTAGGGGAGTCGCTATTTTAATTAACAAAAAAGTCCAGTTCCAGCACTGACGTTATTGCTGATAGGAATGGCAGATACCTCATGGTTGCTGGTACCCTGATGCAAAAAAAGGTTTTGTTGGTGAATGTATATGCCCCGAACTTCGATGATGTTGAATTCGCTAACAGATTGCTGAGTAACATCCCCTTCTTGAATACACACCTGCTGATTTTCGGTGGGGATTTAAATTGTGTTTTCGACCCAATCTTAGATCGGTCTAATCCTCGAAATCTATCTCAATCTGCTATGTCTAAAACATTCTCTGATTTTATGAAACAGTATGGTCTTATTGATCCATGGAGATCTCGTAACCCCTCTATTAAAAAATTCTCTTTCTTTTCCCAGGTGCACCATTCATATTCTAGGATTGATTATTTTTTTATTGACAGTACGCTTAATTCATGTGTTAATTCTTCGATCTATTTAGGTATTGTAATCTCCGACCATTCACCTTTACTATTAGATATTCAACTTTCTACCTATAAACGTAGCCCACCACTTTGGAGATTTAACTCTCTCCTTTTGGCAGACCAAGAATTCTGCAAATTCATTTCAAACTCTATTGATGAGTTCTTGTCTTTCAATCATAATGACTCATATTCATTGCTGTGGGAGACACTTAAATGTTACCTGAGAGGTCAAATTATTTCTTATTCTGCTCTTTCTAATAAAAAGATTAATGCCAGGCTTAATGCACTTACATCTGTGATTGGGGACCTTGATCAAAGATTCGCGCTGAACCCTTCTCCAGAACTTCTTAAGCAGCGTCTTGATCTGCAAGCAGAATTTGATCTCATCTCAACTAAAGAGGCAGAGCGCTTGCTATTACGCAGCCGTGGCTCATACTACGAATATGGCGACAAGGCAAGTCGTTTACTGGCACATCAGTTACGACGGCAGGCCACTTCCCGTTTGATACCTACTATTAAAAACACGTATGACACTATTACTACAGACCCCTTGGAAATTAATGCTATTTTTAAATCATTTTACTCTTTATTATATAAATCTGAATTTTCTACTGACAACACTAAAATGAATACATTTCTTCAGAATCTTTCGAACCCTGTCATTGATACAAATACTGCCACGCAAATGGACTCTCCACTCTCTCTTGAAGAAGTATTAATAGCAATTAATGCTATGCAATCTAATAAAGCCCCAGGCCCCGATGGGTTTCCGATTGAATTTTTTAAAACATTTATTGGCAAATTGGCACCGTTACTTTTATCCGTATTCAATGAATCCCTAGAAAGTGGTTCATTACCACCAACCTTGACACAAGCCACTATTGCTCTCCTTCTCAAAAAGGACAAAGATTCGACCTCCTGTGGGTCTTACAGACCATTGTCTTTGCTTAATGCTGACGTCAAGGTATTGGCTAAAGTATTTGCATCTCGCTTAGAGAATGTGCTTCCTCATATTATATCTGATGAGCAAAATGGTTTTATAAAGGGACGTCAACTGTTTTTTAATACCCGTACACTTTTCAATATAATTTACTCAAAACACTCGGCTGAACTTCCTGAGCTTGTGATTTCTTTAGACGCCGAAAAGGCATTCGATAGGGTAGAGTGGGAATACTTGTTTGCAGTTCTGAAAAAATTTGGATCTGGTGAAAAATGTATTTCTTGGATTCGCCTCCTTTACTCATCCCCCAAGGCTAGTGTTCATACTAATGATGTTTATTCGGATTATTTTGCCCTTGGACGTGGAACTCGCCAAGGTTGTCCTTTATCACCTTTGCTCTTTGCTATTGCTATTGAGCCTCTGTCAATTACATTAAGATCTTCCCCTTTATTCAAAGGTATCACCCGTAATGGATTCGAATATAAATTATCACTTTATGCGGATGATTTGTTATTGTATATAACTGATCCTACACTTTCCATCCCTGCGGTTTTGGGTATTCTGGAGAACTTCAGCGCCTTTTCAGGTTACAAATTAAATTTGGAGAAAAGTGAGTGTTTTCCCATTAATACTGCAGCATGTCAGTTGCAACAGTCAGATTTGCCTTTTCGATTTAGTCCATCAGGGTTCAAATACCTAGGTGTTAACGTGACTCGTTCTTTATCTAGCCTTGCGTCTGCGAATTTCACTCCCCTTATCTCTAGGATTACATCCAATATTCAAAGATGGGGTAACCTCCCCCTTTCACTAATCGGCAAGATCAATGTTGTTAAAATGAATATTTTACCGAAATTTCTTTTTTTATTCCAGTCAATTCTTTTTCTGCCAAAACATTTCTTTGACTCATTTGATAAGATAATTTGTTCTTTTATTTGGGGCGGAAAATCACCTAGGATTCGTAAAACTCTACTGCAGAGATGCAGACTTAATGGAGGACTGGCATTACCTAATTTTTTAACTTACTATTGGGCGGCTCACATCCATAAACTTTGCTACTGGTTAAAATCCCCTGGATCCTCTTGGTGTAAATTAGAACTATCATCCTGTAGGGGATCTTCTATACCTGCTCTACTTTATTCCTCTTTACCTACGAAACCTTCTCTATACACTGATAATCAAGTGGTCCTTAACACACTCAAAATCTGGTATCAATTTAGACGACACTTTAAATTTGTAGATGCATCTTCCTTGGGTCCTATCAATAACAACCATTTATTTCCTCCATCATTTTCGGACTCGACATTTTCACTGTGGTATGACAAGGGTGTTTTGCAATTTAGAGATTTATATGTAGATGGTGTCTTTGATAGCTTTACCAATCTGTCATCTCGCTTTGAACTCCCTGTTACTCATCTGTTTCGCTATTTTCAAACTCGCAACTTTGTGGCTAAGTGTTTCCCTAATTTCCCTTCTTTACCTCCATTGCATCGGTGGGAAACCATGCTTTCATTTGTCCCTCATCACAGGGGAATCATTTCAAAGCTATATGACATTATCTTAGCTTTTAGCGACCATTCAAATGCCAAACTTAAGGGTACATGGGAAAGGGAACTGGGAATACAAATACAGGAGGAGTCTTGGGAACAGGCCATAGAGAGGATACGTTCTACCACCTCTTGTGCTCGTCTTGGACTTATTCAATTCAAGGTTTTACATAGGGTACATTTCTCTAAGCTTAGACTATCTGAAATATATCCGGAAGTGGAAGACAAATGTGATAAATGCCATGGCTCCCCCTGTCATCTTAGCCACATGTTTTTTTTTTTTGTCCTGATTTGGTAGATTTCTGGGTGGCTTATTTTAATATTATGTCCTCTGTTCTTGGGGTAAATCTCCAACCTTGTCCTCTGATTGCTATATTTGGGATTCCTGACCCCTCAATGGCACTTAACCGTACACAAAAGGACATCATAGCTTTCACATCCTTACTAGCAAGACGCTCCTTATTGCTACATTGGAAGTCTGCTAAATATCCTTCTATCTCCCGTTGGCTCAGAGACATCATGTATTTTTTAAAACTTGAGAAAATTAAATATACATTGAGAGGATGTACAGTCAAATTTTTCCATAAATGGCAACCCTTTATTTCCTATTTCACAAATTTAAAGGTACTACCCAATTGAATGTGTGCCTGTTATTATTGTACTGTTTGTATTGCATAGTTAACCAGTAATATGTGTGTTGGTCATGGTGAGCTGAGTGGGTGGGGGGTTGTTTATTATTTCTAACACGACACTCTGTGATCTAATTTACTTATTTCTAATAATTCTTATTAGAGTGTTTTGTTTTTGTTTGTTTTTTTTTTTTTTTTTTTAATTATTATTATTTTTTTTTTTTTTTTATTATTATTATCTTTAATGTGTATATGTGTCCGTGTACATGTACATATATGTTTAAAAAGTGGGAGGAAAAAACAAAAGAGGGGGGAAAGGATAAATTGTATCTGTGAATGGAAATTCTGTATTGTTTGTTATTGTTGTATTGTTTTTCCTTCAATAAAAAAAATTAACAAAAAAAAAAATAAAAAATATTTGACGTTGCAAATGTGTATTTTGTTCTTTTTGGTGAATTGAAATTTCCCGCCAGTTAATGTAACGTTACTGTGAGTGTGAAGGTTTCTGAGGTAACGTTAGAGTTAGATCCATTAAGCATGTAACTATTATTTTTTGAAATGTCTACAATTTTGAAATGTCGCGAGTAATGTTAATTTTACAATTTTTGTTCGTAGGCTACTAAAAACGCCCTAATTTGAATCTCTTTCCCGATGCGATATTGCGCCACAATAGCAGCGCTGTTTCGTTCTCAGCTCAATGAGGTGCTTAAATTGTTGCAGAACAAGAGCTTGTTATGTTTCACAGCTGTTTCTTTTGCGTCCAAGACAAGTACATTTAATTTCTTGAAATTTCTCAAATTAACATGACGTACATCATTAATGTCTTTATCAGTGCAGTTGGATCGTTGAATCAGTGTATACTGTACACAGCGAGTTCAACAGTATGAACACACAATGCGTTCAGAACGACTCGCACACGAATGACTAATTTGAACCGCTTCATTTAAGCTATTGAAATTTTCAGTCTCTAAAGCGTATATAAGAGATCATTGAATCATTTAAAGTGAACCATAGAGAATGCAAGATGTGAATGAGCTTTGATCATTTAGTAAGACTGGTTAATTCAGTTGGCCAATGTGGGCTGAAAAGTTAGTTGTTAAAAAGCTTTATTTGATTAAAAAACATTCCTGTTTGGTTGAATAAAAGTAATGTTTTATATAACTTAAAACATAATAATTGTCATTTTCATCTAATTTTATTAAAAATAATAAGTTTAAAGTCACTTTGGTTAAGCCACTTAAAGGTACGGTAGGCGTGCGTGTGTGTGTGTGTGTGTGTGTGTGTGTGTGTGTGTGTGTGTGTAAAAGTCAAGATCCAGGATGACACCACCTCAGCCTTATTTTGAGCCAGGAAAACCCCTGAGAATACACCTTATGAATGTAATATGACTCGTCAAAGGCCAGTTTTAGAAGATGTAGGCTAAGCCTTTTTAAAGCCTATCAGTAATATTTTACAATATAAATTCATCTGATGGGAGACCAGTATGATGTGCGTTTGAAAAAAAACACACCACAGTAATGTTAGGTAATGTATCTACTGTTATTTCCCATGTAATGCTCATCACGTTTACAAAAGACGAAAAACGCAACAAGCTAAACAGCACAGACAGTTATCGCCAAAATAAAAACGAATAAAACACAGATCCAATGTGATCAGCCTATATGTGCTGTTTGGTGTGTAGCGTTTATACGCCCGTATAAATATAACTAATTATTATTCATAACGGATTATGATCAATAATTAATAGTTTAATTATTTTCAGAATTTACTGTAGCAGAATCAATAGTATGATCATTTTATCAGTTCATCCAATGAACGGAAAGCATAAACAATTATTAATTCTAGGAAATATAATATCTTCTTGGCCAAGAAAGACTAATTCCCAGCTAACAGCTAAATTAAGAAATAATTCAAGGGTAAAAGCATATGTAGCTTAGATCGCAGTTCAAGACAATAAATTCGTAAGCACGTAACACAAGTAATGCTTCTCTTTTCAAATACAAACAATACTTTATTGATTATAAGACTAACACATAAAACTAATATCTAACACACACACACACATTCATACGAGTTGCAGAAAGAAAGAGAGTGAGGAAGAATGGGTTTTAGGAGTCAGATGGTGAGATCCCAAGTTTCTATATGCACTTAAAAGACATGACCTGAACGAATCATCAATCATCGATTTAACCCTTCTATCGTTTCTTAGGCAGGTTATTTAATTTTATATTAATGCACCAGTTCAGTTAAGAGTCTGAAGGCTACTTGCTTGTCTTCGGTTTGCTTTGGGGGTTCCCTTTTGTCGGTGTAAAGGGGTTTCCCGGGTCCATTGCTTGGCTAGCGGTCTCCTCGTGCCTGCTAGATCTTGGGCAGCCAATCACGTGGTGTGTTGGTGGACGGATGAAAGTCTTTGAAGTTGGAAGCGTGTTGCAGTCGAAACGTTTAAACGAAACTTTGCAGCAAAACTTAACTTAGAACCAAGACTTTTAACGGAAAAGAAAACAAAGGAAAAGAAAGGAAAGTGAGACGAGTTAGATGGCTTGGATGAAGCTGTTTTAAACCCTGATCTTGATTTGGGTCATTTGTCTCTATGCGTCTACATGGCTACCATAACCATCGTCTGCTCCACCCGACTTGTTCTGCCGAGACTTTTTCCGAGAGAGAGCGAGAGAAGAGCGAGAGAAGAGCGAGAAGAGCACCAGAGAGGGCAAGAGAGCACCAGAGAGCACCAGAGAGGGCAAGAGAGCGATTCTGTGTTCGGGTCTAAGATTTTAAACTCAAAGTTTGTCCAACCTCCAGGATGAGTTCTGGCCAATTAGACACTGGCTTAATTTAGGAGGTGGCCCTATTTTCTTCTTATCGTAAATCATGGGTTATCTGTGATCTCCTTGTTCTCCAGGACTAGCAGAGAGAACAAGAGGCCACAGTTTAGACCTTATTACTATTATAAGAATACAAAACATTTTACACAGATTTCAAAATCAAGCCATCTTTTTGAATTAAAAATACGATCCTGCTGACAGGAAGCACGACACACTTTCATTCACACACCTAATATTTATAACAATTATGAATTGTATGGCATGTAAGCATATTAGACACACACATATATTGTAGAAAACAACATAGAATTATGTAGTTGCATGATGTTTGATTATAAGTCCATCGAGAATTGTTCTGGGATGAGTTTTATGGATTTTGATATGTAAAGTGTTTTAGCGTGTAAAGTTTGTGGGGTTTAAGCCATTCCAGTCTGAGGTCATGGATAGTTCTTGCTGAAGTCTGTTTTGTTCATCTCTCATGGGACCTCTGGTCCTTAAGAAAGATGTAGTCTGTTAGTCGCAGGGGTCAGGTGACTTCTTGTTAGGGCCTCTTGTTTCACCATTTCTGAACAGATCTGTTCTTGCCAAATTATAAAACGTTGACAACGTTCTTCCTTTAGTTAAACAATAAAAAAAGTATTTTTGGTCACAGACTCTCTGGAGCCTAGGGGTGATTTATGGCCCTGGGTTTGGTGATTTGAATCTGGAACGTGAAGCCTCTTTTGTGTGATTATGTATGAACAATCACCTAAAAGCTTCAATTGTGTTTGGTTCATTCTCGTAGTCGCTACAGGTGTAACAATGGACCGAGTTCCACATCTTTCCCCTCACCAAACACATAAATACGATCACGATTATCATGTCTTCGATTCGATTTCACGATGCGCTGCCACAGATCTTATATTTTATGTGACTAATTACATATTGATAATATAATAATACAAGTACCAAAGTAATGCATGAGTCCCGCTCTTGACTTACAGAGACAGGGCAGAGCTATAGGCAGCGCGTTCTGAATTTTTTTTTAATGGAAATTATTTTTTTGTAAACACCAATAAAAAACACAACAGCAATATATCGATGAATGCCATCAGAAAAACAGCAGTAGGCTATAATCGATTATGGTCTATTATTGCAGAAGTGTCCATGTCCGCATGGCGATACATCGTAAAAATATTTATTTTATCACCTCTATATGCTAAATGTAATTTATTGTTTAAGTGTCTCTATAGATGGATAATACAACTAACGGATTAAAATACTAGCAAGAAAGGATCTGGTTTTGACTGGGGTTGAAGCAAAAAGTTCAGTATAGATTTTATTTATTATTTGTTTGTTAATTAATGATGGTATTCCTTACTGCTGAAATGCATGATAATTTGTATGTTTAACAATATAGCAGCAAATGCCCATGCATGTCATTATTCCACAACATCTTTGTAAATATATGTAAATGTTTTAGAGATGCATATGGATTCCTCCTATTTTGCAGCTACTTGTGACGCTAAATGATGGCATACCACAGAAACTAGAGGAAACGTCATGCTGAAGTGCTGTCTCTCGCAGCTGATGATTCAAATAGCAGTGATACAGATGGGTTACTGAGGGCTCTGTTCAGTGAGGATGAAACTGACTCTGTCACCTTCAGCAGATGGCAACATTTCAGATTATGACTCTGATGCGTTAGTGCTGTCTTCTGACACTGACTCTGAGGTTGCTGACAATTTGTGTGATGATTCTGCAGAGGAAACTACTCCTGATCTGGGTGAGGAAATTGCAGCTTGGGCAGCTACCAACAAATGCAAGCGATCTGGACTAAATGAACTACTAGATATTCTAAGGCGCCAAGGACATTGCCTCCCCAAGGATGCCAGAACCCTGCTGAAAACCCCTAAAAGAGTGGAAGTAGTTGAACTGTGTGGTGGACAATATGCCTACTTTGGTATTGCATCAGGAGTTCTGAAGGTTTTATCCCAGAATCCTGTTTTCCCTGAAGAACGAATAGATATGTGCTTCAACATTGATGGTATTCCACTGTTTAAATCATCAAGTCTGCAAATGTGGCCAATCCTGTGCAGTTTCCATGATTTTGCACCCTTCATTGTGGCACTCTATTGTGGAAAAGCAAAACCAGCCCAGTTAAAGATAACCTCTCTGATTTTCTACAGGAGTTGCAGCAACTTATGCAAGATGGCATAGTCCTTGGAGAGAAAACACTGCAAGTGACTGTAAAAGCCTTTGTTTGTGATGCACCAGCTCGATCATTCCTGAAATGCATAAAGAATCACAATAGCTACTTCGCTTGTGAGCGCTGCACAGTTAAAGGTACCTATGTGGGACGAGTTGTTCTTGGTGCTACAGCGCCTGGTGTTGTTGCAAGGTCTGAAGCGGATTTCAGTAGACTTGCCTACAAAGACCATCAAATTGAGAAATCCCCACTGACACTAGCTGGAATTCCATGTGTTCGGCCATTTGCATTGGACTACATGCACTTAGTGTGTTTGGGCGTAGTTAGGAGAATGCTTCACTACATGCAGAGAGGACCCCACACATGCAGACTGTCATTTCAGCAAAGGAGTGACATTTCAGATAAACTGAAGGCATTGAATGGAGAACTACCTAGTGAGTTTGCACGGCAACCTAGGACTTTACTGGAATTGGACAGATGGAAGGCTACGGAACTTCGACAGTTTCTCCTTTATACTGGACCAGTGGTTCTAAGAAAAGTGGTTTCACATGCTTGTATACAATCACTTTCTTTCCTTGATGGTTGGGGTGTCAGTCCTGTTGAATTCAGATGATGCAGACCGCAAGGAACACTTAGACTATGCCCGAGAGCTACTCATGTACTATTTGAAGAAGTGTGAGGCTATATATGGAAACACCTTCGCTGTATACAATGTTCATTCACTAATTCACTTACCAGATGATATGGAACACTTCAACTGTTCACTGAATGGGATTTCATGCTTTCCTTTTGAGAACTACCTGCAGACTCTAAAGAAAATGGTCAGACAATCTCGCAATCCTATAGCCCAAGTTGCCAAGCGTCTAGCAGAACTAGAAAATTCTACAAAATCTAGGCCTTTTACCAAAGAGAGCTTTACTCGCATATCCACAAGGCCAAGACATTGTTGTTTCATCCTTCAGAACAAGGACTATGTCTTTGTGAAGGAAATGCATGAAGAAGGCACCTTGGTTTGCGATGTGCAACGCCAATGCAACACAGAGAGTTTCTTCACTGATCCTTGTGATTCTAAACTGCTCAACATCGTCCGTGTTAGATATATCAGGAGAACTACACGTCGACTGATCAGCAAACAGCAGTTGATTCGTAAAGTTGTCTGTCTGCCAGCCAACCCTGGTGAAGCTGGCACAGGATTCATTTTGTTCCCTATGTTGCATGAAATAGAACGTAACTGAATTGTAAGTATATCACTGGTATCAACTAATATTTTTAACTGCTCTTCCATTATCTTTGTGAGGGTGTGGAGGTTGTACATGATGCCTGTTCTGAGAGTGGAGGGGAAAATTTCACATACCTATGTATAAATGTATAGGATAATGCAATGTAAGTAGCTTTGGATAAAAGCGTCTGCCAAATGCATAAATGTAAATAAAAACACTTCTCATTTACTGCTGATTCGTTTTGATTTTTGTATAGGTTTCATGATGTGGGTCAGGGCAGTTTGGAAAGAGCCAAATGGAGAGGAGGAGGGAGTCATCCCAGAGGTTTGAGTGAAGGACAACATGGTACACTGGCCACCAGGGGCTAATGTAACTAAAGCAGCTAAAGAGATGCGAACGCCAGCAAGTAGCTGGAAAATGTTTCCACTACTGAAAATCAAATTCAAGTCAAGTGAGTTAACATCCATGTGATGGCTAAGGCCACACCTGAATGAACATTTGAATTGGTTCTAGTTTATTTTATTTTTTTTGTATGTAAAAATTGATATTTTTGTCTGATTTAAGGAATTAATGTTTTTGTTTTGGTCTATTTATGAATTTCTATGTAATTTGTCTGTTTAAATATAAGTTACCCAGACCTTGGAACTGGAGAAGCTACGTTGTCTCTTTAGTGGTTTAAATATCAAGGAGCAACAAAGTTTATAACCATTTATTTCTAGAGTGCACGCTAGAGTAAATGAAAACCACAACCAAAATATGGGTTTAAAGGTTTAAGTTTGTTATATGTATATCTTACCCATGGTTTCGCCGGGATCCATGGCTGCAGCATGGAACGGTTTGGAATAAAAAGGGTGCGGCCTCTTCCTGGTGTCCTTTATATATATCATGGGGAACTATGGGAAATGTAGTTCTCAGGACAATATGGGTTGGGGGTCGTGTGTTAATTCACATTTGTTTAAAGGAGGTGTTTTATGTATGAATGTTTAAGTGTATTTTCTTTAGTGTTTTATGGTAAAGGTTATTCTTATGTTCATTCGTGTCTGTGTATTGCTATATTTATATTTTCCCCTTTATGTTTGATGTGATAGAATGAGAAGTCTTGTGATACCCCTGTAATTATCAAAATGGTTTGGTCCGGATTGTTAAAAGAGCTTCAATGTCTGTGGCTGAGTTAGTTCTGGTGAGGGTCTCCAGTCTCGTGCATCAGTGTTCCCGTGTTCGTGTTCTTCGTGGATGTCTTTTCGTTTGGTTGGATTACTCGTCACGTCTCACTGGATTCACCTCTTCACGGCGCCTATCACCTGGATCTGACCATCTAGTCCCTGCGCCACCTGTCTACGTTCTCTTCACTGGACTGTTCCATTGCACTTTAAATAAAGAACTGAGTACTCGCAATAGTTTCTTGTCTTACGTTATGACAGGAACACTGTAATGCGGTCGACATATATGGGATATATGGGACGTACACCTTAGGCCGTGCATATTCCTGAATAATTGGGCTGGGCGATGTGTTTAAAAAAAAAAATCTATAAACAACTTTAAAATCATCGCGATATCCGATAATAATATCGGGTGTGTTTGACTGCATGCAACGTTACGATCAATCTGCGGATACGGACCGAGAGGGAATCGTTTCAGACCCACCAAGTGCCAAACAAACAAAGACACACACACAGGCTCGGCACGCACAAACTAGTGTTGCAGTGACTTATTTCATCAAGTAAAGTGAGTAGATAAAGCTTTTTATACAGTAGAAAAATTTTGCAGGTGTCCTGAAATTTCATCCTACCCATCAGATTATCCTAGCAGGCATGCGCACATTTAATGTTACGGGGTTTTTTTGCGCTATAAAATCATTCTACCTGTTTATTTTATATTGCTACGGGAATATGATTGTGTATTTTCATTGTTAAATCATTTTACATATTTAATACCTATAGTATGGGTGTTGTGCTGTAAATTAATCCTAAATGTTAATTTTATGCTGGTAGGATAATCTGAAAGGGTTTTTACGCTGTTAATTTATTTAGTTTATTTTAAGATGGTAGGACTATCTGACAGGGTATTTTGCATTGTAAAATCATCCTACCTGTTTATTGTGTCGATGTGGTTTAGATTATAATAAATGTTGCCCTGCGGTAGGAAAATGTGAAAGGGTAGGACAATTTGAACACCGGTACAGCCGGTGCGTGAGGTTTTGCTTTGCCGACGCAGCTTGTCTTTCTCTGTGGCAACCGGCAGAAAACAGCAGCACATTCAAAACAGCGTTTCCTGAATTCTGCCACTGTTACTGACTGCCTAGCGTTCACGCTAAAGCCTACATCGCATGATAATGTTATAAGGCGTATTTTCCATTATTATCAGTTATCGTGTGGTATCTGTTTGTTGTAATCGACATCGGGATATTTGCAAGACATCAGCGATATACGATAACATTGTCACATCGCCCAGCCCTAATACCTATAGAACATTTGTCAACCAATCAGAATGAAGCACTCAACAGACCTGTGGTGTAATTGGCAATATCCAGATCCAAAACAGTATATATATTTACTGCCAATCCTTCATCTTATTGTTACATTTGGTTGTCTTTCATCCCTCAGGTATGTCCTTTCCAAAACCACCAAGGATTCGAGAAATGTCTAGCCAGGCATTAGGATCAGAAGAAAATAATTATAAATCCAGGTCCAGCAGTCCACTCCATGACTCTCACTTTCTGCTCAAGTTCTCGCTCTCCACGCCAGCGGTCCCACACTCCCAGCCACAGCACTTCACGCGAGAGGTCCCGCACTCCATGCCAGGTGCCCCACACTCCGACCCACAGCACCCCACGCTAGCAGTTCCACACTCCACGCCAGCGGTCCCACACGCCACACCACTTCATGCCACCGGTCCCAATCTCCGACCCACAGCACTCCACGCCAGCGGTCCCACACGCCACACCACTTCACGCCACCGGTCCCAATCTCTGACCCACAGCACCCCACGCAAGCAGTTCCACACTCCACACCAGCGGTCCCACACGCCACACCACTTCACGCCACCGGTCCCAATCTCCGACCCACAGCACCCCACGCTAGCAGTTCCACACTCCACGCCAGCGGTCCCACACGCCACACCACTTCACGCCACCGGTCCCAATCTCCGACCCACAGCACCCCACGCAAGCAGTTCCACACTCCACGCCACTTCACGCCACCGGTCCCAATCTCTGACCCACAGCACCCCACGCAAGCAGTTCCACACTCCACGCCAGCGGTCCCACACGCCACACCACTTCACGCCACCGGTCCCAATCTCCGACCCACAGCACCCCACGCTAGCAGTTCCACACTCCACGCCAGCGGTCCCACACGCCACGCCACAGCTCTTCACGCCCACGGGACAGCGCTCCACATCAGCTCTCCCGCTCTCCTTATGAGTGCTTCCAAAGACCAGGTTGGGGGAACCAGCACAGAGAGGGCGGAGAGCTATTCCCATTAGATAATGGAAGTAAGTATACCACCTCATATTCTTACTGAAAGTGGTATTTTTTGCAAATGGGACAAATGTTTTTCATTCCAATTTGACTTTCAGAATTCCAAAGGCGGGTCCTCTATCTTCTGTCTGATATTCGGGCAAAGCTGTCAGAGGTGGGCCAAAACCGTGAGCCCCCAGAGTCTCAGTTCCACCTTGAGAAGATGAACGGCAGGCGTGAGCTGAAAAATCTGGAAGGGCAACTGGCCGATGAAGAAAAGAGGAATGTGATGGTCAGTATAACTATGCCAGGCCAATACTAATACTGTTTTTTCTGTGTTTCCGATGGTGAAAAAATGAAAATTTTCAACATCTTTTCAGGTGTCTCGGTTAGTCAGGATTGGGGGTGCAAACCTTGAGGACTGTGTAAAAAATGTGATGAAAAGGTAAATGATGCCATGCTTTGGTGCATTTCTCAGATCACTCTTCTAGCTCAGGGGTCGGCAACCTTTGCAACCAAAAGAGCCATTTTGGGCCATCTCCCACCAAATAAAATTTGTCTGGAGCCGCAAAATATATGTAACCTTTAAATGACTATAAGACAGGTTGTTATACATGTATTATATGTTTATCTCTGTAAAGCTGCTTTGAAACAACCTACATTGTTAAAAGCGCTATATAAATGAAGATGCCTTGACTTGACTACGGTAACAATTTCCTATTTTAATTCTAAATCTTATACCTAATTCTTCTTAGATTAAATCAATTTATTTATTTATTACAGTTCATTTACTGTAAATGCTCACCATAGTTATAATGTAGGCAAGTTATGAAAATGTACTAAAGATATCAAATTAAGTTCTGATAATCAGATTTATTATGATAGGCTATAGCCAGAAGATAAATACAAACAAATATGTATAGAGTAGGAAGATAGACAACATGTTTAACAATGAAGTCTGAATATATGCACAAAAAAAGAGAATACAAGTAGGCCTATATGACTGGTGTTCATGGGGTCTTGAGTACTGTAGGTCTTCATCACTCTTCACTCTCTATTAGATGCACACCGTTACTGTGTTGCCACTTGTTTTTTCGGGCACTTGTCTTTGCACTGCGAGGCTCTGGTGACTTCTTACGCGTCTCCCAAAATGGGAGGTAGCAGCGCATCACGTTAAAATCGCTTTAGTGACGAGCATCATTGCACAAGTTTCACCTCGGCTCGCCTAAAGTTAAACTTTATTAAAATGGTAACAGCTTTACAGCTTAAGGAACCTGACTTCTGAAATACGTGAGAATTAGCTTTTTTCATATGCACGTGCAGATCCCTGGAATCGGGAATCGTTGCAGCCTGCAGCAGGTGTAAACGGGTATGTGTCTCTTTTGACCACTTGTCATCCGATCGACCAAAGCGCATCTTAATACCAGGCATAAACAGGGCATTATAAAGACTGCAGGGAACCACAGCAGGGAGGCAGAAGAGCCACGGGTTGCCGACCCCTGTTCTAGATCAACAATCACATCATCTAATTCAGAGCTTACCAAACTTCAGAGGGTAAAGGCTGATTTATACTTCTGCGTCGGACCTACGCCGGAGCCTCTACGCTATAGACTACGCGTTGGTTTTCATTTATACTTCTGCATCGTTGTCCGCGTTGATGTGCAATTACACATGCAGAGGGAGCATGTGAAACCCGAGGTAGGGGTTCTAGCAGACCAATCACAGCGCTTGCGTCCGCATAGAACTGTTACATTTTTGGAGAGGTGCACGTCAGGGTACGCTGAAGGGTACGCGTGCTACACACAGCCTACGGCGTAGCTAGACGCAGAAGTATAAATTAGGCTTAAGACCCCCCAAGAACATAGCAAAAGCTCCACGGCCCCCCTACCTCTTTGTTACAAAAATATATCGATTAATAGTAGATAGATATATTTGTAAATTAGATATATTTAATAAAGCAGATTGTCTTTTTGCACAAAATTTTCAACATTTATTTATAATTATGTAAACATTCTTTACTAATGTATTTAAATCCCTAACAACAGCTATTTTCTGCAAACTATTTACAATTATATTCCATCAAAGTGTGTAATGTAAGATACATAGTTCACAAATCTATTGCAATAAAATACAAAGCGATAATTCCTTCCTGGTGGAACATTCTTCCTAACTCAGTCTGGTCAACCACATCTTTCACAACATTCAAAAAACTACTTAAAACCCATCTCTTCTGTGAATACTTGACAGCAAAACACACTAACCCTCTCTCTTTCTCTCAACAGGTAGTGGTCTAGCTTTAGTTTAAACCAGTAACTTTGTATTCGCACCTACTGTATTATTTCTCCTGTATGACATATCGCTTATTGCTCCCTGAACTCTTTGTAAGTGTTTTGGATAAAAGCATCTGCTAAATGACTAAATGTAAATATAAATGTAAACTCATTAGAACCCATTATGATTCTAAATTTTGTGCGAATGCACCACAGAAAAAATTAAATCAGATGTGGGGGTATAATTTGTACATCACACAAAGTCCGTAGATAATACAAATCCGAGCAGTGCACTATTGTTGTAGAAATGTCGATGATGATTCAGGATATGCACCAAAGTGATGGTGAAAAACTGTAAAACGTTTCTGCTTGAAGGCTCAGCTGTTCTGGTCACTTAGTTGTATTGTTCAATAATCTTAACA
Source organism: Gila robusta (assembly GCA_030770095.1). Classification (NCBI taxonomy): domain Eukaryota; kingdom Metazoa; phylum Chordata; class Actinopteri; order Cypriniformes; family Leuciscidae; genus Gila; species Gila robusta. The sequence continues at coordinate 754,654 of JAVALU010002152.1, read as the reverse complement.
ATTATTAAGTTGGCTTGTGAAAGCCAACTTACTGAAATCCTATTTAAACTTATTATTATTATTATTATTCTTACTCAAAAATGTATATATCTACAGTAACTCCTCCTAGAGCTTTAACTCGGGTCAGACCTTCAGACTGTTCTGACTTAGTGTGCTATATCTTTTCAGACTGATTTGACTTTCAGATTTCTTAAAAATTAATATTAAAAACCATAAAAATCCCATTGACTTTCATTGCAACATGTTCAAATTGAGCCAAGACTACGGTGGCCCAGTAGTGTACAACACAAAAACTCAAATCTAAACTCCCTGAAGCCCTAGACTCAATTGACCCTTCGCTAAGCCCCGCCCTCCTTAGTTACTGTTGCTACGCCTGTCAAGCTTTCGCGTCTAGCACATCTATTACAGTGTGTATGCACCGGTGTCAGACATTCCCAATGAGATAATTAGTAATTTTGGGCGAACGTGAAATATCTGAGAGAGCAAGACAAAAGGGACTGCAGTATGCATTCGAGGGATATATCCACGACATAATATGCAACCGATTAGAGAATAATTTAATAAAAATTGAAGCTAAAGCCTATAGTCGCAGCAGCCGCCTCATACGCTGACCATTCACATGGGAAACACACAAATTGAGGAACAGCTATGTTCGTGCACAGCAGGGTAAGTGAAATGTGAAACTAATCTAATAATTATAAATCAAATAGTGTATCCATAAATCTTGTGGAATAACACTAACACCGGGAGATCCTGTCGACACTTAGTTGTGAATGGGGTCTCCCACACTGCTGGATCCACGCACATCATTTCTCACCTTGGCTTTTAGATTTTCGGGAAGAAAAAAAATTCCACTCCCCCGTCCAAACTTTTAGGATACCGGGTATCAGATTTGCACAATCCATACGCACAACGCTTCAGCATGTTTCCCTCGCTCGAAAGCTTGCCAGACCTCCCCGCGCCTAGTTACGGTTGCTAAGACGCGATTGGCTAGTGGCGGTTTTCGGGCGTGGCTTAGCGAAGGGTCAATTAAACAACCATTCTATATGTACTAATGAACTTATCTATCTATCTATCTATCTAATCCTATTTCTTTCTAACTAATCTATCTTTCTTTCTTACTAATCTATCTTTCTTTCTTTCTTTCTGACTAATCTATCTTTCTTTCTTTCTTTCTAACTAATCTATCTTTCTTTCTTACTAATCTATCTTTCTTTCTTTCTTTCTGACTAATCTATCTTTCTTTCTTTCTTTCTAACTAATCTATCTATCTTTCTTTCTAACTAATCTATCTATCTTTTTTCTTTCTAACTAATCTATCTTTCTTTCTAACTAATCAATCTATCTTTCTTTCTAACTAATCTATCCATATTTCTTTCTTTCTAATTAATCAATCCTTTTTCTTTCTGACTAATCTATCTATCTTTCTTTCTTTCTAACTAATCTATCTTTCTTTCTTTCTAACTAATCTATCTATCTTTCTTTCTAACTAATCTATCTTTCTTTCTAACTAATCTATCTTTCTTTCTAACTAATCTATCTTTCTTTCTAACTAATCTATCTTTCTTTCTAACTAATCTTTCTTTCTTTCTAACTAATCTATCTTTCTTTCTAACTAACTAATCTATCTATATTTCTTTCTTTCTAACTAATCTATCTTTTTTCTTTCTGACTAATCTATCCATATTTCTTTCTTTCTAACTAATCTATCTTTCTTTCTTTCTAACTAATCTATCTTTCTTTCTTTCTAACTAATCTATCTATATTTCTTTCTTTCTAACTAATCTATCTTTCTTTCTTTCTAACTAATCTATCTTTCTTTCTTTCTAACTAATCTATCTATATTTTTTCTTTATAACTAATCTATCTATCTTTCTTTCTAACTAATCTATCTTTCTTTCTTTCTAACTAATCTATCTATATTTTTTCTTTATAACTAATCTATCTTTCTTTCTTTCTAACTAATCTATCTATATTTCTTTCTTTCTAACTAATCTATCTTTTTCTTTCTGACTAATCTATCCATATTTCTTTATTTCTAACTAATCTATCTTTTTTCTTTATATCTAATCTATCTTTCTTCTTTCTAACTAATCAATCTATCTTTCTTTCTAACTAATCAATCTATCTTTCTTTCTAACTAATCTAACTATCTTTCTTTCTAACTAATCTAACTATCTTTATTTCTAACTAATCAATCTTTTTTCTTTCTGACTAATCTATCCATCTTTCTTTCTAACTAATCTATCTTTCTTTCTTTCTTTCTAACTAATCTATCTTTTTCTTTCTAACTAATCTATCTTTCTTTCTTTCTAACTAATCTATCTTTTTTCTTTCTAACTAATCTATCTATCTTTCTTTCTAAATAATCTATCTATCTATCTGTTACTAAATATATATATCTTTCTTTTTAACTAATCTATCTTTCTTTCTTTCTAACTAATCTATCTATCTTTCTTTCTAACTAATCTATCTTTCTTTCTAACTAATCTATCTTTCTTTCTTTCTAACTAATCTATCTTTCTTTCTTTCTAACTAATCTATCTTTCTTTCTTTCTTTCTTTCTAACTAATCTATCTATCTTTCTTTCTAACTAATCTATCTTTCTTTCTTTCTAACTAATCTATCTTTCTTTCTTTCTAACTAATCTATCTTTCTTTCTTTCTTTCTAACTAATCTATCTTTCTTTCTAACTAATCTATCTATCTTTCTTTCTAACTAATCAATCTTTCTTCTTTCTTTCTAACTAATCTATCTATCTTTCTTTCTAACTAATCTATCTTTCTTTCTTTCTAACTAATCTATCTTTTTTCTTTCTAACTTATCTATCTTTCTTTCTAAATAATCTATCTATCTATCTGTTACTAAATATATATATCTTTCTTTTTAACTAATCTATCTTTCTTTCTTTCTAACTAATCTATCTATCTTTCTTTCTAACTAATCTATCTATCTTTCTTTCTAACTAATCTATCTTTCTTTCTTTCTAACTAATCTATCTTTCTTTCTTTCTAACTAATCTGTCTTTCTTTCTAACTAATCTATCTATCTTTTTTCTTTCTAACTAATCTATCTTTCTTTCTAACTAACTAATCTATCTATCTTTCTTTCTGACTAATCTATCTTTCTTTCTAACTAACTTATCTATCTTTCTTTCTTTCTTTCTATCTAATCTATCTTTCTTTCTTTCTTTCTAACTAATCTATCTTTCTTTCTTTCTGACTAATCTTTCTTTCTAACTAACTTATCTATCTTTCTTTCTTTCTGACTAATCTTTCTTTCTAACTAACTTATCTATCTTTCTTTCTTTCTTTCTAACTAATCTATCTTTCTTTCTAACTAATCTATCTATCTTTCTTTCTAACTAATCTATCTATCTTTCTTTCTAACTAATCTATCTTTCTTTCTTTCTAACTAATCTATCTTTCTTTCTTTCTAACTAATCTATCTTTCTTTCTTTCTAACTAATCTATCTTTCTTTCTTTCTAACTAATCTATCTTTCTTTCTTTCTTTCTTTCTTTCTAACTAATCTATCTTTCTTTCTTTCTTTCTAACTAATCTGTCTTTCTTTCTAACTAATCTATCTATCTTTTTTCTTTCTAACTAATCTATCTTTCTTTCTAACTAACTAATCTATCTATCTTTCTTTCTTTCTGACTAATCTATCTTTCTTTCTAACTAACTAATCTATCCTTTCTTTCTAACTAACTAATCTATCCTTCTTTCTTTCTAACTAATCTTTCTTTCTTACTTTCTAACTAATCTTTCTTTCATTCTAACTAATCTATCTTTCTTTCTTTCTTTCTTTCTAACTAATCTATCTTTCTTTCTAACTAATCTATCGTTCTTTCTTTCTAACTAATCTGTCTTTCTTTCTAACTAATCTATCCATCTTTCTTTCTAACTAATCATCTTTCTTTCTTTCTAACTAATCTATCTATCTTTCTTTCTAACTAATCTATCTTTCTTTCTCACAAATCTATCTATCTTTCTTTCTAACTAATCTATCTTTCTTTCTTTCTAACTAATCTTTCTTTCTTTCTAACTAATATTTCTTTCTAACTAATCTTTCTTTCTTTCTAACCAATCTATCTTTCTTTCTAACTAATCTATCTTTCTTTCTTTCTAACTAATATTTTTTCTTTCTAACTAATCTATCTTTCTTTCTTTCTAACTAATATTTCTTTCTTTCTAACCTATCTATCTATTTAATCCATCTTTCTTTCTTTCTAACTAATATTTCTTTCTAACATATCTATCTATCTTTCTAACAAATCTATCTTTCTTTCTAACTAATCTATCGTTCTTTCTTTCTAACTAATCTGTCTTTCTTTCTAACTAATCTATCCATCTTTCTTTCTAACTAATCATCTTTCTTTCTTTCTAACTAATCTATCTATCTTTCTTTCTAACTAATCTATCTATCTTTCTTTCTAACTAATCTATCTTTCTTTCTCACAAATCTATCTATCTTTCTTTCTAACTAATCTATCTTTCTTTCTTTCTAACTAATCTTTCTTTCTTTCTAACCAATCTATCTTTCTTTCTAACTAATATTTCTTTCTAACTAATCTATCTTTCTTTCTAACTAATCTTTCTTTCTTTCTAACTAATCTTTCTTTCTTTCTAACCAATCTATCTTTCTTTCTAACTAATCTATCTTTCTTTCTTTCTAACTAATATTTTTTTCTTTCTAACTAATCTATCTTTCTTTCTAACTAATCTATCTATCTTTCTTTCTAACTAATCTATCTTTCTTTCTTTCTAACTAATCTATCTTTCTTTCTTTCTAACTAATCTATCTTTCTTTCTTTCTAACTAATCTATCTTTCTTTCTTTCTTTCTAACTAATCTATCTTTCTTTCTTTCTTTCTAACTAATCTGTCTTTCTTTCTAACTAATCTATCTATCTTTTTTCTTTCTAACTAATCTATCTTTCTTTCTAACTAACTAATCTATCTATCTTTCTTTCTTTCTGACTAATCTATCTTTCTTTCTAACTAACTAATCTATCCTTCTTTCTTTCTAACTAATCTTTCTTTCATTCTAACTAATCTATCTTTCTTTCTTTCTAACTAATCTTTCTTTCTTACTTTCTAACTAATCTTTCTTTCATTCTAACTAATCTATCTTTCTTTCTTTCTTTCTTTCTTTCTAACTAATCTATCTTTCTTTCTAACTAATCTATCTTTCTTTCTTTCTAACTAATCTTTCTTTCTTACTTTCTAACTAATCTTTCTTTCATTCTAACTAATCTATCTTTCTTTCTTTCTTTCTTTCTAACTAATCTATCTTTCTTTCTAACTAATCTATCGTTCTTTCTTTCTAACTAATCTGTCTTTCTTTCTAACTAATCTATCCATCTTTCTTTCTAACTAATCATCTTTCTTTCTTTCTAACTAATCTATCTATCTTTCTTTCTAACTAATCTATCTCTCTTTCTTTCTAACTAATCTATCTTTCTTTCTCACAAATCTATCTATCTTTCTTTCTAACTAATCTATCTTTCTTTCTTTCTAACTAATCTTTCTTTCTTTCTAACTAATATTTCTTTCTAACTAATCTATCTTTCTTTCTAACTAATCTATCTTTCTTTCTAACTAATCTTTCTTTCTTTCTAACCAATCTATCTTTCTTTCTAACTAATCTATCTTTCTTTCTTTCTAACTAATATTTTTTTCTTTCTAACTAATCTATCTTTCTTTCTTTCTAACTAATATTTCTTTCTTTCTAACCTATCTATCTATCTAATCCATCTTTCTTTCTTTCTAACTAATATTTCTTTCTAACATATCTATCTATCTTTCTAACAAATCTATCTTTCTTTCTAACTAATCTATCGTTCTTTCTTTCTAACTAATCTGTCTTTCTTTCTAACTAATCTATCCATCTTTCTTTCTAACTAATCATCTTTCTTTCTTTCTAACTAATCTATCTATCTTTCTTTCTAACTAATCTATCTATCTTTCTTTCTAACTAATCTATCTTTCTTTCTCACAAATCTATCTATCTTTCTTTCTAACTAATCTATCTTTCTTTCTTTCTTTCTAACTAATCTTTCTTTCTTTCTAACCAATCTATCTTTCTTTCTAACTAATATTTCTTTCTAACTAATCTATCTTTCTTTCTAACTAATCTTTCTTTCTTTCTAACCAATCTATCTTTCTTTCTAACTAATCTATCTTTCTTTCTTTCTAACTAATATTTTTTTCTTTCTAACTAATCTATCTTTCTTTCTTTCTAACTAATATTTCTTTCTTTCTAACCTATCTATCTATCTAATCCATCTTTCTTTCTTTCTAACTAATATTTCTTTCTAACATATCTATCTATCTTTCTAACAAATCTATCTTTCTTTCTTTCTTTCTAATATTTCTTTCTTTCTAACTAATCTATCTTTCTTTCTTTCTAACTAATCTATCTATCTTTCTTTCTAACAAATCTATCTTTCTTTCTAACTAATATTTCTTTCTTTCTAACCTATCTATCTAATCCATCTTTCTTTCTTTCTAACTAATATTTCTTTCTTTCTTTCTTTCTTTCTAACAAATCTATCTTTCTTTCTTTCTAACTAATCCATCTTTCTTTCTTTCTAACTGATCCTTTCTTTCTTTCTAACAAATCCATCTTTCTATCTTTCTAACTAATATATCTTTATTTCTTTCTAACTAATCCATCTTTCTATCTTTCTAACTAATATATCTTTATTTCTTTCTAACTAATCCATCTTTCTTTCTAACAAATCCATCTTTCTTTCTTTCTTTCTTTCTAACTTATCTATCTTTCTTTCTAACAAATCTATCTATCTTTCTTTCTAACAAATCTATCTATCTTTCTTTCTTTCTAACTAATCTATCTATCTTTCTTTCTAACTAATATATCTTTCTAACTAATCTATCTTTCTTTCTAACTAATCTTTCTTTCTAACTAATCTATCTATCTTTCTTTCTAACTAATATATCTTTCTAACTAATCTATCTTTCTTTCTAACTTATCTATCTTTCTTTCTAACAAATCTATCTATCTTTCTTTCTAACTAATCTATCTATCTTTCTTTCTAACTAATATATCTTTCTAACTAATCTATCTATCTTTCTTTCTAACTAATCTATCTTTCTTTCTTTCTTTCTTTCTAACAAATCCATCTTTCTTTCTTTCTTTCTTTCTTTCTTTCTTTCTAACTAATCTATCTATCTTTCTTTCTAACAAATCTATCTTTCTTTCTTTCTAACTAATATTTCTTTCTTTCTAATCTATCTATCTATCTAATCCATCTTTCTTTCTTTCTAACTAATATATCTTTCTTTCTAACCTATCTATCTAATCCATCTTTCTTTCTTTCTAACAAATCCTTCTTTCTTTCTTTCTTTCTAATCTATCTAATCCATCTTTCTTTCTTTCTAACTAATATTTCTTTCTTTCTAACCTATCTATCTATCTAATCCATCTAATCCATCTTTCTTTCTTTCTAACCTATCTATCTATCTAATCATCTTTCTTTCTAACAAATCCTTCTTTCTTTCTTTCTTTCTAGCAAATCTATCTTTCTTTCTTTCTAACTAATCTATCTATCTTTCTTTCTAACTAATCTATCTATCTTTCGTTCTAACAAATCCATCTTTCTTTCTTTCTAACTGATCCTTTCTTTCTTTCTAACAAATCCATCTTTCTATCTTTCTAACTAATACATCTTTATTTCTTTCTAACTAATCCATCTTTCTTTCTAACAAATCCATCTTTCTTTCTTTCTTTCTAACTAATCTATCATTCTATCTTTCTTTCTAACTAATCTATCTTTCTTTCTTTCTAACAAATCCATCTTTCTTTCTTTTTTTTCTAACTTATCTTTCTTTCTTACTAATCTATCTATCTTTCTTTCTAACAAATCTATCTATCTTTCTTTCTAACTAATATATCTTTCTAACTAATCTTTCTTTCTTTCTAACTAATCTATCTATCTTTCTTTCTAACTAATCTATCTTTCTTTCTTTCTAACTAATCTATCTATCTTTCTTTCTAACTAATATATCTTTCTTTCTAACTAATCTATCTATCTTTCTTTCTAACTAATCTTTCTTTCTTTCTAACTAATCTTTGTTTCTTTCTAACTAATCTTTCTTTTAGTGAAACCAATCTTTCTGTCTAACTAATCTTTATTTTCTTTTGTAACTAATCCATCTATCCGACTTCAAACTACTTTAAACTTCAAACTCTCTGGTCTGGCTTTCTCAAGCCAACTTAAAGTTTGTCTCATCAAACTTTTTTTCTAGTTGATTACTGATATTACTTGGTTGTCTTTTTTCTTTTGTCAGAGTTCTTACAAACAGATTGATGGCAACAATGAATATGGATGGCTCAGGGGTGAAGAAGGCCTTTGGAAAAACATGGCTATGCCCTGTTATAATAGGTACTACATTACTTTTTTTGTATGATTAGAGGATGTACTGTAGTATCTATCCAGTGTTACCCATTGTGCAGGAAACTTTTAGCCATCACAGATGCACAGTGGCAATACTGTAGGGGTGTAAATTGTGCAATTATTATGCTCAGTTTCTCAATGAGTTACGGTCAAATGCTGCCACATCTAAAAGCCAGAGGGCTCTCTCATGCATAAACTCAAAATATGTGCAGTTTTTAAAATGTTTTAACCTGCAATATGCACTATAAGCAATATTTAAAAATTTTCAGACAATATTAAAAGCCCAGGTTTTAAATGTGTGAATTCTGTTATACCTATGCCACCTTTAGTTAAGATGGGTAGCACTTATCAGTTTAATTTTTCATCTGAAAAATGAAAAGTAGGACTGTTTTCCTGTTGTTGCAGCTCACTTGAAAAGAATGGTGAGGAGGATCACTGAGCCACTAGATGGTTATCCATGCTCATTTAAAAAGTTTTAATTACTTTGTGGATTTCTATGTACAAGTGATGCTTGCTGAAAAATGCTGTATTTTAATGTCTTAAAATGAGTGCTAATTGTGGCTTCATATTCATTAGGTGCTGTACAGCAGTCCAAACCTTCAGCGTCAGAGGCTGAAATAAAAAAATACATGGGGAGCTATCTCCGGTCTGCTCCCGATAGATGCGGGGGTATGGGTATATCTGCAATATATCTGCAATTGATGTGTGTTCAGATTCTGATTAAGTAGGCCTATAACCTATTGTTTATCTACTATAGCCGCGTTTCCACTGCCGGGCCAGGGCCGAGCCGCGCTAGTGCGTGCCAGGGCCAGTCGCGTTTCCACTGCCACTTCCGGGGCTTGATCGGGGCTTACTCGGGGCCAACGGCCAGGATTTCTGGCCCGTCAAATACCTTGGGCCAAAGCAGGCCAGCTCGGGCTAGAGGCGTGGTCAAGGTAAAAGGCGGAGTTTATCGGTGTTAGGGAAAGGTATGGTCTGCGGCAAGATGCACATTTCATTTTTTTATATCGCGCAAAATTATCGCTGCACGACATGGAGAATCGCCTGTACTGGTCTGTTGAAGATACCAAAGCTCTTCTGAGCATTTGGGCAGAAGAAAGAGTACAACGTCAATTTGACGGCGTGTGCAGAAACGAGGATGTTACCAAGTACATCGTTGCTGAACTTGCTAAGCTAAGCATTCGCCGAACAACACTCATCTTCCACCAAGCAAACACCAAAAAAAGCAAACAAACAGACGCTTCGGGTCCTCTCCATCTCGATCGTCGTGTCTTGCCTGAATGAACTTCATAATCCCCGCTGAAATGGGTGCGGTTGTATGACGTTAGATCCAGGAAGGCGTGTTAAGGGCGGGGTTTAGGGCAGCGCAGCGGGGCTAGTGGCCCGGCAGTGGAAACGCAAGCCCGGTGCTTGAGGCCCGAGGCCATTGGCCCGGCTCGGCTCGCTGTTAGCCCTGGCCCGGCCCTGGCCCGATGGTGGAAACGCGGCTATTGTTTCTGTTCATTTGTTGATATGATCATTTGTTGAAAAGTCATCACATGGTGAAATATAAAATACAGGTTTTGGTATCATTTCAAGCCCTTACAAAACTGGTTTTATTTAAGTTACACCTTGTTTTTAACAAACAGAAAGGTCTATCAAAACCTGTAATATGTAAAATGTTGTCATGTGATTGGTTGCATTAAATTATATGTATGTATGATGTGATCTTGAAAAACCCATGTTCTTAAACCCCTCATCAATTAAAAATTAAATTCTTGAATTGTAGCTGATTGGATTTAATAAAACGCGTCTAACATTTAATACTGTTGTGTCATTATTCGTGTGGTCTAGAATAGGACATCAATGTGTTAAAAAAATGCAAATCAAATGAACATCAAAACTTGATGTCAATTTAATGTCAAGTTTTGAAATCGATTTGATTTGCATTTTTGACCAATTCTTTGATGACTATGTTTGACGTCAATTGCCCGCTGGGGAAGGCAATACTACAAGTCCAGGCGTTTAAAGAACAAAGTCACAACTCATTTTGAAAAACTGGTTCTATTAGTTTACTGTAAAAGTTCTGGTTTAACAGGTTTAAGTTCTGAAGAAAACAACTCCACAGTCCTTTATAAAAATGCACGTTTAAAGGAGTTTCAAAGTAGCTTCTGCTCAAGACAGTTCAAGTTCAGTGGAGGAACATGCAACACCACATCGGCATTATTCATGGTTAGTAAATACTACTTTATAAAATACTGATAGATATAGATTTAAAAGTGTCATGTATCCATTCACATTGATCTAGACTTAATAAACAGCATTGACACATTGTTTATACAGTTGTTTTTTATTGCTTAGCTTTAGCAGGGCTGCCAACTTTTGAGTTAAGCTTGGTGTGAGAATTATGGAGCTGTATTTATTGTTTGAATTTTGTAATAAAATTGACAGAATTTGAAAGCTGAGATTTTGTTTCATATACAGTAGTTGTCTCGTCTTCTCTTATCCTTTTTTTTTTTTTTTACCATTGAGAGATGGATTTCATAGGTGCTAAATGGGGTTTAAAATGTTCTAGAACTTTCACTATGGGATCTCAGCCATTTTTTAATATAGACATTTCATGTAGTTTAGATGTAGACAGTTTTAGATGTAAACCCCATCTAAAACTAAATGTATTATATTTTGTTCAAATAGAAGCCGGACAAACATTGAAAGGATACAAATCAAAATACATAAAGTAATTGATAGAGTAGAGAACATCAAATTCTTAGGAATTTATTTAGATGAGTCCTTAAACTTTAAACAACATATAGAGTTTTTAACAAAAGAATTGTCAAAATATGTTGGTCTGTTCTATAAATTACGATATAATGTTCCTCTTAATGCTCTCCTAATACTGTACCGGTCTCTTTTTGAATCACACCTAAATTATTGTAATATCATATGGTGTAACACGTATCCAACCCATCTTGAGAAATGGCAGATTCTACAGAAGAAAGTTATACGTGTTATATCTTGGGCAAATGATGATGCTCCCTCTGATCCGCTTTTTCATAAGTACAAGTTCTTGAAGCTCGCTGAGTGCAACAGTTTGCAAAATGCTTGTATTATGTATAACGTAGTTAATCAATTGCATCCAAAACGTTGCCATCTCATTCCAGTCACCTCGTCTACTCATGGCCATAACACTAGAAGGAGAACTCTATTACGAGGAAAAAAGCGAAAGCTGAAGTGTACTAGCTTTAGTATAGTGTGTAAGGGTCCTGGGATCTGGAATGAGATTGACAATCTTATAAAGGAACTACCTTCTCTTGATGTATTTAAAAAGCATTTTAAACACAAATTGTTACAACATTATACATGATGACCCCATAAGGCTGAAGGCTCCATATGTTTGAATACCCCTATTATTGGACTTTGATGGATGGATGGATGAGATGCGTGATGCATACTGGCTGGGGAGGATATTTTGTGGTGAATGGTGTTGTGTTGGTGTGGATGGGTATTGGTGGGTGGATTATTCTTTGTTGTTATTAGTGCTGATTATGTGTCTTGAAGGACCCTATTTATAAGCCGGCATGGCTTCTGGGAGGTTCTTCTGTAAATCAGCAAATATGAACTTCTTGTATTCTGTGAATGAATTTCTTAATGCTGATTTAAAAATAAAAATAAAAATGTAATGAGGAAGGTTGTTTTACAAAATCAAATGGCTCTTGATATTCTGCTAGCCTCCCAGGAGGAACATGCAGCTGTTACATGTTCATATATCCCAGACAACACTGGAAGAGCAGCGCACAATTTAGCTGAACTCAATACGGATCATGTCTTTGAGTGGGACGCATAGTTTGGATCACTATTGCAGCCACTGTGAACCACAATCACAGAGAACAACACAACTCACAATCATAGAGAACAACACAACTCACAATCACAGAGAACAACACAACTCACAATCACAGAGAACAACACAACTCACAATCACAGAGAACAACACAACTCACAATCACAGAGAACAACACAACTCAGACCAAATACAAACAGAGGGAGATCACAGGGAATATATACAGGCGACAGGGAGGACCTGATTAAACGTGTTCAATCAAAAAGATAATTGAGGACACACAGCTGAACCAAAAGAACTAATGATGATGGTGACCATGGAAACAATGGCGGGAAACCGCACACAATGAACTCAGAGGGAAGTACAGAAACAAACCGACATGTAACATTGAGACTGTTAAACCGCCAAATCCTTTAATTGTGTTTTACATGAGGAGTCAGCCCAGTCTCATGAAACTGCGTATCTATACCACGAATAGTATAAACCTACCCAAGGGGTTTACAGTGCGTAGCATATGCACGCAAAAAACATTTTTGGCGTATAAATGGTACGATAAATTTAATTCGTGGTATAGATACGCACTTTTGTGAGATCGTGTTGGAGGAGTAGACAGTTCTTCATTGAGAGTTGAAGCGCGTAGAGAAATGGTTTTATTCCATCCGCACGCACTGAAACTCAAGCCGTTCTGCACTCTCACATTCTTCCACCAACGAACGGTCTGTGTTTTAGTGTGCGCACAAGAATAAAACTGATATTATGCCGGTTTATTTTGCTCCTGCAGTGTTAATTAAAGATCATGTCAGGAGGAAAGCAAAACATTCTGCAGATTATAGGCTATTTAATGTTGAGTCTGCTGGCTTTATTTCTTCAACAGCTTCACATTTTTAGCACTTTCGTGTTCTATACAGGCCGTTTCACGTTTATTTTCGCGAAGAACACAAAGCAACCCCAGCTTTGCGTAATGCTTATCTGAGTGATCAAAGCGAGTGCACACACACAAATTCTCTCTCACACACACACACACACACACTCACACAATAAGAAGACAATTGTTCAAGCTAAAAAGCAAGTAGTGTTTACAAAGTGTAGACAATTTTTGTTATGCAGTTTAAAGTAAAATAAATCAAATTTTTTAAATGTCTCACTTAAAGGTATAGCGGAGGATTTTCTTTTTCCGGGTGGGTAGCCTATACTATTGGTCCACCTAAGTGTCAATCATTCTGGTGATATGTTTACGTAAGGCCGTCGTACGTGCTCGTCCCTATGTAGTTTTCGCTTTTTGCGCATGCGCACTTTCAGGTGTATTATGTGTGATGAGTTACGGTTTCAGCCATTCCTTTGAAAATGGCTGAGGGTCGAAAGAGAAAAAATATATACGAAGTGTATGATAAGAAGAGAAAGGCCGCAGAATATAGAAACAAGACCAGAGTGATTTTGGGTGAATATTTCACATGCTGGCGTGCGCTAAAAGCACAGGTTGGGCTTCCCACTGATGCCGCAGTTGCGAAGTTTCTACTAGACAGGTAAATTTTGTCATGCTATTTGGAGAAATCCATTTAAAATCACTGCTAGTAAAAGTTAATGTAAGCTATGATTAGCGATGCTAATAGGCGTTCCCTCTCGGGAGCAAATAGAGTGTTGCGCATGTGCATTTTTAAAAAAATTGGAGAGGGCGGGTCTTCTCTAAAATTCGGAAAGATCCTCCGCTATACCTTTAATTCTATTTCTAATATTACTGTAGTGCAATTCAGAGTAAAATGTTATGTAATGTTGGGGTGTTGGGGCCTGAGATCCTGACTGTGCTTGGGGCCCCAAAATGGTGAACCCGCTCCTGATGATAACACACTCTTCATGTCTGTTGATTTCCACAGATGTTCCCAGGACCAGGACAGAGTTCCTTCAATGTAAGTCACTCAGAAAACAAGCAGAGAAACTCTGAGTGTGTTCATGTTCTTCCTGTAGAAGCTGAAAGAAAACATGACAGAAGAGTTCTAGAGTTGATCTGTAAATTAGTGGTTCTCAACAGTGGCGTTCATGAGTTTACAACAAAGATCCAGGCAAGACAAGATTAAACATGTAATTACTTGCAAAAAAATTGCCTACAACTTTGTAAAATTTGCCAGTTTAATGCGACATGTAAGCTATATATCGTTTCTTTTGCAACGCCTCTATTATTTCTCCAATCATAGACCAGCGCTCAAGCACTGACAAGAATCACGCGGTTCAAAGTATTGACTTAACCACTTATATTTTCAATAAATCATGTTCCCATTCACTCCGGTGACGAATTTTAGAATTAATTAAACTAAATGCTGTTTATAAGGTAAAACTTTTACATTTTTAGGCGTTAACTAATGCCAATGCCAAAATGTTTTCTTTTTTTACCGAGTAATTTACTGGTCAGGCATTATTGTTAACTCGCAAGACTGGTGGATAATTTAAATATATTCTGTAATCATATTTTGGTAATGTATTAACTCCGCCGTCACATCTGAGGCTATGTTTACACGGAAACGATCTGAAGAGAAAACGCAAAAGTGGCGTTGCGTCATCACTTTTTATTCTGCGTTTAGACGAGCGTTATGGGGGGGAAATCTGTGTGCATATGGTGACGCAAAAGTGTGTGAAATTCGATGTAGTGTGCACTCCAGGTGGCTAGGTGGCAATGTGAAGCGCTGCCACACAACAACACCAATATCTGAGAATATTTTGTACAACTGCTGAAAAAGACTCTTGTACGTTTATCAGAGCTGCTAGGGCAACTTGAAGGTCCGCCGTATGGAAATAATCCGACATGTTGGTTGTTGTTTTCCTGTACTGGCGCATGCCTGTGACGTAAACGCGTACGCGACGAGAGCCACCGTGAGCAGATTTGCGTTTTTACCCCTTAGACGGGAACGCGACGGTGGAGCGTTTTTAAGATTTCCACTCTGGAGGGTGGTTTCACTTTTTTGTGTTTATAAGCCCCAAAAATGCCGTCGCCGTCTAAACGAAAGGCACATCCGATAAAATATGTTTACGTTTTCACCCGGAATCGTTCTCGTGTAAACAGGGCCTGAGTGTGAAACACTGCTTGGATAGTTTTAAGATAGTTAGAAATAATGAATGATACAATAATAATTTCATTGTTGATATGTGTTTAGTCTTGTTAGAAGATTTTGTTTTTATTTTACTGATTATGAAGACAAATTAATCATGACAAACCAAATAAAGTTTAATTGTATTAATTATACTATTGATGAAAACACAAGTTGATACCCAAGGTATTTAGGCCTATAATTATTGTCACACACTGGTTGAAGCAGAATATAACTTGCAGAAGTCTTTAATTAAACAAACTGGACACATACAAACAGGGCTCAAAGACAACAAGAACGGCACAACCACGCATATCGCAACGACGACAGACAAGGAACAGACTGAAACACAGGGCTTAAATACAGAGGGAACAGAGAAGTGAAACAAGACACAGCTGGGGCAAAGCACCTATGATGACTAATAAACAGGTGGTATACATGAACACAAACGAGGAGCGGGAAAACTGGGAACAGGACTGAACCAAATACACAATGACGGGGGGAAACTCAGGAAAACAGATACAGGACAAACAACCCTGACAATTATAACATAATTTTTAATTATACATCTTTTAATAATGAAAAATCATGATTGTATTTATTTAGGTTAATGTAAACAGCATCTTGCAATACTCTCCTAAATGCGTAATAAAGTTAAAATAAGTCATTTTCCCTGTTAATGTTCTCCGTTGAAGACCATTGGTGAGAATGCTTCCTGTTTGCTGATTGGCTGTTCGCGGTACAGTTGCTGTTAATTACATTTTGAATGTCAAATTTGTAACCGTTGCATTTCGTTAACACTGATATACACTGTTATATAGGTTTGCACTCTGGGAAACTATGATAATAATATTCCCACTGTTCAGTCAAATCAAATCTGTTATTTTGCTTTCAGTGACTTTTCAGTGATTTTTAATTATATATGAAAGCTGCAGTCTGTAACTTTTGGCGCTCTAGCGGTAATAAACTAAATCGCAGGCGTCATAAAATAGTCCCAATATAAACACTTATTGTTGGTGCACACACACACACACACACTGATGTGTTTTCTCTCCCATCAGATTATCATCAGTTCACTCTGGATCCAAACACAGTGAATGTGTGCCTCCGTCTGTCTGAGGAGAACAGAGTGATTACTGTCGCTGGCACAGTCCAGCCGTATCCTGATCATCCAGACAGATTTGATGATGTGCATCAGGTGTTGTGTAGAGAGAGTGTGTGTGGACGCTGTTACTGGGAGATCGAGTGGAGTGGTGGTGTGTTTATATCAGTGTCATATAAGAGCATCAGCAGGAAGGGATCGGGTCATGAGTGTCGGTTTGGATATAATGATCAGTCCTGGAGTTTGTCCTGCTCTCCCTACAGATACTCATTCTTACACAATAACATATGGACTGAACTCCATGAGGAGCCCATCAGCAGGAGAATAGGAGTGTGTGTGGATCACAGGAGAACAGGAGTGGATGTGGATGATGATGTAGAGACTCTCAGCAGGAGAATAGGAGTGTGTGTGGATCACAGTGCAGGAACTCTGTCCTTCTACAGCGTCGACAGAGACACAATGAGCCTCATACACACAGTCCAGACCACATTCACACACACTCTCTATCCTGGGTTTAGGGTTTATCATTCTAGATCATCAGTGAAACTTGTAGATGAATCAGAATAGATTGTAGAGAGATTCTACCCATAATGCTTTGAGCTGCACGATAAACCAGTAACACTGAGATGTTATAGAGTCTCTTATTTTCTCTTCATTACATTAATAACACAGTAAAATATCATGTCAGAATAAATGTCTGTAATGAATCCTCATATAGACACTCACAATGAGTGACGGGTGTGTATCTGTGCTTTTCTCAAACTATATTCAGTTCTTATTATTTTCGGCTAATTTCGCTGGTACTTGTGACTGAGTGACAATAAAGGGTTACTACTTATTGTACTGTCACATAAATCATTTTTATTATTACTATCAAAATTACCTTTCAATGAAATGTATCATTTTATAAAACATGTTATTTGTTGTAAAATTGATAAATGTCAAATTATTAATAAATGCGAAATATATAAACCCAAATCATCTGATCATACTGTACTTACTTGTAATTTAGATCATGGCTATTGATTTGTGCCATTCAGCTTTTCCAATTAAGGGTATTACAATAGCGCACTTGAATATCTGCAGTTTGAGATACAAAACTAATGATATATATCAGATTTTGCAGTCTAATAGTATTGAAATCCTAGCTTTGTCTGAAACACACTTAGATTCTAGCTTCACAGATGTTGATGTGAAGATAGATGGCTATAGATTATTTAGCAGGGATAGAAATAGACATGGTGGTGGTGTTGCATTCTATGTTAAGGATAACATCCCAGTTAATGTTCGAAACGACTTCATATGGCAGAATATTGAAGCGTTATGGGTACAAGTTCATATACCTCACATAAAGCCTATCTTAGTTGGGTGTGTATACAGACCTCCCAGTGCTAA
The DNA here is from genome assembly GCA_030770095.1 of Gila robusta. NCBI lineage: Eukaryota > Metazoa > Chordata > Actinopteri > Cypriniformes > Leuciscidae > Gila > Gila robusta. Next base: position 736,840 of record JAVALU010002152.1, on the reverse strand, counting down.
TACTCAATATTTGGATGACATATGTGAAATGTTTGATGCTGTTTGTGATCAAAACAGAGAGATATTTATTTTGGGTGATTTTAACATTGACTGGCTGACACCAAACTGTCCAATGTATAAGAAGCTTAAATCTACAGCTACAATATGTGGCCTAAAACAAATCATAATCCAACCCACTAGGGTTGTTACCAGTACATTGGGGTTATCTGCAACATGTATAGATCATATATTTACAAACGTTATTGAACAATGTTCCAAAGCAGTCTCTGTGCCCACTGGTTGTAGTGACCATAATATCATAGGAGTCACAAGGAAAACTAAATTGCCTAAAGGTGGCTGTAAAATAATTCATAAAAGAACTTATAGATATTTCAACCAAGAGCAGTATGTGGGTGAGATTCAAGGTGTGGATTGGTCAGAAGTGTGTGAAGATCGTGACCCTGACTTAGCCCTTAATAGGTTTATGGACATACTAATGAAAATAGTTGATAAGCATGCTCCTCTCAGAAAAAGAGCTGTGAGAAATAAAAGTGCCCCTTGGTTGGACAAAAATCGTAAAAATTTAATGATGTCTAGAGATAACGCTAAAACAAAAGCTAATATTTCTTGCGAACTATTTGATCAAAAACAATACCGAACTCTTAGGAATAAAGTAGTCAAAATGAATAGAAAGAAGAAAAAAGAGTACTTCCAGGAAAAGATTAATGAAGCAAAAAATGATGGTAAAAAATTATGGAACACTTTAAATCAAATAATGGGCAGGAGTAAGCACTCATCTGCTTCATATGTTGAAAATGATGGAGTGTTCATTACAGATCCAGAGGGAATTGCTTATTATTTCAACAATTATTTTATTAGTAAGGTAGAGAAATTTCGATCCGGTATGTGTCCAAATATCTCAGCATATTATGATGCAATATTAAGTAAGATAATGAGTGAGAAGAACCATTCTGTCACTTTCTCATTCAGTCAAGTTGACAGAGGTTCTGTTGAAAAAATGATTGCAGCTCTTCCTGATGGAAAGGCTTCAGGCATGGACCATTTGGACTCCAGGCTTATCAGGGTGGCAGCTGAAGCTCTGTCTTTTCCTATTGCTCATTTGGTCAATTTAAGTTTGTTGCAGGGCATATTTCCAGAGAAATGGAAGGAGGCTAAAATTATACCACTGCCTAAAAATAAAAGAGCCACATTTACAGGACAGAACAGCCGACCTATCAGTCTATTACCTTTACTCAGCAAAGTTATGGAAAAGATTGCTTTTGAGCAAATTGAAATTTCCCGCCAGTTAATGTAACGTTACTGTGAGTGTGAAGGTTTCTGAGGTAACGTTAGAGTTAGATCCATTAAGCATGTAACTATTATTTTTTGAAATGTCTACAATTTTGAAATGTCGCGAGATGTTAATTTTACAATTTTTGTTCGTAGGCTACTAAAAACGCCCTAATTTGAATCTCTTTCCCGATGCGATATTGCGCCACAATAGCAGCGCTGTTTCGTTCTCAGCTCAATGAGGTGCTTAAATTGTTGCAGAACAAGAGCTTGTTATGTTTCACAGCTGTTTTTTTTGCGTCCAAGACAAGTACGTTTAATTTCTTGAAATTTCTCAAATTAACATGACGTACATCATTAATGTCTTTATCAGTGCAGTTGGATCGTTGAATCAGTGTATACTGTACACAGCGAGTTCACCAGTATGAACACACAATGCGTTCAGAACGACTCGCACACGAATGACTAATTTGAACCGCTTCATTTAAGCTATTGAAATTTTCAGTCTCTAAAGCGAATATAAGAGATCATTGAATCATTTAAAGTGAACCATAGAATGCAAGATGTGAATGAGCTTTGATCATTTAGTAAGACTGGTTAATTCAGTTGGCCAATGTGGGCTGAAAAGTTAGTTGTTAAAAAGCTTTATTTGATTAATTCCTGTTTGGTTGAATAAAAGTAATGTTTTATATAACTTAAAACATAATAATTGTCATTTTCATCTAATTTTATTAAAAATAATAATAAATTTAAAGTCACTTTGGTTAAGCCACTTAAAGGTACGGTAGGCGTGCGTGTGTGTGTGTGTGTGTGTGTGTGTGTGTGTGTAAAAGTCAAGATCCAGGATGACACCACCTCAGCCTTATTTTGAGCCAGGAAAACCCCTGAGAATACACCTTATGAATGTAATATGACTCGTCAAAGGCCAGTTTTAGAAGATGTAGGCTAAGCCTTTTTAAAGCCTATCAGTAATATTTTACAATATAAATTCATCTGATGGGAGACCAGTATGATGTGCGTTTGAAAACACACCACAGTAATGTATCTACTGTTATTTCCCATGTAATGCTCATCACGTTTACAAAAGACGAAAAACGCAACAAGCTAAACAGCACAGACTGTTATTGCCAAAATAAAAACGAATAAAACACAGATCCAATGTGATCAGCCTATATGTGCTGTTTGGTGTGTAGCGTTTATACGCCCGTATAAATATAACAAATTATTATTCATAACGGATTATGATCAATAATTAATAGTTTAATTATTTTCAGAATTTACTGTAGCAGAATCAATAGTATGATCATTTTATCAGTTCATCCAATGAACGGAAAGCATAAACAATTATTAATTCTAGGAAATATAATATCTTCCTGGCCAAGAAAGACTAATTCCCAGCTAACAGCTAAATTAAGAAATAATTCAAGGGTAAAAGCATATGTAGCTTAGATCGCAGTTCAAGACAATAAATTCGTAAGCACATAACACAAGTAATGCTTCTCTTTTCAAATACAAACAATACTTTATTGATTATAAGACTAACACATAAAACTAATATCTAACACACACACACACACACACACACACACACACATTCATACGAGTTGCAGAAAGAAAGAGAGTGAGGAAGAATGAGTTTTAGGAGTCAGATGGTGAGATCCCAAGTTTCTATATGCACTTAAAAGACATGACCTGAACGAACCATCAATCATCGATTTAACCCTTCTATCGTTTCTTAGGCAGGTTATTCAATTTTATATTAATTGCACCAGTTCAGTTAAGAGTCTGAAGGCTACTTGCTTGTCTTCGGTTTGCTTTGGGGATTCCCTTTTGTTGGTGTAAAGGGGTTTCCGGGTCCGTTGCTTGGCTGGCGGTCTCCTCGTGCCTGCTAGATCTTGGGCAGCCACTCACGTGATGTGTTGGCGGATGGATGAAAGTCTTTGAAGTTGGAAGCGCGTTGCAGTCGAAACGTTTAAACGAAACTTTGCAGCATAGAACCGAGACTTTTAACGGAAAAGAAAACAAAGGAAAAGAAAGGAAAGTGAGACGAGTTAGATGGTTTGAATGAAGCTGTTTTAAACCCTGATCTTGATTTGGGTCATTTGTCTCTATGCGTCTACATGGTTACTATAAACATCGTCTGCTCCACCCGACTTGTTTTGCCGAGACTTTTTCCGAGAGAGAGCGAGAGAAGAGCGAGAAGAGCACCAGAGAGGGCAAGAGAGGGCAAGAGAGGGCAGGAGAGCGATTCTGTGTTCGGGTCTAAGATTTTAAACTCAAAGTTTGTCCAACCTCCCGGATGGGTTCTGGCCAATTAGACACTGGCTTAATTTAGGAGGTGGCTCTATTTTCTTCTTATCGTAAATCATGGGTTATCTGTGATCTCCTTGTTCTCTAGCACTAGCAGAGAGAACAAGAGGCCACAGTTTAGACATTATTACTATTATAAGAATACAAAACATTTTACACATTTCAAATCAGGCCATCTTTTGAATTAAAAATACGATCCTGCTGACAGGAAGCACGACACACTTTCATTCACACACCTAATATTTATAACAATTATGAATTGTATGGCATGTAAGCATATTAGACACACACATATATTGTAGAAAACAACATAGAATTATGTAGTTGCATGATGTTTGATTATAAGTCCATCGAGAATTGTTCTGGGATGAGTTTTATGGATTTTGATATGTAAAGTGTGTTAGTGTGTAGAGTTTATGGGGTTTAAGCCATTCCAGTCTGAGGTCATGGATAGTTCCTGCTGAAGTCTGTTTTGTTCATCTCTCATGGGACCTCTGGTCCTTAAGAAAGACGTAGTCTGTTAGTCGCAGGGGTCAGGTGACTTCTTGTTAGGGCCTCTTGTTTCACCATTTCTGAACAGATCTGTTCTTGCCAAATTATAAAACGTTGACAACGTTCTTCCTTTAGTTAAACAATAAAAAAAGTATTTTTGGTCACAGACTCTCTGGAGCCTAGGGGTGATTTATGGCCCTGGGTTTGGTGATTTGAATCTGGAACGTGAAGCCTCTTTTGTGTGATTATGTATGAACAATCACCTAAAAGCTTCAATTGTGTTTGGTTCATTCTCGTAGTCGCTACAGGTGTAACAATGGACCGAGTTCCACATCTTTCCCCTCACCAAACACATAAATACGATCACGATTATCATGTCTTCGATTCGATTTCACGATGCGCTGCCACAGATCTTATATTTTATGTGACTAATTACATATTGATAATATAATAATACAAGTACCAAAGTAATGCATGAGTCCCGCTCTTGACTTACAGAGACAGGGCAGAGCTATAGGCAGCGCGTTCTGAATTTTTTTTAATGGAAATTATTTTTTTGTAAACACCAATAAAAAACACAACAGCAATATATCTGTAATGACGTGGAGGACGCAGAAGAATCCATTTGCAGCTTTATTTGAATGGTCAACAGGCAGGGTAAATCAGGGGCAGACAGAACAACGGAGATAACCTTAGAGCAGAAGTGGATGACAGGCAAGGGTCGAGGCCGGCGGCAGGAATCACAGTTCAATAAACAATCCGAGTCGAGACAGGCAGCAGAACAATCAGAAGTCGATATAACAGTCCGAGTCAGGGTAGGCAGCAGAAGAATCAGAAGTCGGTAGAAACAATCCAAGGTCAGTAACAGTTCAGCAAACACAGGGAAAACGCTCAGAAATTGTACGCCGGGGCAATGCAATACTTCGCAATGAACTTGAGAGTGAACGGGGTTTATATGGGTGAGTGTGGATGAGCTGCAGGTGTTTGTCAAGTCAAGTCAAGTCACCTTTATTTATATAGTGCTTTTTACAATACAAATTGTTTCAAAGCAGCTTCACAGAGATAACAGGAAAATAATGTTATAATAGTATTGTTAAATTCAAAATTAAATGTTAAATGTCCCCAACTAAGCAAGCCAAAAGCCAATGGCGACAAAGGCGAAGAGAGACGAAAAAATATGGAAGTAAAATAGTGTCAAATGTTTTTGAAACAAAAAGCATGTTGAATTGCACCAATTGAAAAAAAATATGCATTGCATTAACCATGCTTGCATTTTAATCCATTGTATTTTTAAGGCTTGCATTTTTATGGGCTGAAATTCAACATGGTTGAATATTTAAGCTGTGAATATTTCTATTAAAAACATTTCAAACACATTTTCATTATTAAAAATTCAATAATCCATATTCACCTTTCATATTTCACTTCAAAATTTTTCAAACTGTTTAAAAATACAACCTATAATATTCAACAGGCAATTTTCGGTCAATTTTATTTCGCCTTGAAAATTCGCTTCCACAAATTCAGTGGTTCAAATTCAACAGAAAATACTACGTTGACATCCAGGAACTGCAGGAAAAGCAGTAGATGGCCGAGCATATTCTCCATCTGCTGTTAGTCGTCTTCACCAGCAGGGGGTGCAAGCGCGTGTTGACAAGCACCAAAGCAACAGCTAGAGACGAGAGGCCTTCACAAAACGTCAATTGCTGAAATGGACAGAGCGGTGAGTTTGTTTGTTGTTGGATGTCATTTTACTTTTGTTTCATTCATCTGGCCAGCAAGACCGAGGTCCTTAACATGTCATATTATATATTTCCCTTTAGCAATTGCTTTTGGATTATGTTTTGGAAAGACTCCGTTCACGCTTGGAAAATGCTGTTGGACGACTGCCCCTTGACATGGACTACCTGGAGTTTATCTGCTCGCAAGAGTTGGTCTTTTTAAGTGCTGTGTCCAATTTAGTTACCATCCCACGTAATGTTTTCGAGGGCATCACAGAACTGCTAAGACTAATTCGACTAAACTTGTCAGACGTTGAGACGTGCACTCCGACTATTCTGCACCAGTCAGGATCGATGGGAAGGCCACGTCTTGTAATCTCACCGGATTATATCACCAATCTCCTGGACATTAACTGTTCTGTTCCAACCATTGCTCGCATGCTTGGAGTAAGCGCCCGTACAATATTTAGACGAATGGCTGAATGTAACCTCTCCATTCGGGCAAGATATAGCAGTCTCACGGATGAAGAGTTAGATGAGTGTGTGACAGATGTAAAGCAACACATGCCTCAGTGTGGATACAGAGTGATGAGAGCAGCTTTAAAAGCGCGAGGACACCAAGTGCAGTTCGACCGGGTCAGGGCAGCAATGCACCGCGTTGATACAGTGGGAGTCATGTCCCGAATGGCACAATTGGGCTGCGTAGTACGAAGGACATACTCAGTCTCAGGTCCTAGGTCAATAATGCACATTGACACCAACCATAAATTGATTCGGTAAGTTTGGTTTGTCAGGCTTGTTCACTCAGATATTGCATGTTGCAGACCTTATGATAGATAGATGTGGGCTTTTTAAAACATTTGCATGAATATTCTTCTTTCAGATACAATATAGTCATCTTTGGGGGGGTAGATGGCTTTTCACAAAAGGTAGAGGCCACTCCAAACTACTTTTTTTTTTTTTACTATCTATATTGACATATCCATCATACCATTTTTTTTTATTTTTTTTTGATAGATAATGTACCTTGGTGCTTCATCTAATAACCTTGCTGCTACTACCTTGGATTTTTTCCAAGAAGCGGTGGAGACATTTGGCTTCCCTCTCAGGTAGGAGACATCTCAGTAAGAATTGGATGCCAAATCTTGTCATGTTTATTCAGTTCAGTTAAGTTTTTTTTTAAATTCAGTGAATGAAATGATTTACATCAACACTTTTTATCAGCCTTTCTATATTAAGACACGATTAGCAACGTTTGCGCTTATTGTAACGTATAATATAGCCTAACATAATTTATTACATGTAAACAGCATTTTTTTTCCATCCCAAGGGGTATAACTATATTTGTGAGAGCGTTTGCTTCCTTAAATTTCCATGCGTCCACTACAAGTAAGAAGTAATGCTGCTACAATACTGTTGTTGCCCTCTCTTATGTCATACCCCAGAATTCCCCCAGCTTACTTAAGGCACACACTAATCAAAATATATTATAATGCATTGCAGTCTGTGTATTTACCTGGCCAGTGACCACAGAAGCTCCCCTAAGTATGAATGAATGAATTTTAGACCAAGTTTACATCTGATGATTTTTTTATATTTTTACTCTGTTCATTTACTGTCTGAATTTTACATTGAGTAAGTAACATTTTTTGAGAAATGTGTTTCAGTCTGTGCTAAAACACCCATGTTCTTAGGGTACGAGGAGATCAGGGCGTCGAAAATGTGGACGTGGCTCGTCTGATGTTCACAGTTCGTGGGACAGAAAGGGGGCAGCTTTATTTCAGGAAAGAGCGTGCACAATCAGCGGTGAGTTGTAATTTTCAAATAATGTACTTTGAATTGAGTTTTTTTTTTAAATATATTTAATTTTTTAATTAATGATCAACTTGTGCATAATACCTGTCTGAAATTCTTATATTTAATTGATATATTTCTTTTCAGTATTGAGAGGTTGTGGAGAGACGTCTGGACATCAGTGACGAATGTCTACCACGATGTTCTACATGCTTTGGAAGAAGGGTGGCCACCTTGATATTTCTGACCTCACTCATCTGTTCTGTTGACACTATGTATTTCTTCCACGGCTTCAAGATGATCTCAACCTTTTCCGAAACACCTGGGACAATCACCCAATACACACAGAGGGTAATATGACTCCTAACCAGTTGTGGGTGATGGGAAGTATCCGCAATCCTGTACCTGAGCCTGACATAGAGGTATGTTTGATGTGGATATGGATTTTGACAGTGAAATTTAATAACTTTGAATGATCACACTGTGTTCAATGCCAGACATTGAATAAACATTTTAATGTTGAAGCAACATTAACTTTCTCTGTTCAGGGGCCTCATTTATAAAGTTGTGCAAAGGACCTTACTAGAAGTGTATGTGTGCCCGTAAGCCAGAATCTGCGCAAAATTCCCTTTATAAACCCAGTCAGTGGAAGAATGTGTACATGCGTCTCCTCCCTGAAATAACCATACTTGTAACTTTCAATGCCTCGTTTTACTATGCATATCCTCATCTGCATATCATTTGCATATGCATATTTATCCACATGATCCCAAGTTTAACAGTACAGGACATTAGGAAAATATGAGATACGGATGCCTTGTTTTTGAATAAATCAAAAAGTTTTTTCTCAATCTTCTCCACTGTCCAAATATTATGTTTAATTGCTTTATATTTTAAACGGAAACAGATAGGCCTTATTGTGCATTATTTATCATTATTTGCACAAACATATTTTCTCAGACCACGAGTTCTGCTATTATCGTGCACTAAACTGTAGTTAAAACATTTAAACACAGCATGCCGAAGGAAAGTGTTCAAAAGCATTGCATCCACTACAAAAAATTTTATTAATTAAAATTATAACTCCATTAATGAGTGGCACATTTAATCTAAATGTGTATATCAGATGTAAAACAGAGTTTAAATCAGTCTATTTATTTTTAACTGTCATTGTGAACATGCATTGAATTTATGATTAGTACTCATAATGATTTAAAGTGTTTTTCCTTCATCCGAAACATGGTCACGTCGGTGTCGCCAAACTGCTCCGTCTCCAATATGTTCGTACGCAGAATCAGTGTTACTTAGTTGCACATTCTCCCGACAAGTTTGTTTTTATAAATCACAACTTGTGCGTCGATAGTGGCTTACGAGCCGTTTCAGGGCCCGTTTTGTCCATACGCAGCGGTTATTAATGAGAACCCAGAACTGTAAGTTGGATCTTATTTATGACATTAAATGCTCTATATTGCTGTTTTTAGGGATTAAGCATACCACACATAGACTGGGAGAGTAGTGGACTGAGTGTTGATGCACATTCCAGTATTGTTGTGCCTCAAACCGAATGCCCCCTGACTGATGAGAGAAACTGTAGACCCCAAAGGACCTTCGCAGAGCTTTGGCTGGGACATCTATCTAGCTGCACTACATTTTTGCCAATCAGTTCTTATGGAATAATTGTGATGTCATATTCTCATCTGTTCTGCAGACTTCTGTCACTATCAATTATAATTAATAATTTTAATCAACAATACTGCTTAAAATTTCTGAATAAAAACAAGAATTGCTGTCTGTGTAATTTGTGCTTTTCCTATGATTTGACACTTCCTTTAGTTAGTGATTAGTACAGTGGATTATGGGGGAAAAAACTTTATTCAAGAATTAACTACTGCTTACATTTAATATTTCTGATCCCACTGAACATGTACATATATGTACATAATATACATTATGCATAAATTTCCAATTACAAATACTTCTAAAGAATAAAGTACTTCACAATATTCTGCAGATTCTGACAAGCATTGGAACAATAGACATTCAACATTACTAAAACCACTGCATGAGCCCATGCATGAAAAATCCATTGTGGAACAGTACAAGCTTAAAATGTAAGTGACTGCTTGTACATAACAATAACCCGTTACTTAAACATGGAATGTACTATGTCTTATAGCATAGTATCAAAAATATAACGGCATGAACAACATGCATCATGTAAAGCACAACTTGTAAGCTGGATATTAAAGTATTGGACCTAAGTGTAATAACAGTATCTAATAAACGTGTATATCAGTGTGTAACATATACTGTAAATGTCTAAAAATTACACATGGCCAAAACCATACTTGCAAGTGCCAATGCACATCATCAACTCATTTGTGAAGGACTGAAAATCGCTGTGGTGCCCTGGGAGCCTGAGAACACAAAAGCAAGTAGAGGATTTTGGGAGATCACTTTTTACAATTTCCACAGCCATATTTTTCTCCATCTGCTCCCATCCGACCCAGAACTTCAGAAGGCTTTTTAAGTCCTTGCTGGATGCTGCAAAAAACAGAAATTATAATAACAGTTCACCCTAAAAATATAATTATCTTATTGTTTACTCAGTCTTACAGAATCTCAAACTGTTATGACTTTCTGTAAAGTATATTGGTGTTTAGATCCATATAATATAATTTCAGGGGGTCCTAAGATTTAAGTTTTAAACAGGACATAAAAAATGGGGTAACACTTTATAATAACTTTAATAAATCATTAACAAACATTATATAATGATCAGATAATTAGTTAATATTCACATAGCTAGAAATATGAGATAATGTGCTTGTTAAAGGGATAGTTCACCATAATTTAGTTTTACGATTTCTTTATGAACTTTTTGAAGCATCAAAAGTGGTAGTTGCCTATCAGTTGAGAGACAGAAATTGCTTAGATTTCATCACAAAGATCTTCATTTGTGTTCCGAAGTGGAACGACAGTTTTACAGGTTTGGAAAGACATGATGATGAGTAATTATTATTTGAGTAATGAGACAGAATTTTCATTTTTGGGTTAACTATACCTTCAGTGTTAACTAATGATCTGTTAATCATTATGTAATCTTTAATACGTTTATTAAAAAAAATATTAACAAGCATGTTATCTCATAGATATTTGAAATATATATATAGAACACTTCAACCATATATATTGAACACAAAAGACTGGAAAGCACAACAATTCACATTAGAAAATTAAACATGAATCTCCAGTAATAGGTTCTTACAGTACACATAGAATTCACCTGCTGTTAATAAAAAAAAACCTCTAAGATACTGCTGTACTCTTCAAACTCTGAGGCACATACCTGTCTCAATGAACTGCTTTAAATACCCTGTGATCCGTTCTTTGGTATCAACTGAGTATTCGTCGTCATCTTCGTCATCACTCTCTTTAGGCCAGGAGATATGGGAAAGCAGCATCTAAACAAGTAACAGAATGATGTTTCCCAAGAAAATAGCTACTGACATTGTTTAAGTGAAAAGTCCATTTGTAGTCCTCTTAACGAGAAGGAAGCCTTACCTCAGGAGTGCATGAGTCCTCTGATTCTTTGGGGAAGAATAACACATCCTTCCTCTCAGTTAGAAGAGGCCAAACAAAAGTGTCTTTCAGTCCTCGCCTGATTTGTTTGAGTTGGCGTGTTCTTCTCCCAAGAACCTACAAAATACAAAGAAATGGAAAAAATTTATTATATCCAAATTTCAAAGTATAATGTCAGCATGCTGACAGACCAAGTACCTAAAGGTCTTTCATTTAAAAAAAATCCACACCAGAGCATGTTCTTGCTGTCCTGCTGTTATTCTTATAATAAATTCTTATAATTTTACATCCTTATACAAAGAACATAAAATAACAACTGGTGACTGAAAATCTAATAAAATCACAGAAGGGCAAAGTTATGATCTACCGCCTCAAATAAGTTTACAGTAAAATGAAACAGCCATAAATTAAAAAGAATCAGGATATCACATAACATTCGTTAGTAGCTCTGTGTGAAAGATCATGAATGCAATCTAAACAGTAAATGAGTAAAAAACTATTCTTATACTTGTGTAACCATTACAATGTCATTAAAACACATGATAAAAAATGCATCAATAATAAGTATTCAGGTAATTAGTTTCATAATATAATTGAAATGTATAGAAATAAGGGCACTTTCCATTCTCAAAAACAATAACTACAAATTGTAATTACCGCATGTGACAGCAGACGTTCATAAAGCCACCTTGCATTTTCTTCTGTTGGACCAGGAAGATTTCAGGACAAACAACGTTCCAAGACTTTACTATACTGGTCCTCGTTCAAGGAGACTGCCCACTGAGCTAAACAAATAAAATTAAGCATATTTTATATATATATACACACACACGTGTTTGTTTGTGTGTGTGTGTGTGTGTGTGTGTGTGTGTGTGTGTGAGTGAATGTATGTATATATATATATATATATATATATATGTATATAATATATATAAATAAATAAATACACACACTTACCAAGTTGATGGTCTCTCGTATGTCAACATCTGGGCAGTCCTCCGATTGCAAAGTGGTTGTATCTTGAGAAGCTTGCAGCAGAACATGAACAAAAGCTCTGCTGAGCCCTGCAAGACACGGGCCACCGTGCAGAGAGGAATGGCCTAGCATTCTCCCTGCTACTAGGAAGAGATCGCTTTCAATAAGGAATTGTGATGATGAGGGAACCAAGTGGTCTGGCTCTCCCTCAAAGAGGCAAGTAACTCCTGTGTTTCCTGTTGATTTAATTACATATCAGCATTAAGTAAATCCCATCAAAACAATTATTAAAAATGTACATTTTGCAGTGCAACTAATAAACTGCATACCCAAGTTCAAACTGAAACCATACTTCAGTTTTTCAAGAACTGTTGAAAAAAAGTGCCTGGTGACTCCATCGCCAACTGCAGCATCTCCTAAAAAAATGAAATGTAAAAAATGTATCAAGTCCATACACATAAAAAGAGGTTTCCCTGTCTCGTGCAGTTGGAGAATTTCCTTTTTGTACAAGGTTGCAGCCATTTTTGGATCCGGATGGGTCTTCCAATCTGGTAAAAAATATATATATATAATAAAATAATAATAATAATAATAATTAATCATGACAAATCAAAAGAGCTCTGTTGCACATCAACATAAGTGTAATATTTTTTCATCTTTACTTGTTTGCCACAAATTCAAGATCAACTAAAAAATGAAGACTTCTTTAGAATGTCAGCAATAGAATGATTTAAGCAAACATTCATGTTATTCTGTTTAGCACTGCAAAAAAAGCCAAAGGAGAAACAGTTTAATTACCATTATCCACGTATGAAAACTCAGCAGTGTCATTCACTTCGTTATCCATACATGACAACTCCGCTGTGTTTATTTCATCATCCATTGGTCTACAATATAGGAAAGGGGAACAAACAATTAAAATCCTGTTTCTAGTGTGAGGTAAAGTGTACTTTTATAAATCATATTATTATGTTTATCACAAAACTAATATTTTACAACTTGCACACCTTTCACCACATTCACTGGCATGCAATTCCAAGATGTCAAGAGGCATTTTCTCTTGACAAATAGGACAGCAACCCTACAATATAGATGACCAAGCACAAAAAAAATTCATACCTATAACAAACCAAAATGCACTTTTTTCCACTTCAGTTTACAATTGACCTTTTTTGATCGCATTGGGTCCAAATATATTTAGCAAGACATGCATTGTACAGAGAGAAATTACCTGCTCATTGTCCTTTTTCACACTTTCCACATCCTGCCCACATCCAGCCTCATCCTGACTTTCGTTTTCATCTTCGACCAAAACAACATCAGAACAAGTCTTGATGTGATTTGTAAGGAGCTGAAGGGGAAACGATGTGTTGCACTTTTTGCATAATGCCTTAGGCATATTGCGAAATGCGTCTGATGAGGGTGGCAAGGGAGCAGTGTCCAATTCATCTTGAAGTGGAGCAATGTACAGAATAGAATTCTCCCCTATTTTTGTCGCTTTAATAAGCCTGCCTGTGTACCCACAGTCTGCAGGAGCCACTAGAGTGAGCTTCCGACTTCCCCAACCCCCTGAAAGTATAAACAACAAAATTGTGTTTATTATATGTAAACAATAAGATGTAAATTTGAGTAATATATTACTAATACTATATATATATATAGCTCAACATATTTATTACACCACCATCCAATGTAAGGTTTGTGCCATGGCTGCCCTAAACTATCAGTACTAGTGATTACCAAAATATTTTTTATGTTTCTCTAAGGGTTAATTCACCAGTATCTGTAAGCTCTTTAGTCACAGTTGGCTAAGTCAAAGTCCAGATTTGAATCCTATTTAACAAATTTGGGATTTAGAAGATTCAAAGATAGATCACACACAAGTTTCAACAAAGGCAAGTCTTTGGAAACAACCAAAAAGTATTTTTTGTTATTATGCATAAAGACTATTTAGTTGTTTCAGTTTGTTGCTTATTATTCTAAAAATGACAATAATTTTTATTTATTTTTTTAAACAAGTTTTTGACAGACTCCTTAAATCTGTCACAATATAATCCACACTACAATCCTGAAGGGGGTGCGTGGTAATGCAATACTGTTTACTAACTAGAATTAGAACAGACGATCTATGCATAGAATACATTTTTTTAAACCTCTCAATCAGTGTTTTAAATGCAGAAAGGCATCATTAAAACAGATTGAGAAAAAAAATCTCACGAATCATTACGTTTACCTCAGGCAAGTACCTGAGTGACTCGCCATAGACATAGAAGTAGCTCCCGCTACAATGTTCTTCTGCAAGACGCATGTAGTTCTGTTTATTAACTGCTAGAGCACCTAAAGTTACAGACTGCAGCTTAAAAAAGTTCAATTTATTTAAAGAAAGAGACAATTTGTTCATAAAAAACACTGTTTAATAAAAAATAAGAAAAAAATAAGTAATTTTGTGTTTTACTCCCCTCTGCTGAACCAAATCCATACCAAACAGTATATATATATTTTTCTCCTAATTATAAACTAAAGCAGATTTGTGAGTGTCATCAATAACAATATGTTTAATACTTAAACAACCAGTTACACTAAGCAGTAAATATTACCTGATGCTTTATACAGGAGCCAACCACCAGTTACCCCACCAAGTTTGGGATATAATTCGGTAAGTTTATCGCATAACTGTTAAAGAAAAAAGGATTAGTTAATCTAGCTGCTATCGCTGCTCTTTATGACCATTCACAAATATAATAATATGAACAGGTTCTTTACCTCCAGATGAGTCATGTTTTCATCAAGAATGGCAGTTCTGCGTCCTAGTCCTGCCTGAGTATGGAGCAGTTGATCTGGGCCACTAGGGGTCCGCTCACATTGAGCCGGCAGCAGGAGGAACATGACCTGAAATGGTTTTGGTTTAATGGGCACAGGACATGTTCCAGTGAAGCGTCGTTTTCCTCTGCGATTTGAGAATAATCCTGGAAAGGACCTGTTGTAAACATTGTAAAATGTAGGTCAGAACATTGTAAATGAACAGACCTACAATTCATAACCAGGAATGCAATTTTTGTTTCTACTGACCTGGTCATTTCTGTTTGAACAGAAGATGATGGCTCCTGAGGTTGGACTCTAACATGAGTTGATCTGACAAACCAAAAAATGGTTTAATAAAGTTTCATAATGTACAAACCCGATTCCAAAAAAGTTGGGACACTGTACAAATTGTGAATAAAAAAGGAATGGAATAATTTACAAATCCCATAAACTTATATTTTATTCACAATAGAATATAGATAACATATCAAATGTTGAAAGTGAGACATTTTGAAATGTCATGCCAAATATTGGCTCATTTTGGATTTCATGAGAGCTACACATTCCAAAAAAGTTGGGACAGGTAGCAATAAGAGGCCGGAAAAGTTAAATGTACATATAAGGAACAGCTGGAGGACCAATTTTCAACTTATTAGGTCAATTGGCAACATGATTGGGTATAAAAAGAGCCTCTCAGAGTGACAGTGTCTCTCAGAAGTCGAGATGGGCAGAGGATCACCAATTCCCCCAATGCTGCGGTGAGAAATAGTGGAGCAATATCAGAAAGGAGTTTCTCAGAGAAAAATTGCAAAGAGTTTGAAGTTATCATCATCTACAGTGCATAATATCATCCAAAGATTAGGAGAATCTGGAACAATCTCTGTGCGTAAGGGTCAAGGCCGGAAAACTATACTGGATGCCCGTGATCTTCGGGCCCTTAGACGGCACTGCATCACATACAGGAATGCTACTGTAATGAAAATCACAACATGGGCCCAGGAATACTTCCAGAAAACATTGTCGGTGAACACAATCCACCATGCCATTCGCCGTTGCCGGCTAAAACTCTATAGATAAAAAAAGAAGCCATATCTAAACAGGACCCAGAAGCGCAGGTGTTTTCTCTGGGCCAAGGCTCATTTAAAATGGACTGTGGCAAAGTGGAAAACTGTTTTGTGGTCAGACGAATCAAAATTTGAAGTTCTTTTTGGAAAACTGGGACGCCATGTCATCCGGACTAAAGAGGACAAGGACAACCCAAGTTGTTATCAGCGCTCAGTTCAGAAGCCTGCATCTCTGATGGTATGGGGTTGCATGAGTGCGTGTGGCATGGGCAGCTTACACATCTGGAAAGGCACCATCAATGCTGAAAGGTATATCAAAGTTCTAAAACAACATGCTCCCATCCAGTCGTCGTCTCTTTCAGGGTAGACCTTGCATTTTCCAACATGACAATGCCACCACATACGGCATCAATTACAATATCATGGCTGCGTAGAAGGATCCGGGTACTGAAATGGCCAGCCTGCAGTCCAGATCTTTCACCCATAGAAAACATTTGGCAGATCATAAAGAGGAAGATGCTACAAAGAAGACCTAAGACAGTTGAGCAACTAGAAGCCTGTATTAGACAAGAATGGGACAACATTCCTATTCCTAAACTTGAGCAACTTGTCTCCTCAGTCCCCAGACGTTTGCAGACTGTTATAAAAAGAAGAGGGGATGCCACACAGTGGTAAACATGGCCTTGTCCCAACTTTTTTGAAATGTGTTGATGCCATGAAATTTTACGATCAACTCATTTTTCCATTAAAATGATACATTTTATCAGTTTAAACATTTGATATGTCATCTATGTTGTATTCTGAATAAAACATTGAAATTCCACATTGCATTCTGTTTTTATTCACAATTTGTACAGTTTCAACTTTGTTGGAATAGGGTTTGTATGTGTTGACAATGACATTCAGTTGAAATTCTTGAAAAAAAGTATTGCTATAGCCTACCTATTTATACCCTGACTCGTAGAAGGTCCATCAGCTCTTTCTTGAGTCAAAAGTGACAAAAGGTGCCTTGCTGATCTTCATTGTCTCCCTTGTGAAACAAACACGACATGGATTGAAGATAGAAGTAGTTTAACAATATGTCACGTCATGAAAGATATCAAATTAGTAATGCAGATCCAGAGCTGCATATCTCAAAAGCATTGCGGAGCTAACTTAAGTTGATCGTAAAGACTATTGGTGCCAATGGTTCTACGTTCATCTCCGGCCTACGATGCTTTTGAGATACGCAGCCCTGGATAATGGCGAAGACAATTCACATTATAACACAGAGATTAACAGATATCAGGATAGAGATGTAATTTTTAATTTATAATTGCTGAGTTTAATTTATAATTGTAATTGGGTTGTATTTGATGATGCTATATTTAAATAAAATTGCCTTTGCCATCATGTAAAACCCAGCCATCAATTTAGTATTCCGTCATAGTGACTAAAACAAACAATTCACTCTGTCTCAGTGTATTACAGTTGTTTTACTAAAACTTAATATCAATGCCAACGGCGAGAGAATTTAGTTTTGCATTGGACAAATCACCTTACTTTGCACGGGGTAAAAATAAGTCTCGTAAGACTCTTGAGTAAACGCTTGTGTGTTTTGTGTCTTAATCAACCTTTTCCACACACATATAAATTATAACTCGTACTCACCGCTCTGTCCATTTCAGCAATTGACGTTTTGTGAAGGCCTCTCGTCTCTAGCTGTTGCTTTGGTGCTTGTCAACACGCGCTTGCACCCCCTGCTGGTGAAGACGACTAACAGCAGATGGAGAATATGCTCGGCAATCTACTGCTTTTCCTGCAGTTCCTGGATGTCAACGTAGTATTTTCTGTTGAATTTGAACCACTGAATTTGTGGAAGCGAATTTTCAAGGCGAAATAAAACTGACCGAAAATTGCCTGTTGAATATTATAGGTTGTATTTTTAAACAGTTTGAAAAATTTTGAAGTGAAATATGAAAGGTGAATATGGATTATTGAATTTTTAATAATGAAAATGTGTTTGAAATGTTTTTAATAGAAATATTCACAGCTTAAATACAGTATTCAACCATGTTGAATTTCAGCCCATAAAAATGCAAGCCTTAAAAATACAATGGATTAAAATGCAAGCATGGTTAATGCAATGCATATTTTTTTTCAATTGGTGCAATTCAACATGCTTTTTGTTTCAAAAACATTTTTTTCACAAATATCTTTATTAATTTTTAAATGTTTTCCAAACATACAAAAAAAAAAAAAAAAAAAAAAAAAAAAACCTCCCCACCCTAGAACCCCATGCTCACTCCATCAGCAAAAAAAAAAAAAAAAAAAAGAATTATATAGTTTTCATGTCACTTTACAATGTCACATGTCTTTTACAAGGCGCAAGAAAGGCAGCCACATATCATTAAAATCCTCAAGTTTCCCTCTCGCAATGTAGGTCAGTTTCTCCAGTGACAGGTTGCTAGACATTAGTTTAATCCACTGGTTTATCTTTGGTCTTTCTGTGTCCTTCCAGTTCAGAGCGATTACATGTTTAGCCTGCAAAAAGCAGAAACTAACAAGATTCCTCTTTTTTATAGTCCCTTTAGGAAAGATGTGCAGCAAGCAGAGTTTACCGTCCATTGGCATGTTACATTCAATCAAACGGGAAACAAATGTAGTAACCTCCTTCCAAAAAATCTGAAGTTCCGGACACTGCCACATACAATGAAGAAGAGTGCCCTTATCTACACCACATTTTACACAGACATCAGGAATATTAGAATTGAAATGGTGAAGTTTTACAGGAGTAATATAGGTTCTAAATAACCATTTGTACTGCAGCAATCTAAATCTGGTGTTAATAGTTTGCGTCTGTGCCAACAGGCAAGAATTGTTCCACTCATCATCTGAGATTTCTTTTTGTAGATCAGTTTTCCATGCTTGTAAATACGAAAGACTACTTTCTTTTGAGGAAAGTAGTAAAATGTTGTAAAATTTGGAAAGCAGGCCTCTACTCTGATGATGGTTAACGGCTATGTTCTCTATAGTGGAGAGTGGGGGTTTCACAGTAGACTTTAGTTGGGTAGTGATGAAGCTTCTAACCTGTAGGTACTTAAAAAAGTGTTTTTTGGGCAAACCATATTTCATTATCAATTGCTCGAAAGACATCAATACTCCCTCACTATATAGGTCCCCAATTGTATTCAAGCCATTATTCAGCCAAATTCTAAACCCCCTGTCTGCTCTTCCTGGTTTAAATCTATCATTTCCCCAAATTGGCGACAAACATGAGAGCTTAAATACCTCCAATAAGGCAGAATGAGATTGGTGCCAGATTGATATTGTATTTTTGAGAAAAGGATTTTTCGTGTCTTTTAATAATTGTTTGATTTCGGCTGCATAAAGATAAGATGTCAAAGGTAGCTTCAATGTGTTGTTCTCAATGTGAATCCAAGATGGTGTATCAGTGGTAGAAAAATAATAAGTAGCAGCACAAAGTTGAGCTGCCCAATAGTACAACTTAACATTAGGCAATCTAAGCCCCCCTCGATCATAGGGCAGATATAGAAGGGAGAGCCGCAGCCTGGGGCGTTTACTATTCCATATAAATTTGGTAAAGGTTTTATTCAAAGAGGAAAAGAAGGAGGCTGGAATGTGTAAAGGGATGGACTGGAAAAGATATAAGAATTTTGGGAGAATGGACATTTTAATAATATTAATACGACCTATCATAGAAATTGGCATCGCACCCCATCTTTCTAAGGAATCCAATACATTTTTTACTAAGGGATCATAATTAATAGATACAATTTTCTTTATGTCAGGATTTATTTTAATTCCCAGGTAAGTGAAGCCTTCATAGGTACATGTAAATTGTGTTTGTATTGTAGGGTTATTTTTTTTCAGCATTAACAGGGAACTTTTCTTTTGGTTAATTTTATACCCTGAGAATTCACCAAACGTCTTCAGAATTTGGCCAACAGCCTGAACAGACCTCTCTAGATCAGTTAAGAACAAAACGACGTCATCTGCAAAAAGAGATAAGCGATGTTCTGTTCCTCCGATTTTAATACCAGTAATATCAGGGGAATTACGTATTGCCATAGCGAGTGGCTCGATAGCAAACAAGAAAAGAAGGGGTGATAATGGGCATCCTTGTCGTGTCGATCTACATAGGCTAAAAGGTCTCGATAACTGGCTGTTTGTTACAACTTTGGCTATGGGTTCTGTATATAGTAATTGAATCCATTTCAAATAATTTTCTCCCAAGCCAAATCTTTTGAGTGACCCAAAAAGAAAACACCATTCGATCCTGTCAAACGCCTTTTCGGCATCTAATGACAGAAAAGCATGATCCATGGCAAATTGTTTTTCGTATAATATATTCAATAATCGGCGGGTATTGTGAAAAGCTTGGCGGCCAAGAACAAATCCATTTTGGTCGTTCGAAATTAAATTAGGAATATGTGATTCAATCCTCCGAGCTAGAGCCTTGCATAGTATTTTGGTGTCACATGACATCAAGGATATAGGCCTATATGAGCCCATGTCTGTCGGAGCTTTTCCTGGTTTTAACAGAAGTGAAATAGCTGCCAATCTTAAGGATGGGGGTAGGATACCCTTCTCATAGGACTCATTATACATTTCAAGTAAATGAGGTAATAATTTATCTGAAAATCTCTTATAAAGCTCAATAGACAGGCCATCAGGGCCAGGGGCTTTGCCTGTATTCATATGGGTAAGTGCCTCCTTAAGTTCTTGAATGCTCAGTTTTCCATCTAGATCATTTTTAGTTTTCTCTGACAAGGTTGGGAATTCGAGTTGGTCCAGAAACTGATCCTGTTTATCCATATTATCTGGATATTGAGATTTATATAAATTTTCATAATATTCTGCAAAAGCATCATTTATACATTTTGGATCCACTAAATTCTCTCCATTGTCAAGTACAATTGAATTAATAGCCCTACTTGTCTGTATTTTTTTAAGCCTCCAAGCCAGGAGTTTTCCTGCCTTCTCACCCTGATCATAGTATGACTGTTTCAACCACAGTAAACTAGTTGCTATTTTATTGGTAGTGAGTTCATTATATTCAGATTTTAATAGGAGAAGCTTTTTATACTTTTCAGTATCATCACAGTAATACAGCTGGTCCTGCAGTTCTTTTATTTGCTTGTCAATGTCTTTCAATTTATTTAGATGTGTTTTAGATTTATGCCGAGTGTAGCTCATTATCTCCCCCCTAATATAGGCTTTAAATGCTTCCCATTTTATTGATGCACTGGTCTGGTCTTTATTAAAATTAAAGTATTCTGTTATTTTTCCTTCAAGAAATTCCTCAAATTCTGCGGACTTCAGCCATTTAGCTTGAAACCGAAATGAAAGTGGAGATGGATAATAATTGGGAAACTTAATTGATAAGATAACTGGGGCGTGGTCAGAGAGTAGTATAGTCTCATACCAGCATTTCTGAATCATAGATACCAGACCAGAAGAAACCAAAAAGAAATCTATCCGAGAATACGTTTTATAGGTAGCAGAAAAACATGAATACTCAATCTTGTTTGGATAAAGTTGTCTCCAAATCTCCACTAAATTAAGATCTTTCATAAATTTTCCAATCGTTTTCCTGGCTTGTTGGTGGGATGTGTCACAGCTATTTGAACGGTCTACTGCAGGATCTATCACACAATTAAAATCTCCTCCGATGATGAACTGGCCCCTATAAGCTGACATAGTTAAAAAGAAATGTTGGTAAAAGGCAGGATCATCCCCATTGGGGGCGTATAAACATACCAAGTTGACTAATGTAGAGATTATAGTTCCACTAAGTATAATAAATCTCCCAGATGGATCCAAATATTTATCTTTTAGATCAAAGGGAATTGATTTGTGAATCAATATTATGACCCCTCTTGCATGAGTCGTAAAACTAGAGGAGAATACCTGACCAGGCCACCTAGATCTAATCTTATTCACATCTTCATCTACCAAGTGTGTCTCTTGTAAGAAACAGACTGTACTTGTCACGATACGCACACACAAACAGGTAAGATCCAAGTGCATTTATTGGGCAATCCGTAAACGTAAATCCAGGCAGGCAAAAGGTCAAAGTCCATAAAAAGCAATCCAAAACAAGAAACAAACATGAAACAGACCTCCGAAGTGCGGTGACAATAAACAAGGAATCCACAATGAACACAGAAACAGACAGGGTATAAATACACACAGAAACTAACAAGGTGACGGGAAACAGCTGTGTGCAATAATCAATAAGTGACCAACAGGATGATGGGAAATGTAGTACATGAGGAAATGTGACGATCAGGGAAAGAACCCAGGGAACAAACCAGACACTGTGACATAACCTCCCCTCTACGGAGCGGCTACCAGACGCTCCATGACAGAAAACAAGACAAAACAAGAGTCCAGGAGGGAGGTGGAACGGTGGAGGATCAGGGGGAGGGATGGGGGGCCAGGTCCATGGAAGGGAACAGAAACAGGGGGTGATGGTTTAGCCGGCGGCCAGGGCGAAGTAGACAGTCCATCGGGCGGCCAGGGCGAAGCAGACGACCCATCGGGCGGCCAGGGCGAAGCAGAAGACCACTCGGGCGGCCAGGGCGGTGAAGACCCCTCGGGCGGCCAGGGCGGTGAAGACCCCTCGGGCGGCCAGGGCGGTGAAGACCCCTCGGGCGGCCAGGGCGGTGAAGACCCCTCGGGCGGCCAGGGCGGTGAAGACCCCTCGGGCGGCCAGGGCGGTGAAGACCCCTCGGGCGGCCAGGGCGGTGAAGACCCCTCGGGCGGCCAGGGCGGTGAAGACCCCTCGGGCGGCCAGGGCGGTGAAGACCCCTCGGGCGGCCAGGGCGGTGAAGACCCCTCGGGCGGCCAGGGCGGTGAAGACCCCTCGGGCGGCCAGGGCGGTGAAGACCCTTCGGGTGGCCATGGCGGTGACGACCAGGGCGAAGACGACCACTCGGGCGACCACGGCACAGGAACAGAACCCGGCTCCGGCTCAGCAACAGACACTGGCTCCGGCTCAGCAACAGACACTGGCTCCGGCTCAGCAACAGACACTGGCTCCGGCTCAGCAACAGACACTGGCTCCGGCTCAGCAACAGACACTGGCTCCGGCTCAGCAACAGACACTGGCTCCGGCTCAGCAACAGACACTGGCTCCGGCTCAGCAACAGACACTGGCCCCGGCTCAGGAACAGACAATGGCCCCGGCTCAGGAACAGACACCAAAACTGTAACAGTCACAAGAACAGACACAAACACAGAAACAAACACTGGCTCTGGCGCTGGAACAGGCACTGGCTCTGGAACAGGCACTGGCTCTGCCTCCGGCTCTGGAACAGGCACTGACTCTGCCTCCGGCTCTGGAACAGGCACTGGCTCTGCCTCCGGCTCTGGAACAGGCACTGGCTCTGCCTCCGGCTCTGGAACAGGCATTGGCTCTGCCTCCGGCTCTGGAACAGGCATTGGCTCTGCCTCCGGCTCTGGAACAGGCATTGGCTCTGCCTCCGGCTCTGGAACAGGCATTGGCTCTGCCTCCGGCTCTGGAACAGGCATTGGCTCTGCCTCCGGCTCTGGAACAGGCATTGGCTCTGCCTCCGGCTCTGGAACAGGCATTGGCTCTGCCTCCGGCTCTGGAACAGGCATTGGCTCTGCCTCCGGCTCTGGAACAGGCATTGGCTCTGCCTCCGGCTCTGGAACAGGCAATGGCTCTGCCTCCGGCTCTGGAACAGCAGACACTGGCTCCAGCTCTGGAACAGGAGACACGGGTATGTCCAGGATCCGAGCCAGACGCTCCAGATAGTCCAGGTCCATGAAGGCAGACGGCACTGGCTCTGCCTCCGGCTCTGGAACGGGTACTGGCTCTGCATCCGGCTCTGGAACAGGCATTGGCTCTGCCTCCGGCTCTGGAACAGGCATTGACTCTGCCTCCGGCTCTGGAACAGGCATTGACTCTGCCTCCGGCTCTGGAACAGGCATTGACTCTGCCTCCGGCTCTGGAACAGGCATTGACTCTGCCTCCGGCTCTGGAACAGGCATTGACTCTGCCTCCGGCTCTGGAACAGGCATTGACTCTGCCTCCGGCTCTGGAACAGGCATTGACTCTGCCTCCGGCTCTGGAACAGGCATTGACTCTGCCTCCGGCTCTGGAACAGGCATTGACTCTGCCTCCGGCTCTGGAACGGGCACTGGCTCTGCCTCCGGCTCTGGAACAGCAGACACTGGCTCCGGCTCTGGGACAGGAGACACTGGCTCCGGCTCTGGGACAGGAGACACTGGCATGTCCAGGATCCGAGCCAGACGCTCCAGATAGTCCAGGTCCATGAAGGCAGACGGAACGTGAACTGTCTCTGACTGGGCAGACGGGACGTGAACAGTCTCTCGCTGGGCAGACGTGACGTGAACAGTCTCTCGCTGGGCAGACGTGACGTGAACAGTCTCTCGCTGGGCAGACGTGACGTGAACAGTCTCTCGTTGGGCAGACGGAACGTGAACAGTCTCTCGCTGGGCAGACGTGACGTGGGCAGACGTGACGTGAACAGTCTCTCGCTGGGCAGACGTGACGTGAACAGTCTCTCGCTGGGCAGACGGAACGTGAACAGTCTCTTGCTGGGCAGACGGGACGTGAACAGTCTCTGACTGGGCAGACGGAACGTGTCTCTTCCTCCTCCTCCGTCCATGAGAGCGAGAGGGTGCTGGGTTGGACGGCGCCAGCGGTGAGAGCTCAGGGCTGGGCGGAACCCGCGACGAGGGTCTTGTGCTGGACCAGACCAGCGGCTCCGGATCAGAAACATGGCAGGGCGGAGGACGGTGTCGTGGAATTTGTCGACCACCTCCTCCCCTGCAACCTCCCCGAGTTCCGGAGAACTTGGCCAGACGAGTCCCCTCGAACGACTCACCATCTCTAACGGACGTTGTCACTGGAGATCTTGCCGCCGCAGCTTCCTCAGTCTGATGGGCCCATAAAGCAAAACATTGGAAGATGTTTAATCGGGGCGCTTCCTCCCAGGTTTGCGAACCTCCTCTCCGTGATCCCCTTCCTCCCCCATTCATAGAAGGAGGGTTATGGATTCCCGAACTGCTGGATCTATACATGGTGGATTCCTTCTGTCACGATACGCACACACAAACAGGTAAGATCCAAGTGCATTTATTGGGCAATCCGTAAACGTAAATCCAGGCAGGCAAAAGGTCAAAGTCCATAAAAAGCAATCCAAAACAAGAAACAAACATGAAACAGACCTCCGAAGTGCGGTGACAATAAACAAGGAATCCACAATGAACACAGAAACAGACAGGGTATAAATACACACAGAAACTAACAAGGTGACGGGAAACAGCTGTGTGCAATAATCAATAAGTGACCAACAGGATGATGGGAAATGTAGTACATGAGGAAATGTGACGATCAGGGAAAGAACCCAGGGAACAAACCAGACACTGTGACAGTACTCTTCATTTGCTTAATTCTGCCCAGCACCTGTTTAAGCTTGACAATTTTGTTCAGACCTCTTACATTCCAACTAGACACATTTATAACTGAGGTATCAAACATAAATTGTGTAATTGAAAAAATCTCAGGCCATGTAAAGTCATCAAACACAAAAAAAAAAATGGAGTGAGCCCCTTATCACAAAACCCCACACATTTCCCCAAACGAAATGTGATACTAAACCCTTTAAGACTAGGAACTTGGGTTATATAAAACGTTTCATCCACATAGTGGGTAACGTGTAAATCTGCACACATAACATAGCCACACATGGGCTAGCTGTAGTAGAACTATTTGGACCATAATAAAACTTGACGCACATAAACGTGCACCCAGTGCGTGATAAATCAAAAATCTATATCAATAATACCAAAAAAAAAATACAAGAAACATATATTAAGACAATCGTGCCAGTACCGTATTTTAACAAAAAAGGCAACTTACTAAATTATCCTTTGAATTTTGTCCATTTTTATGGCCATTACTCGTCAGTGGCTCTATGCGAGAGAAATGAAAGAAGCTGTGAGCACAAAGCTTTAAGTCACGGAGTCATCACAAGACTGCGAGCTTATTTCCTGAACGTATTCTTCAGCCTCAACAACCGATTTAAAAATCCTGCGTTTGTCATTGTGCGTGATGATCAGATGAGCTGGGTACAGCATGCCATACCGAACATTCAGTGCACGAAGCTGAGTTTTCACACCGTTGAAGCGCTGCTGCAGTTTACGTGTCTCCGCGGAGAGGTCAGGGAAAAAGGCGACTCGTTGATTCTCATAGCATACCTTCGTCATCTTCCTGGCGGTTCTCAGGGTTGCTTCCCGGTCCCGGTAGTTCAGAAACTTCATTATTACCACCCGTGGCGATGTAGATTTAGTGTTAATAGGCCCGATCCTGTGTGCTCTCTCTATGATGGGGGGCGAGGTGAAACCTTCACCTAATGTATCTCGGAGCCACTTTTCCAGAAAATCACACAGATCTGAGCCCTCCGATTTTTCGGGTAGCCCAACCAGTCTCAAGTTAGAGCGTCTGCTTCTGTCTTCTTGCTCTGTAATTCTGTCGCAAAGAGTCTCCACAGTTTTCTCCAGTATTTTAACTTTGCCTTGAAGAGAAGTTACATCATCTTCTGTTTGCGAGATTCGCTCTTCCGTCTCATTGATTCTTTGAGAGTGTAACTGTATATCCCCTTTTATATCGTTAATTGCTTTCAGCATGTCGGTAGATTGTTTGGCCATGTCACCTTTTAACGACAGAATTTCCTTGAGAAGGTCACTGTTAGTCGGACTCAGCGCCGCCGGCGTCTCCGATGTTTCAGGTGTCTCTAGAGTCTCCGATGCCTCCCGTGTATTGGCTTCACTGGTAATATCCAGCGGTGTTTTGTTAGCATTAGCCGTGTCCACATTAGCCCCTTTGCCTTGTAAAGCCGTTTTACCCGGTTGATGGCCAGTTTTAGCGTTTTTTGGCGGCATATTGTCCAGTAAAAGCGCGTGGGTCAAGAACAAGTAGAATTATGTTTATTGGTCCAAGTTAAGGATAGTTTCAAGGGATTTAACAGCGAGCCTCACGCACATGCAGCCTACCACTAAGACGCCATAACCGGAAGCCGTCGTTTCAAAAACATTTGACACTATTTTACTTCCATAAAAAAAGGCAACAGTGGCAAGGAACCAAAACTCCATCAGGTGACAGAATGGAGAAAAAAACCTTGGGAGAACCGAGGCTCAGTCGGGGGGCCAGTCCTCCTTTGGCCAATGAACGAACAGTGAATGATTATGATTTAGGCAGCATAATGTCAGGAGTCAGATGTGATCAGAACTTTCACGATATTTATCCAGTTCATCTGGTTGGGGTCGGAGTCATCACGCCGGTGTGGAGATGAGTGTGTTGAGGTGTCCATGAGGCCTTCAGTGTTGATGAGGCTGGCACTTCAGGGATGCGTTGTCGTCGTGTCCAGGTGATGGTCCTTCCTCAGATCTGGATATGGCCTGGATCCGGTGGTTTGCGATAAACCTCGGGATAAACAGAGAGACTAATATTAGCGTAGACGCCATCCTTCCCATGATGTACAAAGTACATCAGGAATCATGGGAAGTGTTCCCGGTTCCGGCTGATCTAAACTACGCAGCCTAACATTGAATTATAGAAGTCTATAGTGTGTTATGTGTATGCTAAGCCAAAGAGATGTGTTTTTAGTCTAGATTTAAACTGACAGACTGTGTCTGCTTCCCGGACCATGTTAGGAAGATTGTTCCAAAGTTTTGGTGCTAAATAGGAAAAGGATCTACCGCCAGCAGTCGATTTTGATATTCTAGGTATTATCAACTGGCCAGAATTTTGAGATCGCAATAGACGTGAAGGACTATAATGCGTTAAGAGCTCGCTCAAGTACTGGGGAGCTAAACCATTTAGTGCTTTGTAAGTAATCAGCAATATTTTAAAATTTATACGATGTTTAATAGGCAGCCAATGCAGTGTTGACAGAACCGGGCTAATATGGTCATACTTCCTGGTTCTGGTAAGAACTCTAGCTGCGCGTTTTGAACTAGCTGTAGTTTGTTTATTAAGCGTGCAGGGCAACCACCCAGTAGAGCATGTAGCGACAATGAGTCTTACATTAAATGCATTAACATTAGCTCAAATGATATATAGGGAATTTTAATAATTAATCATGAATATGATTAATATTGCATATTACAGTTAAATTATCGAAGTTGGAAATAAATCGATTGTATATATGAATGATCAATCACAACGAATTATAATTCCTCATTCATATATCAATGGTCCCTTTCCAGATCGATTATATGAGATAACCTTTAATGGAATTAATTTAGCTATCGAACAATCTGTTTGTCCAGCAAACGGCCGTAAGATTAACTTATCAACTTCTCAACAAGGTTATCCCTTCCTTATAATTCCAAAAAGCTATTTTCTGGCCATGAAAATTCACCTTCTTGTTATTATAAAATGTAGGTTACTGAAATAGTAACGAATTGTAAAGCTTTGTAGCTAGATCAAACACTTCATTGACTTTGTAAAAATGAGCATTTCAGACGAACAATCAAGAATATAATGGTTTTAATAATTGGACTAATAATGCATCAAACTACAATTCACACGGAATATATGTGTATAAACTCGAAACAAACAAACGAAAAACATTACAAACATGAATTAAAATAGGATGAGAGAGGGAGAGAAAACGATATATATATATATATATATATAGAGAGAGAGAGAGAGAGAGAGAGAGGATGAGAAAGTGAAACTAAAGGATTAGAGATTGCAGTACGGCACAAAACACAGACAAAGTGAACCTTGAGAGACACAAAGATCAAATCCCCTGAATGGGGTAAACAGATCTTAAAGCATTTAGATCGATAGGAATTACGATACTTGCATGATTCTTCGTGTGGCTGAGAACCAAAGCGTGTGTGTGTGTGTCTCTGTCCTCGTGTCACGCGTTCACGTGGTCTTTCAGAGCGAGGGAGCGCGTTAGTTTGAATGTCATTTGAGGTGCAGTTGCTGGTTGGTTCAAAGAGTCTCTTTAAAGTCGAAGTTGCCGATTACGTTCATTTCGCTGAAAGTGAACGTAGGAAAGTCCGAAGACGAAAATAAAGAAAGATTAAAGAAAAAGGAGAAACACGGCGTAAAGCTCCCTAAGGAGCCATGGCACCGGAAACCTCTCACAGGGAAAAAGCTCTCCCAGAAACTTCTGTGTCAGTCTCTTATGGAGAGGAGGGGTTCACGCCTGCTTCGCGTACGTGAACCAATCATCTTAGAGCATCTCGAGCGGGAAAAGTTCTTCTTTGTCCTGTCAGGATAATTTGTGACGGTATGAAATTTTGTCATTTCTACCCAGAAAGATTGTACACACAGAACAATACATTTTACTGTAATATCCTATGTATGACTTGTTTAGTCAAAACAAGACGGTCAAACAGGTACCAAGAATGGCCGGAAAGAGTAGAAGAAACATAAAGTTACATTCATATGCAGAATTACACACATTTAATGTTCACTCACACGACTATAAAGCCATAATACCGGCTACCATGACCTAGGAAAGATCAAATTCATGTTTATACATTTCTTAAGTGGTTATACTTATAGAAAATATAAGATTGCAGAGTCTATTCCTCTTTCTTTATCAGAATTCAAGTGGGAGCTGTGATTCCCTTGGAATTCCTTTTGGGGGTCATAAAGTTTTATGACCTAGCAAGAGGGAGAGGCACAGAAGGTGGTCCTGTTAGGTAATCTTTCTTTAGAAATACACTTAAGATTCGAAGTTACAGAACAGTCTCAAATTTCATCTATAGAATAAGACAAAACTAATTAGATATGCATGCATACAGGAAGGTCAGATACAATTCTGTGTTATATACATTAAGGACATTTCTATCCTAAGTTGCACACAAAGGACGTTTGTGTGCGGGTATGTATGGCGTGTGTGTATAAGTTCATCCCGTGGTTGGCGCGGGCTGTTGCTCCCCCTTCTTGGGGAATCACGTGGGGAATCCTGTGGTCAGCATCTGTCCATCCGTGGTGTGTACCACGTGAGGGTTTCAAGAACAACGGGGCCCTGTTTCTTGATTGCGCAATGCGTCATAAATGGAGTTAATCAATGACCTGCTGGCAGACATTGGGGCACCATTTCACATGATTCAAGGTTTTGTGAATTAAACATATATGTGTTCATATTTGTTCAGTAGTGAAAGGAAAACAGGATTCGGTCAGTCGCTACAAGCATTACAATAATCTAGCCTTGAGGTCATGAACGCATGAACTAATTGTTCCGCATTTGTCAGTGAGAGCATATGACGTAATTTAGATATATTTTAAGATGGAAAAATGCGGATTTACAGATACTAGACACGTGACTTTCAAATGAAAGATTGGTATCAAAGAGCACACCCAGGTTCCTAACCGACGACGAAGACTTAACAGAGCAGCCATCAAGTGTTAGACAGTATTCTAGGTTATTACGTGTGGAAGTTTTTTGTCCAATGATTAGAATCTCTGTTTTTTCAGAATTTAGTAGTAAGAAATTACTGGTCATCCAATTTTTTATATCAGCTATGCATTCCGTTAATTTTATGAATTGGTAAGTTTCGTTAGGTTTTGAAGAAATATAAAGCTGAGTATCATCAGCATAACAGTGAAAGCTAATTCCATATTTCCTAATGATATCTCCTAATGGTAGCATGTACAGAGTGAGCAGCAGCGGTCCTAGTACTGAGCCTTGTGGTACGCCATACTGAACTTGTGATCGATAAGACATCTCTTCATTTACTGCTACAAACTGAAAACAGTCAGATAAGTATGATTTAAACCATGCTAGTGCAATTCCACTAATGCCAACATAGCTTTCTAGTCTATTTAAAAGAATGTTGTGGTCGATAGTATCAAATGCCGCACTAAGATCGAGTAACACTAAAGCCGTGTTTCCACCGCAATTACCAGGAACTATTTGTCCCAGGAACTTTTTTCATAGGAACTTTTTTTTGCCCCAGACCGGTTGCCTACTGCGTTTACACCGCGGTCTAAAGTACCGGGAAGATTATGTAAATTAGTCTGGTGACGTTGAACTGCGTGCGACTGCTCCTCCCTCCCAGTCTGCGCGACGCGTTTGTTTTGAGTATGGAGGATATTCAAGCTGTGCTGCTTTTGTGTGCGATCTATTGGTTTACTAACGAGGTAATTAACAAAACGGCAGAAAAAAGACGAGCATTAATACTAAAGCGTATTCAGAAAGCTCGTAATGCTAGATATAAAAGTAGACAACGTTTGTTATCAGCTATAGTGGACATTGACCGTGAGATGGATGGGACGAACGCGTGCCATCGGGCAGAAAGAACAAGATTGGTAAGAAATTAATCCACCAAAATTAACAAGAGTTGTGAATAATGTTATTATCGATTACATCAACTTATTTTTTGCAACTTTTGTGTGTTTTAGATATGGGAGTACTATCGAATGCGTCGTGTTTCGCGATCGGTTTGGATGCACACTAGAACAACAGAATGGTGGGACAGCGTGGTTCCAACTTTCACCGAAGCACAGTGGATAAAGAATTTCCGGATGTCTAAGGATACTTTTCTGTACCTCTGTCGTCGATTGCAACCCCAACTGGAGAGACATGACACAAACTACCGACATTGTGTACCCATTCAAAAAAGAATCGCCATTGCACTGTGGAAACTTGCGACCAACTCTGAGTATAGAAGCATCTCTCATTTATTTGGAGTCGGAGTTGCTACTGTGTGTCACTGTGTTCACGATTTCTGCTCATCTGTTGAGAAGGTACTCATGCACGAAGTTATCCAGTTACCAAACAGTGAAAAGTTGAAAGAAATGGCGACGTATTTTGAGTGCAGATGGGGTTTGCCACAGTGTGTAGGTGCAATTGATGGATCACACATCCCCATTCTTGGACCAGAGGAGTACCACACAGAGTACTTCAACCGGAAGGGCTGGCATTCGATCATTCTACAGGCTGTTGTGGACGGAAGAGGCCTCTTTTGGAATGTTTTTTTAGGAGCGCCAGGGAGCCTGCATGATGCCAGAGTGCTACGTTTGTCAGGATTGTGGGACCTAGTGGATCGGGGTTTGTTACTACCTGATGTAACCAAGAACATTTGTGGACATGATGTGGGGTACTATGTCCTTGGTGATGCAGCCTATCCTTTGAAGAGCTGGCTGATGAAACCTTTCACCGACAACGGACGACTGACACCCCAACAACTTGTGTACAACCATAAAACAAGCAGAGCCAGGGTGGTGGTTGAGAATGCTTTTGGCAGACTAAAGGGCAGATGGAGGTGTTTGCTAAAACGAAATGACTGCAATACACACAAGGTCAAATCCCTGGTGATCGCATGTTGTGTTCTGCATAACCTCTGTGAAATGAATGGTGATGAGTTCAGAGAAGAATGGACTACGGGTACATTCAACCAGCCTGACGGGGCACTGTCATCCACTGTAGAGGCCGAGGGTCTTGATGCACGTACAGGCCTAATGAAGTTTTTGACTACAGTGTAGGAAACTGCACTATCACTGGCTACACACCATAAAGTTTTTTTTTTTGGTAAGGGAAAAATAACCTTCAGGTGCTGTAATGCACTTTTTTAGGCTGTATACACCTGTTGTACATTGTTTTTGCTGTGTAACACTTTTTTTTTGTAAATAAAAATGATTACTTCTAAATCATGCTTTGGTTTTAATTTATTCTGTTATCACCTTCTGTTTACAGGTGAAACTTGAAAATTAGAATAACATGCAAAACTTTATTTCAGTAGTTCAACTTAAATGCAAAGTGAGTTATTTCAGCTATGAAAATCAAATTCAAAATTAGAATAAATGTGAAGTTTTCATAAGCTGTAAGCCATATAGTCATAATTATAACAGGCTTGAAAATGTAATACACCTTGCATGTAATGAGTCCATATACGAGTTTCACCTTTAAGTTGAATTACTGAAACAACTTTGCACAGTACTTCTAAATTTGAGTTTCACCTGTATATTTGGCTGTCAAATATAAAATGTAATTTCATGAGTGACTTAAATTACCTACACTTTGCTTATTTTAAACTGTGCACTTTCACCGGAAATGTTTTACATCTAACCAGCACTTAACCTTATGTAAGAGCTAAAATTACCATTGAGATGAAAAGGCACTTGATCTCAAAGTGACATTTTACAAACTTTATTTAACACAAGGCAAGTACTGCTTACTAAATATATATATTTTAAAATACAATCATGTGAAAAGAAATAAATTACGAGAACAGTAATATATTGTGTAAAGAAAAACAAATACAAATGTATTTTTGAACAACTGGGCAAACTGTCCAAGAACAGACAGAAACCTGACCCTCTGCAGGAATGCAAACAATATATAAAAATTAGAATTGTGCAAAGAAAATAAAAAATGCAAATGTTCAATTTAAAGTGCAATCTCAGAGTTCAAGTGGCTACTTTTTGAATGACTGGGCAAACTGTCCAAGAACAGACAGAAACCCGGCCCTCATAAAAATTAGAATTGTGCAAATAAAAACAAAAAATGCAAATGTTCAATTTAAAGGGCAATTTCAGAGTTCAGTGGCTACTTTTTGAATGACTGGGCAAACTGTCCAAGAACAGACAGAAACCCGGCCTGAAAGTCCCTCTGCTGCCGTCTGCTTTCTTCAGCTTCCGACTGCAGGAATGCCAACTCCTGCCTCCTCATCTCTCTTTCCTCAGCCTGGCTCTCAAGTAACAGCTGCATATATTTGTCACGCTGTTCTTGTCCAAGCTGCAGGGCGGTCCGGTTAGAATCTTCCATGTCCCTCAGCGCATCAAGGAAGTCACAATCCCTTTTCCTCTTCCCTAAGTGGAGAAACACATGACAATAAATACACAAGCCCACCCTGAAAACCATAAAATACGTATTTTAAGTGTTTTCATTACAAAATATTAAATTTAAAACTTTGCCATCATGCTCCATGCTTGGACTTGGTGCTTGTAACTCAAGGACAATGGTGACACCAGAATAAACATAATTCTGAAGCTGAAAATACTGAATTATTTTAGACGAATATGTTTAACATTGGTAACATAGATGTTTGGCATTATTAGGACCCACAAATATTCCCCCATTGCATTATATTATACATTAATATCAACATAATTTTAATGTAGTACTGACATTAAAAAACTCTGAAAACCTGAATTTTTTCTCACACAGTAATTTTATTTTGGGTGAACTGTCCACGATACGTATTGTTGCATTTTTGTATTGCAATATATTGTTGCACGATATATTATTACACCCCTAGTTT
Source organism: Gila robusta (assembly GCA_030770095.1). NCBI lineage: Eukaryota > Metazoa > Chordata > Actinopteri > Cypriniformes > Leuciscidae > Gila > Gila robusta. Next base: position 702,540 of record JAVALU010002152.1, on the reverse strand, counting down.
TGAAGTATATTTTTATCAATAGACAACGTTGTTTAATACCTCGTCGCGTGTGTGTTTCGGCGGAAGACATGGGACGAGGGCTACTGGTGATTGCAGGGGAAAACACGCTGGTCTCTGTTGCCTGCACATCATTGGGGCCATTCATTTCATCTGTAAAAACACGTTGAAAAAAGTTAGTTTGTTTTATCACTGCAAAGAGTTTAAGACAATATCATGTAGAGGTGTGATAATTTACCTTCAACCGACTGGTCCTCAGAATCATGAATGGATTCCAAAAATGCAATTGCCGAGTCTTTTGTCACCGCTGCTCCAGAGAATGCCGGCCTGTGTCCCAACAACGCGTCCAGGCGGTCAAACCACTTGTTAGTACGCCGATCGGATCCGCTTCTATTGTTGTGATCCTTGACTTTTTTGTAGTCTTGTTTTAATTTTTTTAACTTCTCTCTGCACTGTTTTCCAGTGTGAACAATGCCCAGCTCGTATAACCGACTCGATATTTTCAGGTATACCTTTTCATTGCGGATTGCCGTTTCCAGTTCCCGCTGGATTTCTTCTTCCGCAAATACGCTTATTAAAGCCTGGACCTCGTCGTCGGTCCAGCGGTCGTATTTTTTGGTAAACTCCATATTAATTTCCCGACAACTCTTTACTGCACGAAGCCAGGAAGCGCGGTTTTTAAAAATGGCGGCTAAAATAAAATGCTGTGTGGAGTCAACCAATCAAATGTGACGTGAGCTCAACCAATCAGCATGTTCAGCGCACAAGTCCCACCCCGAAAGTTCCTGAACTCTGAAAAAGTACTACCTCGCCAGCAGGGACTTTCTGGGGGGGAAATTTTTACCCGGAACTTCATTTAGACCCTGGTTCCTGCGGTGTAAACACACCGAGTACCACCCCAAAGTTCCTAGTTCCTGGGGAAAGTTCCTGCGGTGGAAACGCGGCTTAATAGAGAGATACAACCATGATCGGATGATAAGAGCAAATCATTTGTGACTTTAATGAGAGCAGTCTCAGTACTATGGTACGGTCTAAATCCGGACTGAAAATCCTCGCAGATATTATTTCTTTCTAAAAAGGAACACAGTTGTGAGGATACTGCTTTTTCAAGTATCTTTGACAGAAAAGGCAGATTCGAGATTGGCCTGTAATTGACTAATTCTGTAGGATCAAGTTGCGTTTTTTTAACAAGCGGTTTAATCATAGCCAGCTTAAAGGTTTTTGGTACGTATCCTAGAGACAAAGATGAATTAATGATATTTAGAAGAGGATCTATGACCTCTGGAAGTATCTCTTTCAGTAGCTTAGTCGGTATAGGGTCTAACATACAAGTTGTCGATTTAGATGAATTAACAAGTTTGCAAAATTCTTCCTCTCCTATAGCAACAAATGAATCAAAATGTTCCTCATGGAGACTACAATGCACTCCCTGATGCGCTACTGTAGTAGACGGTTGCATAGTTATAATTTTGTCCCTGATATTATAGATCTTATAAGTGAAGAAGTTCATAAAGTCATTACTGCTGTGTTTCTTGGAAACTTCTGGGCTTGAAGCTTTCTTTTTCGTTAGTTTAGCCAATTGTTCAAATAAATACCTAGGATTAAGTTTATTTTCTTCTAATAGGGTCGAAAAATAAGCAGATCTAGCAGCTTTTAAGGCCTCTCTGTAAGCAATCGAGCGCTCCTTCCATGAAATCCGAAATACCTCTAGTTTTGTTTTCTTCCAGTTTCGCTCCATTTTTCTGGCTGCTCTCTTAAGGGCCCGGGTGTGCTCGTTGTACCACCGCGTTGGACTATTTTCTTTAATCTTCTTTAAGCGCAACGGAGCAACTGTGTCTAAAGTGCTGGAAAAGAGAGAGTTAAACGTTTCTGTTGCAATATCAAGTTCTTCTAAGCTATCCGGGATGCTGAGATGATGAAACTGATTAGGAAGATTATTGATAAAGCAATCTTTAGTGGCAGAAGTGATAGGTCTAACATATTTATAACATGGAGTCGGCTTTGCAGCCTTGGCTAAATGTAATTTACACGAGACTAGATAATGATCTGAGATGTCGTCGCTCTGCTGCAGAATTTCAACGGCATCAACATCTATTCCATGTGATAGTATTAGATCTAGCGTATGATTACGACAATGAGTAGGTCCTGACACGTGTTGTCTAACTCCAATTGAGTTTATAATGTCTTTAAATGCCAATCCCAATGTATCTTTTTCATTATCTACATGTATATTAAAATCACCAACAATTAGGACTTCATCTGCAGCCAATACTAATTCTGATAGAAAGTCAGCAAATTCTTAGATAAAATCTTTATGGTGCCCTGGTGGCCTGTATACAGTAGCCAGCAGAATTCTCAAACGTGATTTATTGTTTACACTATATATTTTTACATTAAGCATCAACACTTCAAAAGAAGTATATTTAAAACTAGATTTCTTAGTGGTTTTGAAAATATTACTATAAATTACAGCAACACCTCCCCCTTTGCCTTTCGGACGAGGCTCATGTTTATAACAGTAATCTTGCGGGGTGGACTCATTTAAAGTAATGTAATCGTTTGGTTTTAGCCAGGTTTCTGTCAAACACAGCACATCTAGGTTATAGTCTGTAATCTTATCATTAATTATGAGCGCTTTTGAATTAAGGGATCGAATATTCAACAACCCAAGCTTTATCGTTTGCTCATCTGTATTATATCTGTTTTTTATTTGTTGAACATCAATTCAATTTTTAACCTTAGAAAGGTTTGGCATTTTTTTGGATTTCCAAAGTCGGGGAACAGACACAGTCTCTATATGATGATATCTAGGTGAAAGAGTCGCTTTGTGATGGGATTTATCTGACCTTGGTGACGCAAGGCCGCTAGCAGACGGTCGGTTTAGCCAGTCTGTCTGCTTCCTGACCTGAGCCCCAGATTGTCATGTTTTATCTTTAAGACTATGAGCCAAATTACTAGAGAGAAGAGCAGCACCAGCCCAGGAGGGATGAATACCATCTCTTTTCAACAGGTCAGGTTTGCCCCAAAAACTTTTCCAATTGTCTATGAATTCTATGTTATTTTGCAGACACCACTTAGAAAACCAGCCATTGAGTGAACACAATCTACTAACTATCTCATCACTCATTCGAACAGGAAGAGGGCCAGAGCAAATTACAGTGCCTGACATCATACTTGCGAGTTCAAACACCTCTTTAATATTAATTTTGGTGATCTCCAACTGGCGAAGTCGAACATCATTAGTGCCGACGTGAATAATCTTAGAGAATTTACGATTAGCATTAGCCAGCACTTTTAAATTTGCTTTGATGTCAGGCGCTCTGGCTCCCGGCAAACATGTGACTATGGTGGCTGGTGTCTCTATTTTCACGTTCCGTGTAATAGAATCGCCAATTACCAGGGCACAATCAACAGAATTCTCAGTGGATGTTTCACTGAGTGGGGCAAATCGATTTGTTATGTTAATCGGAACGTAAGAGTGGTTTTTTGATCCGCGACTAGAGCGATCCCTGACAGTCACCCATCTGCCTGGCTGCACAGGCGATAACTTAGCCGGAACCGAATCATGTAAATGGTTCACTATGCTAGGCGCATCCAAAGTAGTATCTAAGGCTCGAGCACACTTACTATCCTCAATTAAAGTTTGGATGCGTGTCTCTAATTCTGAAATCTTCTCCGTCAGCCTGACTGTCTCCTTGCATTTATCACATATAAACCCTATGCCGACGGGGAAGGCTATAGTAAACATGTGGCATGAGATGCAGGTGACAATAACAGGACAAGACATTACTCACCGTGTTTGTTGAATGATTCTTACTCACCTGTGCTTTTTATGAACTCAGAGGCGTGGGCGCGCACGAGAAAAATAAATAAATAAATAACTGAACGCACGGGCGGCGCGTTAACAGGCTAGCGAGATAACGTTACTAGCGTGTTGTGCTAACAATAACAGAAGCTAGCGATGTTAGGTTAGTCTGAGATGTTAGGTAAACTGTAATTAGTAGTATAAACAACTAAACAACTAGAAATGAATAAACAAACTAGAACTGATTATTTGTGTAATCAGTCCCAGGTAAGCGGCATGATGGGATGTTGAGTTTGTGATGGTTAATATTCTGGTGAAAGTGTCCTACAGTGGTGAAGAGAAGGTGTAGTGGAAGCCTGCTCTGTAACAGAGCCCCCCTGCGAGCAGCTCCTGAGGCGAGAAGGCAAATGGCGCCGGGGTCTTCCACGGGGTCGAGGGGCCGCCATCTCCGGGTGCATATGATGAAACTCTTCTGTGAGTATGGGATCTAGGATATCTCCAGCGTTGACCCATTGGAGGACGTTACCCCGGCGCCTGGAGTCCAGCAACTTGTGCACACGCTACGCCTCCTCGCCGTCAACCAGGATGGGCAGGGGGTCTGGAGCCGCGACTCCCTCCTCCAACTCTCCTCTCGGACCACCGGCAGGTTTTAGAAGAGATACATGGAATGTAGGAGAAATACGATAGTCAGCGGGCAAATCCAATCGAAAAGACACCGGAGAAATTTGTCTAATAATTTGGAACGGACCAACATACCTGGGACTGAGTTTGTGGCACGGGAGTCGGAGTCTTAGATTCTTGGTGGAAAGCCACACCCACTGGCCCGCACTGTATTCAGGACCCGGGCGACGATGACGGTTAGCCTGTCGTTCTTGTCGTCTGACTGCATTGTTTTATGGTGTGTGCTTTAACCTTACACCTTTAACCTTATTATTTATTATCCTCAGGTTAGGTAGAGTAAGTGAAATCTGACATAAACCATAAGCATTCAAATGGTACTTACAACTTGTTCAGAAGACTTCTCTGTGGTTAGTTCTTGCTCAAGGTTTATTAACAACAATACTGGTAGACAATTGCTTGCAATTAGTATAATAGTTATTTATTAATATTTCAAAAAATTAAAATTAAACTAAAACTAATAGCAAAGGTACAATATAAAGCAAGGTATAAATCAAAGGTACAATCAGCTGGGTTTCTTGCGTCGAGAGATACCGCTAAATCAGTATCCGCCTGTTCAGTTTTCTCATCAGTCTTTTATACTCAAACAGTTCACTGCCGAAGTCAAACTCTCTTCTGTTGTCATCAACTGGAGAGCTGCCAAGTCTTCCATGACCCTTTTAAGGTGTTTCCGACGTAGCCTGCCAGCTCTCTTCTTTGCTCTTTTTCTCTTTGTCCTCCGTTTCTTCGTCTGTAAAATATACCTTATCTACAGCATTACATTTTTCTTAAAAGCAATTCTTATCTAATACATACATGCTCTCTACTCTAAATTACTTAATATAAACATCTACTACTTTTATAATGTTAAGTGTACATGCATAGTAATTGGTATTATTTTTTGTATATAATGTCCAATACATTTTCATGCAGCATTACTACTTGGGTTACATAAAAGTTACATAAAAGTACTACAAAGCAAAACAGACATTAATCAAGACAGAGTAATTGCAATTAATCATCTTCATTAACACCCACTCCTTGCAATTAATCTGACTGAGTTAAGCTTCCAGTTTCAAACTAAGATATGGTACAACAAGGTCTTTAAATTTATCATATTTAGCAAGCAGCATATACACAGTTCCATCATTTGTCAGAATGTTTGTGTGAAACACGTCCATGAAGTGTTCCACCCAAACCCGTGTGTTTCTAGGTTTCATTCGTACTCTATGAATTATTGTCCCTGTCACAGCAGCACCCGGAGGCCAAATCTTTGTGCTCTGCTTAAGAATAGTCAAAAACTGACTGCAGGCAGTGCACAAAAATCTGGTCCCCCGACTTCCATGCTTTATGCGCATCCAAGTCATTGTACCAGTCTTTAAAGTCTTTGTCAAAAATCTTTAAGTTATTTTTCCTTTGTTCCAAAATACCTGTACTTAATCCAGTAATCAATTCAAAAGATCTGACATTGTACTCAATTGTATCATCATCATTGTACCACAAAATATATGCACTCTTTAGATAACAATCTTGACATAAATCTCCCATTACAAAGTTCACTCTTTGGTCCATCAGTGGCTGACGGCATCTCATACATTTGTTGTCTTCAATAACAACCCAGTAATTAAATCGTCTTGTCAAAAGTTCTCCCCCTGGAGCTCTCCTGAGTTCCTAGGAACATTAAATATATTATATCCAAATTGTGTTCCCTTTTCATAAATTCTTAACATTCACAAAGTTACATCTTAAACATGTTTATAAAAACAAGTATTTTGTCTGTTACAATAATACATTCAGGTTTTATAATTAAATATGTATATATATAAATCTCTAACCACAGGCATATTGTATAGGCACTACATCAAATAACCTCTTTCTATTTGTTGGTGCAAGTTCCTTTTTTTTTTCTTTTTTTTTTTTTTTTTTTTTAGTAGTCATTAGAATAATGGAATAATAATATTTACCAGAATCTCCCAAAGGGTTTCACTGATCCCAGCAAAGGTCTCAGTGCTGGTTGAGGCAGTGCTGTCGTTGCTAGCCATCGTAGTCTATCCTGTATATTTCTCAACTGTAGTATGTCTGGTGACTGAATAAGACGTGTAAACTAACCATATGAGACTTATACTACATCTACCCCCCTGAACAGCGGGGTTCTAGATTCAGTCAAGCATCTCTCGATGCTTCCGCTTCACAATAAGAGCTTGTTTGTCTTCTTTATTAGTATTACTTCCAAGCCCAGACACCTGCATGATAAGTTGAACGAATTCACAACAAAAGCCTTTCAATATAGCTCTTAATACTCCTCCAAGGCCTGTAATTTCTAATATAATCAAAATACCTATAATAGCTCCAATTATTAATATAATATACCAGTGGTCGATTATCCACTGTATTGCATTAAATGTAGAGGTAACAATATTTTTCCCTACCGTAACCATAGTGTCAACAGTCTCCTTAACCTTCTTCCCAACTATTTTCCATCCTTGAAATACTTTACCACCTAAGTGTTTCCAGTCCTGTGTAGTCCATTGTCTGTATCCTGAATTTGTTTCAGCATATTGTAGTCTAGCTACTGCCCAATATAATGGGTAGGGGGGCATGCATTTACCTTTATCTTCTTCATCATAATTCATTTTATTATCCATATATATGGGTTTATAAGATGTGACTCCATAAGCCAACATCCTATTAATTCCCTGATTAATATCCAATCTTCTAAGGTTACTGTCTTTGGTTGTGTTTAGATAAGCCCATCCTGCGTACACAAATGTTCTTTTTCCTTCAAAATAATAAACAGTCCATAGACTTCTATCAACAGTTAGTTCTTCTTGGTCATCCAGCATGCCACTGACATTAACCGTCATCTTGTATTTCGGTGTTGGCACAGTGTTTTTGTTATGGTATTCAGGAATTTCTGGAGGGATAGCCCAAACTATTTTACTATCATTTACATATCGCATTCTAACTATAGGCAAGGGATAATAACCTCCTAACCAGGTATTTTTATATTTTATTCCCATTCCATTATGAGTTTCCTTGTCATGTACTTTAATCTTTTGAGCTTTCATACTTTTCACAGTAATACTCTCCAAAATATTAGTTCCTATATCTCCAAATAAATCCCACAATCTGAATTGTATTATCATCTGATCAGTCTCTGTCCCGTTTTCAGTAATTACATTTTTCCACAAATCACTATTTCTTTCCATTATTGCTATACGTAAGCCTTGCCACGTTTGACCTTTTGAGTTCCTCCAAAAAGCCAACCAGTGTTTATTTTTATCTTCTTTTTCCCAAGTCATTCCAGCCCTAGCCATATAATCCGTCCCACAATTCCATTTTCCAGAAATGTGGTCACAGGGGCATATAGTAGTAATATATTCTTTTCCCCTTTCTACACAATTTTGGTTCCCAATCATTGTCCTATAAGCATCTAAAGCCCTCAATCTCCAAAGATTGTGTAACTCCCAATTGTATTGAGTTCCGTCACATTTATTTAAATCCTTTTCTGGACAGTCTTCCCAAAATGTATCTGTTATAATGCTAATTTGGTAGAGGGTTCTCAGTCCTTCAGAGTATCTACTAATTCCTTCAGTAGTTTCCCCTAATCTGGTAGTTTCATTATACCATTTTATCCATGAAAATGGATCCCACATCTTTTTCGACGTTTCATACATAGTATACTTGTTTCTATTATAATATTTTTCACAATTTCTTTGGAATGTTCTTTTAGGGTTGTATAACCCCCCTTTTTCACGCTGTGCCCCCTTTTTAATTGGAGGGAGTGGTGTTGGAATAATCTGAGGTTCTTTATTTTCCATAATAATGTCAGTTTGATGTTCCCGGTAACATCCATGCTTTTCTCCAGGTCCAATATATTCTATTCCTTGTATCTTGTGCCAAATCCAAACTTTCTTTCTTTGTGTAATGTTGAATATGTTTTTCCTTATCCTACATTTTACTATGGTATTTGCCCCCACCGTATAATTTTTTACTATTTCCTCACATCGGCTACATTCTTCCAATGTTTTCCTTTCACATGGGCCTAAAAAGAATTTGGTTATTATAGTACAGTTTGAAACTTCTCTTACAGTAATCTCATCAACAACAATCAACTGTGTAGTGAAATCAATTAAAGGCCAAATTCCTGCCAAAATTACTATCCCTGTTGCTAACAATACTACCAGAAAAGGTCTGGGCAAACAGGGTTTTCTCCATCGTTGTAATTTCCTTGCCCATTCTTCTCTTTCATCTCCGTCTTGTAATTGCATTATTCCTAAGAAAAGAGAAAAAACAATAATAATAATAATAATAATAATAAAGAGGTTAGATCACACCCCTTCCCTTCCAGAACTTTTTGCAAATTTACTCGATTTTCAATTTTGTGCCAATTCTATGTCAACAGCACATGCAAGAATTTGCAGTTCTGAGGTTGTGTTCATATTTATTTTAACTTTAAATATTAGTGTGTGCCTGTGTGCTGGCAGAATCGAGGTCTCCCCCTCCATAATTGGCTTCCTGTCAGAAGATAAGGCAGCTGCTTTCAGGCTGTCCTGTCTCCAGAAGCCAATCGGAACACACAGAACTCTGCATTCTTTTAATACGATTTTATTAGAGCATCGTTCTTCATCCAATTGTCCAAATTGGCAACGCATATTACCATTTATTTCATCACACTCTCCCCTTCTCGGAAAATCAAGTCTTGGTGATGATATTTGTGTTCCTGTACTATTACTTTCTAATATTGTTTTAGCAATAGTACCTATCGACCAGATAATTCCAATCCCTTTATCTGGTCGAAACATTGTGCCTTTTTCATCATAGCAAGTTTTCAGGCTCTCTAACTCTCTCCCCAGATCTCTAGGGTCAAGTTGCAACCACTTGCTTTGAACATCATCCATATTTTTCTTAATACGGTATGACCATAAATAATCGACGCCAGAATTACCCAGCTGTTTCTGATAATTTGTGTTATCCAGGTACACCCCTGTACCGTCAACCTTGCCTTTACTCGATAAATCACCAAAAGTCTTATTCCAAGACCAACTTCTATGTCTACCGTATACCAGCAAGTTACGTGTTTTTATGTCTTCAAGACATTGTTCACATTTAATCCATTTTGTGCCTGTCCATAAACATTCACAAGCATCTTGTCTTTCTCCAAATCTTTGAGTCATTATCACTTCAAGTTTAGGGAAACTAATTCTGCAATCTTCGCAGATTACACACATTGCTGCTTTTATTGCCCCTGGACTTTTGAAATATTGATATTTTGGCATCGTTTGTGGTTTACTATCTTTCAATTCCTTCCTGGATTTGGGTTTACATTTAGCTGGCCCATCTCACCAGATATATTCTCCAAAACTACCACAAATAACACACATTCCCCCAAAAAATGCTTTATCACATTTTATTTTAACAGGTTTACTTAACCTGCCTGTTTGTCTGGCTTTTTCATGGTCAACATTTGTTGCTATATAGTTAGCTTCACATTTTGTCATTAGATTAGTCTCAATTCTAATAACACCTCTTTGATTATGTATTTCCACTAACTTGAACAGCTCTTCTTTATCTTGTTGAAAATTTTCTTGTTTAATTTCTCTTTTTTTCTTTTCATTTCTTACCCAGGACCATAATTTCTCTTATTCCAGTAGCCATTTTCAGCTAATTCCACTGTATGTTTATCAATTATCTTAATTATTTTATCTTTCTTAGTAATCAAATCTTTAAATGGTTTATTTGTATTTTTATTGTCCAACCTGATCCAGACGTCGTCTCCTACTTGGCAACAGTCTTCTGGTTGCTTTTCCTTTAATGCAGTCTTTCGTTTGATCTCTGTAAGATTAACATAAAACATTAGTTCTTCAATATGTTGGTCCCATTTGTCATGATTGCAGTTGGCTCTAATCCAGCTCTTGAGACTGCCCACCGCCCTTTCCGCGATACCATTGCTTTCCGGAGCATATCTCAAGGCCTTTGTTAAAATTATATGTTTCCCAGTTAGAAAATCTTCAAACTGTCTTCCAACAAAATATGTACCATTATCAACTCGTACACTCTCAGGACGGCCCCATGCAATCATTAACTCTTCGATGGATTTAATTATTGCATTTGCTTTTGTTTCTTTTAAAGGTTTTGCCCAAATTCGCCCTGTAAATCCATCCACTGCCACTAATAAGTATTTATTACCTGCTTTAGATCTAGGGTTTAATGGTCCCGCAATATCTAAAGACCATTCTTGATTTTTCCTATCTGGGGTAATTGTTCCATAATCACTTCTTATCGTCTTGTTATAGCCTTTTCGCATGCAGCTTTCACAGTTTAATCTTATATCCCTATACTTCTGTCTCCAATTAGAAATATGTATCTTATTATCTGTCAAAACTTTACCGACCAAATTTACACTTGGATGTCTAATTTGGTCATGTATTTTCTGTATTACATTCTCTTCTGTTTCTTTAATTATCACTATCCGTCTCATGCGTGCTAGCTTGTCAGCTTCATTATTACCTCTTGCGAGCTCACTGTCTTCCTTGGAATGTCCTGGTTGATGGATAACTGTAAGGTCAAAATCGCCTATCATTTCCTGAATTTCTTGCCATAATGTTGCGTGTTCAATTGGCTTACCTTTTGATTTGGTATAACCATTTTCTTTCCAGGTTTGTAAATTATCATTTATTCCTGTTGCAACATAATTGCTATCCGTTACTATTATGGCTTGTGAAATTCCAAGGTTTCTCAGTGTTTGGAGAGCTTTTGCAACCCCCATTAATTCTGCGTACTGAGCCGTGCCTTGCGTGACTCCCTTTTCTGAAACCCTGACCTTACTGCCTTGCTTCACAATAAAAGCCCAGTGAGCCTCTTTGTCTGTGGTCGTTTTAGAACCATCAGTGTAAACAACTGTGTTTTTATATAAATCCACTTTCTTTTTCTGACATTTTTTTAACTCCTTATGCCTAATTATTAAATCTGGATCTAGGAGCATATTTTCCCATCGCTGCCATCGAATATTTTGTGCACGAGCATCTTTAACTTTATTTTTGGAAAGATGAGCCAATACTGCTGTTTTTGTGTTAATAATTATTTTCTGGCCCCGTGCCAGTCCTTTCAACTCGGAATATCTTTTGCTTAGAGCTGCAAGCTGCTTTTCAACACAAGTGAATTTACTTTCTGGATTTTCCCAACTGATTTCCCCGACATAATCCTAATAGGTATGTTACTTTTTTCATTCCTTACTATTAATTGATAACCTATCTCGTCTGTTTCCAAATCAGCTTCTAAATTTTTCCCATCATTTCTTCCTTCCATCTGTCCTGAATTTAAAATAGCTGCTTTGATTTCCTGCAAAGCTTCCTCTGCTTGTTCGGTCCAATTTAAACGTCCACCTTTTATGGTTTTATGGATGGGTTTTGCCATCTGGCTAAAACGAGGGATTAAGTCTCTTACATATCCCATTAATCCCATTGTTTGCTGAACCTGTCTAACTGTTTTTGGTGTCTCAAGTTGGTTTACTCGGTCTTTCATAGACTGAGTAACCCCTCGATTTCCTGCAGAAATCCCAAAACCCAAAAATTCAACCATATTAGTCATTAGTTGGGTCTTTTTTATATTTATTCTCAAACCTGCCTCCGCAAGTCATTTCAATACTTCTTTCACAGTTTTTACATGTTCTTCTTCTTCGTCAGAAACTATCAACACGTCATCTATATAAATTTCAACCTCTAAATCTTTCAGAATTTCTAGCATTATCGCTTGAAATACTACTGATGAATTTGAGTAGCCCTGTGGTAATCTTTGATAAACATAATGTTTATTGTGCACAGTAAATGCAGTTTTTTCTTGACTTTCCTTTGCTAGAGGTATGGACCAAAACCCATTCGATAAATCGATTTTCGAGAAAAATCTACCTTCTCTTATTTTTTCAACCGTGTCTCGTGCATTAATCAAATAACGCCTATCCGGCTTCGTTACTCTATTCAAAGCTTTAAAATTCGTAACTAATCTAAATGTTTTATCGGGTTTCGGTACTAACTGTATCGGGCTATTGGTAATAGCTCCCTTTACTTCCCTTATAATTCCTTGCTCCTCTAACTCTAGTATTGTTTGTTTTAGTTCTGCTATTCCTTTTTTATTAATCGGGTATTGTCTTTGAGGTTTATGGATTCCTCCCTCAATAACGTGCAAATTTATCACTTACTTTCCCGCAGTCATTTTTACTTCTCCCATATGGGGTTTTCCTTAATTCTGACATTAACTGCTTCTTTGCCCACTGTGAACCCTTCATTTCTTTTTCTATTCTTTCTAATTCTTGCTCATAATTCACCTCTTTCAATCTTAAAATCTTTTTCAGGTCTTTTGCTGCTAATAAATTTTCAGAACCCTCAATCATAGTAATTCCATATCTTTCCCCTGTCTTTTCCATTTTTACTTTTCCATCATATGTTTGTACATGAATTGTACCGTTTTCTTCTAATGGCTCAGCTGAAATTGAGATTTCTGCCCCCGTATCAATTAAATAATTTGTTCCTTGAATGTCAATATTAAATTTTCATTTTCCTCCTTTACTCTGGGGTTACAAAGTCTCTTTTTCAGCTGGCCGGCTAAACTTCATTCTGTGTCAGAATCAATCCTCTCCTTCTTAACAGCTTTGTCTATTCTCTCCTTTTTAGGCTGAGAATTTTTCTCTGTCTTTTTAATTACCTTATTACTCCTAATTTTTCTTGAGTTTTCTGTTTTGTTCTTATCTTCTATTACTTTAACTCTTTCTGCGGGAGTCATATCTTCCCACTTTTCTGCTGGAATAAAGCCTGTCTTTTGTGGGGTTCCCAAGCTCTTTTTCCCCCTGGTTGTTTATGCATTGCTTTCCTTGCTGTGTTAAAAATCTGCCTATTTCCAGAAAACTTATGCACTTTCCTTGTTTCGCTCTGGAATCCTGTGTCGTTCTTTTTAAACCCCTCATGCTTATTTATTTGAAATCTATTATTTTTAAATTTCTTTTTGACCTGTAGTCCTTGATTTTGTTTATTTTGCGGTGCCATTTTCTTTATTGCTTTCACGTGTCTTGAACTAAGATCATATTCAGCTAATTTTTCTTCTATCTTTTCCCTGGTCGCATTGTTTAACAAGGTAACCAGCCCATGTCCGCCTGGAATTCTCCTACCTACTTGTCTTAATAGTGGAACTTTTTCAGCATTAGGAATCTCCTGTTCAATAGATAACCAAATTCCTAATAAAGGAACCTGCTCTTTTTGGGCATTAATAAGGGTTTTTTCCCATTCTTTAACTTTATCTTCCATACCTGTTAGATTCCTCATTTTCCCTAATGCTTCAGCTGAGATAGGATGACCAGTACAGGTTTGTACAAGCCTCGTAGCGGCATCCCGACTCAGTTGTGCGTTTTCTGCTGCTTTCATTATCCGGTCTGCATATGCACTCGGGTCTTCATGCAATTTTTTATTTCCTACTTGCTTCCTTACTGCTTCTGTAAGCTGTAATTCCAGCAGCTTTACTTGTACGCTAGTCTGATTTTCCTCAACCTCTTGAGGAGGTATAAATCCTAATTGTGTGGACGGAGCTGAAAATCCAGGAGTTGCTGGTCTAATTCTAACTGTTTTTCTAGGCTCTGTAATTTCTCTCTCCCAGTCTTCCGCCTCCTTAGACCATTCATTTCTTTTTATTGCTTTCCTAGTTTTTAATTTTTCCATCTCTTTTTGCAGACTTTTAATTTCCGATTTCAGTGACATTACCACTTGGTCTAGTTCTTTAACTACTTTCCTATTATATTCATATCCTTCTTGAAACAATGTTTGCTTCCCTGTTTTAGACCATCCTTCTGTCCGAGCGATTCTCTGGGCAGACGGGGAGCGGCTTGCTGACCTCATCTGTCCGTAAGTCAAGCTTCTATGTTTGACAATTTTCCGGTCCCAGTTTTTTGTCAATGTTCTACCTCGTTTCTCACTGGTAGGATTTTTGTATTTAGTCCCTCTTACATTAACTTCAGGCCAGTCATTTTCTATTCGGTGTGACACTCGTTTTAACTCAATCTGTTTTCCTTTCTTATTCTGCAGCCTAGTTTCTTTATTAATATTTTCTGTTTCGCTGCTTTCACTATCTACCCAGTATAATGAAGAATCTGATATGTCTGAGTCGTATGCTAACTCCGACACTTCGGATTCAACTTCGGACTCTGTTTCACCCTGTTGTACTTCTCTCACCCCTACAGGTACAGTCCACTGAGGAGCCGATGGCTGAGAGGGTCCTGGCTGGTCTTCCTTCTCCCTTTTTTCAAGAATTTTTTCTAGTTCTTCTTGATTTATATTAGTCATTAATAAATTTATGGTTAACTGACCTTCTTGGGACATGTCTGTAATTCCCGATATTATTCCTTCTATTACTGACGTTACTGGATGTTTAAACTGCCCGGTTCCCATTAAAGTCATTTGTATTTGATCTTCTTTTCTATTTAGTGTTTCTCTTATTACTGCTGCTGTTATTGTCCTGGCTTCCAGCCAGGAGCGTTCCGCACTACACAGCTCTTCCCTGCAATCTGTCATTACCGTATGCGCCACGTAACCACTGAGGAAGCCCAGTGGTTACTCTCACTGTTGCTGCATTTTGGGGTCCCAGTATAGCTCTCATATTTTCTATTTCCTGTATTGCTTGAATACCTAGTTTACTAAAAATTGCCCCTGCTGTTCCAGATCCAGCTGTCATTTGTTTATTTCCATTTAGTATTACAACACCCCCTGCTGTTCTCTCAATTAAACTGTCTCTAATAAGCAGGCTCTAATAAGCAGTCTTATTCTGCCTATCTCTAGCTCGTATGATTCTGGGGTAGGTGTGTATTGATGGGCAATTGTAATAACACTTTCCCGGTCATCTTCTTCATTTACCGGTATTGTTAAGCGGATTTCTTCCGTTTGTTCAAAGTCATTCATACCAAGCTGATACTTCTTGACTTTTTCCATGTCTGGTATTGCTCCTCTTTCTCTTTTTAGTGCTTTACCTACCATATCAAAAATCTCTATTTTGCCTTCATCTCGTTTGCTAATAGTTTTTATTATATTTTCCGCTTCTGGGGTTTTACACTGCAATTGTATTTTACAGTTTTGATCTTTCCCTAATTCTTGCATCCATTGCAATACTGCTAGACCTACTTCACTTTCCTCAAATTTTCCTGCTTTCAGTCCTTCTTTGGACGGAAGCCACAGGAGTATTTCTCCTGGTTCCATCTCTTGGACTGATGTCTCTGCCTGCATGGCTATCTTTTGCCATCCTAGTACACGAGAATCACCCCATGTATATGCTTGTATAAAAATATTGCTGGATTTCTTCTGGGCTTTTGCTGCCATAGCTTAACCTCTTTGGTAACTCTTTACCTTATTTCTTATGTGCACATTTAACCCTTTCTGGGTTTTCTTTAAATAATCTTTTCTAGATTATTTCTTCCTGACTATGTTTCTCTAGTCATCTTTTATTTGGTAATTTATCGTTCCTTCATATACTTAAGCATATCCACGCACACGCTATTTAGCAGGCGCTTAACTGTTCAATTCTGGCCAGTAATTGAACAATTAAAGCCCCACGTTGGGCGCCATGTTTTATGGTGTGTGCTTTAACCTTACACCTTTAACCTTATTATTTATTATCCTCAGGTTAGGTAGAGTAAGTCAAATCTGACATAAACCATAAGCATTCAAATGGTACTTACAACTTGTTCAGAAGACTTCTCTGTGGTTAGTTCTTGCTCAAGGTTTATTAACAACAATACTGGTAGACAATTGCATGCAATTAGTATAATAGTTATTTATTAATATTTCAAAAAATTAAAATTAAACTAAAACTAATAGCAAAGGTACAATATAAAGCAAGGTATAAATCAAAGGTACAATCAGCTGGGTTTCTTGCGTCGAGAGATACCGCTAAATCAGTATCCGCCTGTTCAGTTTTCTCATCAGTCTTTTATACTCAAACATTTCACTGCCGAAGTCAAACTCTCTTCTGTTGTCATCAACTGGAGAGCTGCCAAGTCTTCCATGACCCTTTTAAGGTGTTTCCGACGTAGCCTGCCAGCTCTCTTCTTTGCTCTTTTTCTCTTTGTCCTCCGTTTCTTCGTCTGTAAAATATACCTTATCTACAGCATTACATTTTTCTTAAAAGCAATTCTTATCTAATACATACATGCTCTCTACTCTAAATTACTTAATATAAACATCTACTACTTTTATAATGTTAAGTGTACATGCATAGTAATTGGTATTATTTTTTGTATATAATGTCCAATACATTTTCATGCAGCATTACTACTTGGGTTACATAAAAGTTACATAAAAGTATTACAAAGCAAAACAGACATTAATAAAGACAGAGTAATTGCAATTAATCATCTTCATTAACAGTATCCAGGGCCCTGGAGACCTTCCTCAGACCTGAACAGAAAGACCATCAAGGCCAGTTCACTGCAGTCCACTGTCATATGGACCATATGACCAGATGTTGCAGGCCGAGCCACAAAGGTCAGTGGATTTCCACAGGGAATTCATTAAATTAGTGCCACTTTAACTTCAGTCATTTTTTCCCCAGAATTCAGTTTATCCATGTTGTATCTGAATAGTTGCTGTGGTTGCATGATACAGGTCAAAAAATCAATAGAAGATGGCACATTTGTGGCTTTTTGTCACTTTCTGACTGATGTTTTTGATGGAATAACCAAGTTTAGTCTCCTACTTCAGAAAAATGAGACCATCCTACCTCAAGTAAGGGAGATGAATGGGATATAATTTTAATTTATATTTGTTATTAGCTTCAGCTGTATTTGTAAAAGTGCTTGATATGTTTAAACAGGCAGTTTGTGCCCTTGGAAATCTGCTGGTGACCACAGAGGTGATGGCAGCAAGACCTAAGCCTGGAGGCAGACTGTCCCAGTTCCTGGCTGACCTTAGGCTGCAGCAGAGGCAGCAGGATGAGCAGGGTCACGGTGAAATGCCAATCTACAAATTCCAGGTACATTTATGATTTGGTTTCTGATATAGGAAATACTCTAAAAAACAAAATATTTATAATATCAAACTCACAATGCGTGTTTATGCTATCATACACAGACAGTTACACTCAAAGGGGAAGTGTCTAAGCTGGCAGAAGATGGTACTGCTAACACTGAACTTCAAAGAGCAATGGAGCGACAATCAAATCCACTGTTGAACATTTGAAAAGATTCTGTAGCCTCCTAGGCAAGTGTACTCTGTCTTATGAACACGTTGATAGATCAGAAATTCTATTACTCATTTATTAAGATGTCTTTATCCTTTCAATAGGTGAGGATGATGCTAAATCTGCCACAACCAAGGCTGTCAAATGCTTCAACATCTTCAATTATGACAGCTGGCCTGAAGACCAAGAGGAGTTAGTGGACCATGGTGCTGATGACCTTGCATTCCTCTTGGATCACTTCTCCCCTGTCCTCACAAGGTAGCATGATGGACAAATAAACAGTATGTGTGCTGGTAGCAATCCTGTAAATTTAAACACTGATTGACTGTTCACTGAATCGATGTCAATTCCAGAAATGGTGTCAACACTGAGCTGGCAAAAGATGAGTTTGTGGGCCTGAAGCTGTTAATCGCCAGGATGTTCAAGGACAAGACCCACCTCTGCCTTTGGGAGCTGATGTTAACCAGAGAGCCTGTTCAGAGTACAAGGTTTTACTGTACATTTCGATATCAAAGTCAATGTCAACTTTGATATCTAAGACAACTTTGACAGTTTGTACATCCCAAGTTTTAATGTGTTTTGTATGTTTTTCTGAACATATTGCACCTTGTCCACATTCTGCTGGTCCTCCCTGTTTCATCTGCTGTTTGTGACAGAGGCTTCAAATCAGAATCAAATCAGATATCAGAGCATCCCTTCACACAGACACAGTGGAAGATCTGATAAGAATCAGTGTGGAGGGACCCAGTTTGGAGGATTTTGATGCTAGGGAGAGTGTGGCAAGCTGGTTTAGCCAAGGCCAAAGGGCAAGAAGGCCAAATTACAAGTGTTGGCCATCTGAGGGGCATGTGACAGCAAGGGGGGACCCGCTTTGAGCCATGAAATGTTAGGTCTCAGATCAAGGAAGCACTTTTAAACAGTAGCACTTTCAAACAGTAGCACTTTCTATTTTGCAATGTTTTATTTTGCTTAAAATGTTTCAGTTTGGCAGCTCAGTGAAGCATTTTAAAGATTTTTTTTTTTTTTTAAGATTTTAATTTTTATATACAGTATAATTGTGCTTCAAATAAAATTAAAAAAAGTATTTACCTACACCTTATTCTTGTTTAAAATAATTTACATAATATATACGAAATGTATATGAAGCGTGATAAAAAGGTGACCTTGAAATTGTGGCGTTAAAGGCGACGCGATACAAGGAAAAATTTGGGTGCACCTAAATTTTGTGCTGGTGCACCTAAATAAAAAAAAGTTAGGCACACCAGTGCAACCAGGGTAAAAAGTTAGTCTAGACCCCTGCATTACAATATCCCTTAAAACTAATAAAATATCTACAAAGTTATGACTTGCTCTATAAATCATAGAATAGAGACATCATTAGGAGATTTAGGTCACAGAAAACAAGCTAGGCCTATTTGACTATCAATGTCACACAATCATGTTCCTTCACAGAAGAAGCCGAATGACTTGTGTGATCATTGTCAGGTATGGGATCTATGGCTTAATTGTAAAGCGTAATTTATTTTTTTGTAATATATTAGTGATTTGAACAAAACAAATTAATGAATGACTGAAGTTCTTAAATCAGTGATTAAGACATTTACTGCTCTGTAGTGGCAGTTATTTTTTAAGAGCATCACGTGTTAAAAAAAATGTTTCATATTTTAATATTAATAAAAAAGTTACCTAAAAATTGTCATTTATTGAGTCATGTTTTTTTAATTTATTTTAAATGTGTGTTTTCTGTTGTGTGGAACGAAACGTATGATTTGGTGATAGAGGTTGTTTTTTTGCATTTGGGTGCATAAGTAAATAAAGACTTGTTGTTTTGTGTCAGGTTGCTACTGTCAAGGTGAAATCAATTCATGTCGGTTCTGTGAGTGAAACCGTTGAGATCAGGGGAGTACCAGTGGATATGCAAACTTGTTACGGAGCTGATCACACCGATTGTATCAAGCTGAATTTGTGGGAGACCCAAGTGGGAGCATTGGTAAATCGTAAGAAATGACCAATCTCTCCACTAGGGAGTTTGCGGGTGATCTGTATGTGACCCGATCTACACAAATGAAAGAGGTGCCAGCTCTTTCTGATCTGGCCATAGATTCTCCATTTGCAGTCGACGAAGGAGAAGTTACAACACTGACTGGTGAGATCAATGGTGTCGAGGTCAGTGTCCGTCACTGCTGTGTCAAGTGCCATGCTTGGCAGGCTGACTTTGATGCAAAAGCGAAGTTTAACTGTATAAAATGTGGGCTGCTGCAAAGGATGGTCAGTTTTCAGCCAACTGTCACAGCAAAAATCTCTGTGTCAGGTGAGTTTGGAGAAGATGAATTGAAACTGTCCAATACAGTTTGGAAGAATCATTTACAGTAAGAGGGACTGGGCAACTTACTTTTGGATGCGCAGAATGTTGAGGAGTATTTACTGGAAATGGGGATGTGTTCGTTCAAGATGCAGAAGAGTGTTGTGACTGCAGTCAGCAAGGTGAAGCATGATGGAAAGGCTGAAGCTGAAGTCGGAGATTTGCTTGGAGAAGGTCAGCAAGGTGAAGCATGATGGAAAGGCTGAAGCTGAAGTCGGAGATTTGCTTGGAGAAGGTAGGAAGGTGAAGCATGATGGAAAGGCTGAAGCTGAAGTCGGAGATTTGCTTGGAGAAGGTCAGGAAGGTGAGATGGAAAGTTGGTTTGATGAGTGTGCTGAAATAGAAAGTGAGGTTTTGTTGGCTGACACTGTGCCAGCTGAAGATAAGCGTTTGTTGGACAATCCTGTATCAAGTTAAGCTGACAATTTGCAGGATAAACCTGCTAACTGAAAGTTATAGAAGCACATGAGAAAGGCGCTATATAAATAAAACTTATTAAAAATGGATTATTATGGGTTATACTTACGTTTAAGTGATTTCAGAAAGTTCAGATTTCTTTTGAAAAGAATGGTCTAGAATGACACTTATTTTGTTTAGAATGCCTAACTTATAGTGTTTAATGTAAGTTTTTATTTGAAGGTGTTCTTTTATTAAAGTGTGCGCTTTGTTATTTTATCCTACTCCATTTTATAACATTTTAATAGTTTCAGTAAAAGTTCCTTTACCATGTTTGAGTGTTTGTGTTGTTTTCATAGTACCAGTATGAAGAGGGTGTAATATTTTTGGGGAATCAGCTTTAGAGTTGGTTAAGTTTTTTTCTTTTTTTTATCTGTGGCATTTATACATTTTGCAGTAGTTAACGGTTTTAAAATTGAAGACATTGTAGTTTCTGTTTATATGAAATTGTTGAGGCAATTTGGAAGTAAACTCTTCAAGTCAATGTTCTTCCAGGACCGACTTCGGACACTTCTGGTGTTGGAGCCGGTGTCAGCAGAGCTTTACCGTTTCAAGAAGGTGGAATCGGTGTAATGATTTTAATAAATATACTAATTTTATACATTTCTATTGTAAAACAATTGTCTTTTTTTTACACCTAGGTACAGCCTAAATTTGTGGTCGTCGAAATACCAGTGTGACCATATTTTTTATGACACTCTCGTGGGTAACGGTGGTGTCTTTTGGGATGCTCTGGGCATGTACATGAACATTACACACCGCTTGGAGCCATAAGTAGGTTATACAATGATTTAAGTGATATAAGTGATATTTCAGTAAAAAAAAAAAAAAATTCCAGAAAGTATCATTATCACGTTTATGTCTGTTTTGATCTTCTGTTTGTCTTCAGTTTTAGTCACATGTCCTTTGTTTTCCCGCCACTCATCTATCTCCATGCCAACCGTCATTAGTCCATCATCATCACCTGTGCGTTGTTATCACTTTCATCTGTGTCACCTGGTTTATGTTCATCAGTGCCTGTATTTAGTTTGCTTGTGTTCAGTCTGTCTTGGTCGGTTCTTGTCAATGTTACGGTTTGTTATCACCAGTGTGTATCTTCTGCCTGTTTGTACTCTGAGCATTTATTATTATAAGTAAAAGTTTATTGTTCTTGGAAATTCGACTTCTCGTCTTCCTCTGCATACAACACCCGTGACAAAAGAACCGACCTAAAAAGGTAATGGAGGACGACGCGATGGATGCTTCTCTGGAGGAATTTGTTGAAGTTTACCTGCATCTGCATCAGGACGTTTACTGGGAGGAAGAGTTCTTAAAGCAGCGGTTCTGGAGAGGACTGGATGACCCACTAGCCCAGATACTGCTGCTCGAAGACTTAAATCTACCTTTTGCTGAGTTTATGGACAGAGCTCTGTGGGTTTGCGGATCCTCCCTCACAGTGGGAGTCGTCCTGAGTCATGGTAAGAATGACTTAATTAGACTTCCGGTTTGGCAATGTGAAGTACAGACACGTGTCAGCAGAGCTCCCGACAGTTTCTGATAAAGTACACTTTAATATCGCAATTTAAGAAGTCTAAATCGTTTTTATAAGTGTTGAAGTGGTGCTTAGGACAATCGTACTGATACAGCAAGATGAATAAGAACAAAGCGGCTTCAAATGCCCCACCAACAACGAGAACCAGTTTAGCTAGCAAGTTAGCCATGATGGCTAGCGCAGAGAAATCTGAAGAAGCTCTTCCAGATAATGGCGGTGTCTCCATGAGCCAGCTAGTAACGGAGCTAACAAAGCAACGAGCTTCGATAAAAGAGGACATCTCCGCTCTGATCCAAGAGTCAATGGCGCCGCTTCAGGCATCGGTGAATGCTTTAACTGAGACTTTGGCAAGTTTCCAGTCTCGCTTGTGTGCTACAGAGACACTTGCGGGCGATAACTTCGCTGCGCTGACTGCGGCCGAAACAACTATCAAAACTTTGAAAGCGCAAAACGCGACACTTCTGGATCGAGTTGATGACTTGGAAAACCGGTCGCGGAGAGCAAACCTCAGGATCCTAAACGTCCCGGAGAGCAGCGAGAAAGGCCAACCCACAATCAAGTTCGTGTCCGAGATGTTAATGGAAGTCATGGGTCCCGAAGTTTTTGAAAAGCCTCCTGAATTGGAACGAGCACACCAATCTTTGGGGCCAAAACCACAGGAAGGTCGGCATCCTCGCCCACTGGTTGTGTGTTTTCACAGATTCCAGGAGAAGGAAAAAGCGCTAAGATGGGCCAGACAAAATGAGGCAAAGTATAAGGATTCTACTTTGAGGATCTATCCTGACATCTCCGCCGATCTCGCCAGAAAACGCGCCGCTTTTAAAAACGTCAAACAGTTGCTGTATCAGAAGGATGTACGATTCCAGTTGCTTCATCCAGCACGACTACGAGTTCGTTTTGAGGACGAAACACTGCTTTTCAATACACCTGATGAAGCTCAGCAGTTCTACGATCAGCGGATCGCCAGATGTGAATAAACCTTTACATTATGGCAGCAATATTGCGAACTACAGAAGAGACATGTTGACTAGGTAGGCCTAAAACACTACAATGTCTGGAAAACTTAACGTTACATCTCAGCACAATCTTTTTAAGTGCACTTTTTTTTTTAGGGTCGTAAGTGGTTTATGTTCTCGACTGAGTGGACAATTGCAATGCCCTATTTTCACGATTCATTTAGTAGGCTTAAGTCATAGATCCTACATTTGATATCAAGTTTAAAACGCCTTAAGTGATGGGTCTGTTTTTGGTCTATTACATAATGCACTTTAATTAGATGTGCTTATTAACAGGTTATTTAGTAGTAGTGATGATGATGAACATCTTTACCGTTGATTGGCTCATAATGTAGTTTATTTTTTTTATTTTTTTTATATGTATATGTAATATATATATATATATATATATATATATATATATATATATATATATATATATGTGTGTGTGTATATGTGTATATATATATATATTATAATTATTTATGTGTCTATGTGTATGTATGTATATGTGCATATATATATATATATATATATATATATATATATGTATGTATGTGTGTGTGTGTGTGTGTGTGTATGTATATATATATATATGTATATGTATATTTTTTTTTAATTTATTTTTTTTATTTTTTTTTTTTTTTCACATTCACATTTTTTTGTTAATTTATCCGGCATTTTGTCTGGTAATGGTGCCTGTGGTCCGCTTACACTTATTGGTAGGCTTGATTTTAAATTTTATGTTTACGTTTTTCTGGATAGCTACATTATGTCGGGAGCTCTGGGAAATAACGGAAAAGGATATGGACTTGGATCATCGGGAGTTGAGGGATAGTTGTGAGCTGCGGTTTGTCTTTGTTCAACAGACAGATCTAGAATGTATTATAGTTTGGTTGGGTTTGTCAAAATGTACCATTTGCCTTTTTTTTTTTTTTTTTTTCTACATTTTCCATGGGACGTCAACCACAGACAGAATATACATCTTTACGAGGGTATACGATATTTGGGCACACAGACATCTATTGATAAATAATGATAATTACTGGTAATAAGGTGACAAATACTGGAGGGTCAGCTGTGCGCTTGGTTAGTTGGAATGTTAGAGGTTTAAACGGACCAGTGAAAAGAACTCGCATATTTACGCATTTGAAGAGATTAAATACAGAAATAGCCTTTCTACAGGAAACGCACCTACGTACTGAAGATCATAACCGATTGAGGAAAACTTGGGTCGGCCAGGTCTACCACTCGAATTTTAACCATAGGGCTAGGGGAGCAGCAATCATTATTCACAAAAGAATACAGTTTACTGCATCGGGAATGATTTCAGATCCCCAAGGACGGTACATTATTGTATCTGGTCATCTCTTCAATATTCCAGTAGTGCTGGTCAGTGTTTACGCACCCAATTGGGATGACGTTAACTTTGTTAAAAAAATATTTTCCTTGTTTCCGGATTTAAACACTTACCATCTTATATTTGGTGGAGATATGAATTGTGTGATGGATACAACTATGGATCGTTCCAACCCTAAAACAGTACCCCTTTTAAAAATGCAGGGGCGTAGCAAGCTTTTCAAAAGTGCGGGGGATGGATATGGTTTGTTTATTCAAGGTCAAGGTCAAGGTAACTTTATTATCCCCAAGGGGCAATTTAGATTGCAGCCAGCAGTAACAAATATATTAATCAAACAACAACAATAAACAAAACCACAGAAGAACATAATTAATATTTGAATTTTGAATTCACCGGATATTGTTAACAATGGTGATAACAGTCGGAATAAATTACCTTTTTAATCTGTTTGTTCTGCATCGCGGCAGACTATATCTGCGCCCGGATGGCAGCAGCATAAATTCATCCCGCAAGGGATGACTGGAGTCAGCCAGGATGGCTCTCTCCTTCTTCAACGATCTGACCTTATACAGGTCATGTAGGTCATTTAAGGGTGTGCCGACAATTTTGCTGCACACCTTCACGATACCTTGCATGCGATTTTTCTGATTAATAGAAAGTGACCCGTGCCAACAAATAAAAGAGAAAGTAAGAACTGATTCAATAAAACAGGAATAAAACATTTCCATAAAAACAGTGTCAACATTAAAACTGCGAAGCTTACGAAGAAAGTGCATGCGCTGATGTGCTTTTTTACACAGCATCAACCTGGGACTCAAAACACAGTTTACTGTCGATTACAGTCCCAAGATATTTGTACTGCTGCACTAATTCAACTGGCTGATTGTCCATCACAGCAGGGGAAATGACATAAGGATTCCTTCTAAAATCGATGCACATATCTTTCGTTTTTGCCACATTAATATTTAAAAAGGAGGATTTGCACCAATCAATAAAATCATTCACTACAGGACCGTGTTCAGGGTCATCACTACTAAGGAGGGACACAATGACAGAATCATCCGCAAATTTAATAATGTGGCGCCGTTCATGATGGCTTTGACATTCATTTGTGTATAAAACAAATAAAAGAGGTGAGAGGACTCAGCCCTGGGGGATCCAGTAGAAGAAAAAAGTGCATCTGATAAAACACTGTTCACTCTCACCCTTTGTGACCTCACTGTTAAAAAATCCATTAGCCAGCAGATAAGTCCAGTATCAATGTTATAAGTGTTCTTCAACCTGTCTGCTAAAACATGGGGCTGAATGCAGTTAAAAGCGGAGGAGAAGTCAATAAATAATAGACGGACAAGGGACTTGGCCCCCTCAAGATGTTTAAAAACCATGTTTAAAAGTGTCCCTATTGCATCGTCCACTCCTCTGCCTGACCTGTAGGCGAACTGGAAAGGGTCTAACTTATCCTGTACCGTGTCCAAAAGTGCATCCTTCACTAGCCTTTCAAAAGCTTTCATGACAAGAGATGTAAGTGCCACTGGTCTGAAATCATTGAGGGTCTTAGGAGTTTGAATCTTGGGCACAGGAACAATTATTGAATCCTTCCAAAGACAAGGGACCATATGCAGCTGTAGAGACAACTGAAAAATGAAACAGAAGATGTCTGCCAGCTGGACAGCACAGTTCTTCAGAACACGACCCCCGATCCCATCGGGACCTGGACTTTTCCTTTCTTTTACACCACGAAAGAGTTTCAAGACCATTAATTTATCAATGGGCACAATATTGTTCACAGGATTTGAATCAACATTTTTAAAAACAGACATCTCCTCACTAAAATCATGGATATTAAAACGATTATAAAAAACATTTAATTCATTAGAAAAGTCCAGATCGGTTTTTCCATTCTGAGTAATGGAAAACTTTTTGGACTGCAACCCCATTATAGTTTTCACGCCCTCCCATGCAGGACGTGAATTTCCAGTACGCAGCAAGTTTTCTACTTTATCTTTATATACACACTTGGCAAGCTTAAGTTCCCTCTTCAACTGTTTAGATAGTGCCCTGTGCTGTATCATGTCCCCCTGATTAAAACTAATGTTCCTCTGATTAATCATGTTTTTTACTGATTTGGAGACCCAAGGTTTATTATTTGGATAAATGAGGATGGATTTTTGGGAGATGATCATTTCCTCACAAAAGGATATATAGGCAGACACAGTTTCTGTCAGTTCATCTAAATCTAGACAAGCATTTTTAAACACATCCCAATCAGTGACAGTAAAACAGTCCTGAAGACAATGAACAGAATTTTCTGTCCATACCGGAACAAATCTTCGTTCCGCCTTCTGCCTCTTCAGGACCGATTTGTACGTCGGAACTAAATAAACAACATTATGGTCAGATGTTCCAAGAGGGGCTCTAGGAAGAGATTTGTAAGCCCCCTTAACCGTCCCAAAACAAAGATCCAGGCATTTTGAGTAACGAGTCGGACAAGTCACATACTGATAAAAATTACAGAGAGACTTCCCCGGTTTACAAACATTAAAATCACCCATAATTAGGATCGGTGCGTCCGGCGCAATCCCCTGTAGCCGCTGCACAGATCTGGTCATGGCTTGAGTGGCCCTGTCAACATTAGCCTTCGGGTGAATATAAACAAGAGTCACAAATAATTGGGGGAATTCCCTTGGAAGATAAAAAGGACGTAAAGATACAGAGAGGAGTTAAATGTCCGGCGTACACAGTGACTCTCTGACGACTACTGTACTGCACCAGTTATTGTTTACGTACAGACACAATCCCCCGCCAAGTGACTTACCGGTCACTACAGGATCTCTGTCCAAGCGGTAGGGAACTCCGAAGCCATCGATCTCCAGATCGGACTGTAAGTCGTGTTCCTTAAGCCATGTTTCTGTAAAGGCGAGAAGACAGGCACTGCTATACTCCGCCAGGAACTTGACGTTTGCCTGAAGCTCATCAACTTTATTCTGGAGTGACTGGACATTAGAGAGGATAACTGTGGGAAGGGGAATCCGCCTATGTCCCTGTCTCCTGAGCCTCTGGCGTACACCGCCACGTCTCCCTCTTTTCCTTGCTGTCGGCCTCGTCTGATGCGCCCTGTTTCTGTTCACTGCGTAAGAGTCCGGCAACCGGAGGATCTCTGCGGGGATAACTGCGGTAGAGTCCACGGTGCCTGCACTGGTGCTGTGCAAAAACAGAAGAAATTCCCGACTATACTGGAGAGATTCTCCATACACGAGAAGTCCGCATAAAAAGTGACACAGCGTCAACAGAAAAAAAAGGCCGGTCAAATTCAGGTAAATCATGTTGCTTCCGCTCATATGCAAATCAGTCCAATAATGGTTAGTAAAAACGATAACGTGGACAAACAGGACAGGTTAAGAACCACGGTTAAAACTGATTAAATAAACACGTAAAACGGTTTAAACCAAAGAAAAACCACAGTTCCCATACATGGACTACACAACACTCTCACACACTGCTGCTGCGTGTCGCCATTACCAGCGCCACCCTCCCTTGTTTATTACCCTTGTAATACCCTTGTTTATTAACAATTCAAACGAAGCATACAATGACAGAAGGGTACAAAAGGTACAACATACAAGAATAAAAAAGCTTCCCATTGAAATGAGTGATACTAGAAAAGTATAAAAACCCTTGGAACAAAAATAAGTCAAAACTCAGTTGTGAAAATACACAACAGTAGACTTGCTAATGAATCAGAATCAGTAATAGGCTACTTTAATAATCCCAGGGGTAAATGTTGTTTGGTACAAACTCCAGATACACAAACAACATATATTATACAAACAACATATATTAAGAACAAAATTATATATATATATAATTTTTTATATAAAGTATATAAAATATATATAAATGCAACCAACTGACCAATGAACAAATCACTACCTCTCATTTAAAAGAACCAAAAGTGCTCTTTCTACCCTCCTTACAGGAGACAAACTGTTCTGCAATCTTTTTTCTGTTTACCCTGTCCAGCTTGTCTTTATGTACATTGCACACAGCAACACTGTTGAGGCGGGTTTGGGTCATGGTGCTGTGTAGCCATGTTTTCAGCCTCCAGAGGCTGCTGAAACTCCTTTCTGACTCTGCTGATGACACAGGCACAACTAGGAGGAGTCGAGCAACTGTTTCGACTTGGTCAAAGAGACCACGGACCTCTGGGGTCATCCCTTGAAGAACAGCAACAATTTCAGTAATTGATTGGAAGCTGTACTTCATTCTGAACAATTGAAGCTGAACTTTGAGGATGTCTGGGTTGATTTCTGGGTACTGTTGGACAACATGATGTATCTTTCCAGTTAAGAGAACTTGTTCCAGGTGCCTTAACATTTGCATTCCCTCCTGCTCAAATCTTTCTCTAAACTGCATGTCAGCAACATCCAGAACTTTGTAAAATTCAGTCCTGTAGTAGTCAGAAGGGGACACATGTACATGGGCAGGAGCACTACCTGTGAAGCGCTGAGGTGGGATACGGACACGAGGAGCGGCAATCGGAGTGAGACGGAGTGTCTCACACATCCTTGTTGCTTTCGTGTAAAGAGCCTGAAAACTCTCTGTGTTTCTCTTTTTGCTAAAACTTTCTTTAACAAAGGCAACAGCTGAAAGCATACCATCTAGGGTCTGTGTTCTGCTCTGGAGGGACATATTCAAAACCTCCAACTCCCCTGTGATCTCCAAAGCACACACAAGACCAAGGACAACATTTCCCTGCTGAAATGTCTCATACAGCCCATGTGCCTTACTAGCCGCATCAGACTCACTCACTGCCATCTCAGCCAAAGCCTTGATAATGCACTCGCACTGGTTTAGCACAGTGTGGATGGCACTAGTGCGGACCGTCCACCTTCTTGGACACAGAGGTCTTATAGTGTGACATGGACCCTCACCCTCCTCAGACCTTGCAATTCCCTTAAATATGTCCTTCAGTTTCCCTGACTGCCCAAACAACACTCCCAACTCATTGACCCAATCCAGAGAATTCCGGATAAATATTGAGTGTGGAAGTGGAAGTGGAAGTGATTGGAAGTGATCTGATGTTGTCAACTATTTCGCGTATGATCACGCTGCTGAACAAAGTCAGGATTTCATTTTGAACCATAGCTGAAGTATATACATCCTTTCTACCACCTGTCAACCACTTGTTTAGAGAGGGGTCATCCTCTGATTTGTACTTCAGAACCTGTTCAAAATTTCCCTCACCAGATTCATGGCCCCTAAAAGGTAAGCCCTGCCTAGCCAACATCTGCACAGCACCAATGATTTTAAGACATCCCCTTGCTTCCTCTTGTTGTTTCACACTCACACTAGAAAGCTGAACCTGTACTGATCGATCTTCATAAATGTGCGTTGTCATGACTATCAGATCTCTCATGCACAGTAAATCGCTCAAGGGCTTTTTTCCAATTTTTATACCCAGATGAAATGAATGCTGAATCAGCATTCTTGGCAAGAGGTGATGTCTCAGAGTTAAAGGCTTTGGAGCAGTAAAAGCACAATACACCCTCAACACCAGGACTCACATGGAGCCATGGAAATTTCTGGTACCACTGAGTTTGAAAACTCAGAGTATATTTGGGCAAGGACTGTTTAGCAATTAATTTTGGATCTGGTTGATTGGGCTTACTGAACTGATGGCGAGTAACAGACGCGTCTGAGTCCTCTGCTCCTCTCTCTACCATTTCATCTTCATCCTTATCCTCTCTGACCTCTCCCTCACTCTGTTTTTCTTGTCTGCCTGCTTTGTGTCTGCCTGCTTTGTGTCTGCCTGCTTTGTGTCTGCCTGCTTTGTGTCTTCCTGCTTCGTGTCTGCCTGCTTCGTGTCTGCCTGCTTCGTGTCTTCCTGCTTCGTGTCTGTCTGCTTCGTGTCTGTCTGCTTCGTGTCTGCCTGCTTCGTGTCTGCCTGCTTCGTGTCTGCCTGCTTCGTGTCTGCCTGCTTCGTGTCTGCCTGCTTCGTGTCTGCCTGCTTCGTGTCTGCCTGCTCCTCCCTCTTCATCTCTGTCTTCCTCACTCCTGGCCACATTCTCACATACACCCTATCAAAATGTTTGAAATTAAATTGTGAATTTATTATAAACACACCAGACACATGCGTGGCACCTGGGATGGAAATAAGCACCACCACCCATAACACAAACACACCCACATGGCCTCTCTTCCTTCATAGACCTCTTTCACAAACTGTAACATTCATTTCATTGCTCACCTGTGAACCTTCATTCTCTGAAACTAATGCCTTCAGCAACTTCCTCTCCTAAACAAGGGTGCAGTGGTAAAGGAAAAGAGTCAGACAGTTACAGCCGTGCCACTAGCAAACCTCAGTGAATATTGAAAAGTAATATCATGAAATAAAAACAATATCTAAGGGTAATAGGCTACTGTTGTTTAATGTAAAAAAAAATTAAACTTTCAGCTTTCAACTTCACTTACAGGATTTCTCTTGAAAAAGCTGTCAATCTTCTCCTGCCTCTTTCTTTTCTGCATCTTAATGATACTGCGTGACAAAAAGACATGTGTGACATAGTGACATGGGTCGGACAGGACAGGACTGCTAAATTTGGCTTATTTCCGCCCTGAAAAGGGGAAATAAAAAAACGCCCACATTTTTCTCTGGTGGTATAAATAATGTTACAATTTACTGTTTTTAAACATTAAAATAACATACACTTTTCTTTCATAGTTCTTCAACAGGTATGCAAACAATGTCATAATTTCTCACTTTTTTCTCCTCAACAAGTACAATCAAACACAAACAATGCTCAAAATATCAAAATCAATTGCTCTGGCAATAAACCCATAAATACACTGATTAACAATGGCAATTTGTTCCACCTCCTCGTCAATTCCCTGCCTTCTTCATCACAGTTACATTATACATTAACGTTACATGCCACATAACATAAGCGAATTTAGCTAACGTTAGCTGCTGAACAATATCCCAATTAGGAATTAGCATTAGTCTAAAAAAAAAAATATAATACCGAAAACACTCGACATGTCAACAAAACATAAACATAACTTCCCAAACACATATCAAGTTTATTTAAAAACCTCGAAAATATAAACATTTATTCAGAGTACCTGGAAAAGGGAGATGTAATGAACTATAACCATAAATTCCCACCTCCTCAGCTCGGTCAGATAAACCTAACACATCAAGAGAGGCGGGACTTAAGGCAGAACAGCCAATCATCAGCCGGTGTCATGTTTGAGAGGGAGGGGGAGATGAGGCAGCCGCAGCGCGCAGACACAGAGCGCCAGAGAAACGACTGAACGAGAGTGACTGTATTTAAGGCGTTTATGCAAAACTGGGGAAAAACTGCAGAAAAAGTGCAGGTGTTGAACCCTCTCACCGGGAAAAGTGTGGGTGTTAAAACACCCACATCCCCCACGGGTGCGACGCCCCTGTAAAAATGTCTCAGATTCTTGCGGGTTATATGACCAGTGGCGGAGCCAGGATTTTTTCATAGGGGTGGCCAGGCAAGGGCCAGCAAACAGTCTGGGGTGGCATATAAATCTTAATTATTTTAAATAATGTATTGGACTGTTTTAGTGCCTTCCTACACAACTGAATACAGTTCATTTGTACTTAATTGTAATTGAGATAGTAGTGAATAAGGAATCATGGAATACTGAGTGAATTTGATCTTTTTTATTATTATTAGCTACTTACCACCTCCAGGCATATTAATAAAGAGTACACACACTATAGCTAAAGCTCAACTTGCTCAGTTAGCTTGGTTCTGGTTCTCAAAACCCCCAACATTCTTGCACCTTCATGGATGAGACATGCAGAACTACTGTAGTTCGAAGATTATTTAACCTTCATTGAATTTTATATAATCAATTAACTCTTCAACTTTCTATATTAGTTGTCAAAATAAAGAATCTAAACCATTCTATCATACCTAAATTAAAAAGGGGGGAAAACATCTCTTTTGAATCCCTATGTGCAAGAATGTGAACAAGGCGGAAGTAAACAGCACATAAATACCAGAATGTAAAATTAGTTATTTTATGGATTTAAAAATGATAATTTTTGTTTTTCCTTTACAAATTAACGCAAAATTACCGCCTATCTTCTAGTAGCCTACAAATGCACAGTGCTCACATTTATTTGAACATTTAAAAAAATCACATAGCCTATCAGTTTGTGGCTTAAATTGTGATTTCACATGGCAGAATATTTTAGTCGAGACATATGTGACGCATATATAACAAATACATGCATGCATGCAGTTTTGACACAGATTTTATCGCCTTTTTGATTATTTCATGAGTTAGCTAATTGACGACAGAATTACTGCTACAGCACGCCACATTGCGCGTGATGTGCAAGTACGTCAGGCTGTCAGGACAGGAAAGTTAGTTTTACTGACATTTGTTGACCTTACAACATCTCATTTTACCGCAGATAGCCTGATTCAGGACAACGCGCTTTTCTCCGCATCTGACAGAAGTGTCACAAGCTTTCACACAGATCTTTCAAAATAAAAGTAGAATCGGAAAAAAAAAAGAGAATTACGTTGTTGTTTCTTTGAATGGACATTATGCGACTCACTCAAAACGGTCTCGCAACCCACCAGTTGAGGAACATCGATCACTGCTCAAGCTCATTCGGCACCCGTACATTTCCGCACTCATTTGACTTGCGCCTGGCGCTGAGGTGAAGTTGGAGTGCGCGTCTGAAAAGTCTCACGTTTTTTGTGGTCTTAAAGCGACGGTTCTGTGTTTTAAAAACACAATTCTTGTAAAAATAAGAGCGAGACAGAAAAAGCAGTTGTGAGAGGGGTGGCCAAAGGGGTGGCCAAGCTTAAGCCAAGGGTGGCCATGGCCACCCCTGGCCACCCCCTGGCTCCGCCACTGTATATGACACAAATTGGTTGTGTGGATCCATGGAGGTTTTTATTTCCTGATAAAAAAAGAATTCTCATGCTTTTCACATGTCCACCAGACTTATTCAAGGATAGATTATTTTTTTACTGATAAAAGACTTATCCCCTCAATAAAAAAGGTAGAATACTCTGCTATTGTTGAATCAGACCATGCCCCCGTCATTCTTGATATTTGTTTTTCTTATAATTACCCATCGCAGCCTGTGTGGAGACTGAACACAACTTTAATTTCAGATGCAACCTTTTGCGAATTCATATCTAGCGCGATTGACAACTTTCTACTAGTTAATAAAACAGATTCTATATCACCATCATTATTATGGGAGACATTCAAGGTTGTAACAAGGGGAGAAATAATATCGTACTCTGCCTCACGTAATAAAGTAAAGAAACAAACACAGGAGAAACTTATTGAATCTATACAGAAAATTGATCACCAATATGCTATGGCTCCAACACCAGAACTACATAGAGAAAAACTGAGCCTTAAGACACGATATGATTTATTATCGACAGAAAAAACAGAGCGTGATTTGGTTTTTGCCCGTGCTAGGTTTTATGAACCTGGAGAAAAGGCAGGTCGTCTTCTCGCCCAACAGTTAAAAATTAAATCAGCATCCCAGCTTATTCCCAAGATTAGGAAAACTTGCCAAGAAATTACATTGGATCCTCAAGAAATTAATTCTACTTTTCAAAAATTCTATTCAGATTTGTATACTTCCGAATTTCCACAGGACGACACTCTTATGTCAACATTCCTGGCTAATGTAAACTTACCTTCAGTTAAACAAGATCAAAAGAGTAATCTGGATAAACCTTTACAACTTCAAGAGATAGAAGACTCAATCAAAGTGTTACGTTCTCTAACTGTCTAGGGGTCGGAAGGAGAAGTAACAAAGGAAAGAAAACGTAAAACTAACAAAAAAAAAGGGCGAGAACACACTTCAATTCCTCTGTCCCAGAGTGAAGACCACACTAGATGATATATGAATCAAAGAAAGGATTTTATTTACAATGGCAAAGTAAAAGACAAAACACAGGTAACTGGGAGCAATGGCTCAGGGGAGAGCAAGGCCCAACATAACAAACAAAACAGCCCTCTACCTAATTTAGGAGGAATCCTAAATAACCTAATATTAAAGAAAAAGAAATTAACAACATAAACTTCCCTCAACTCCCTCGCTATATCAAAAACAGGGACAAAACAGTATTAAAGAAAAAAAAGGCACTCACTCCCTACAGCTTCCCTCACAAAAGAGCTCAACAGATTAATAACAAAATACCTTCTGGTTGATTTCGTAGTGAGAACAAGATCTCTAAGTACCAGCCACTGCTGAACTCAGTTAGCCACCGCTAACTCACAAGTTTAGTCTCACTGTCAGACAAACATATCACAGAAGCAAACCGCATTCAATCTGGAGCAGGGGAGAAGTGTGTCTTCAGAGCAAGAGACAGCAAGCAAACAAAAACACAGGGCACACAACCATGCCCACACAGTCATAAATGATCATAATAACAAATAAATGAATGAATACGTCCTTGGACGTAACACTAGATAAATAAATAAATGAATACGTCCCATGGGACGTAACAAAAGCCATGCAGAGCGGTAAAGCCCCGGGACCAGACGGATTTCCCGTCGAGTTTTATAAAAAATTCTCTTCAAAACTGTCTCCTTTACTTCTCAGTATGTTCAATAATTCTCTCGAACAGTCAACATTGCCATCAAGTCTTACACAGGCCCATATCACAGTGCTCCTGAAACCAGATAAAGACCCCCTGGATTGTAGTTCCTATAGACCGATTTCCTTATTAAATGTGGATGTTAAAATTTTATCTAAAGTATTGGCCTCTAGAATAGAGCATATAATTCCAGACGTTATTTCACAAGAACAGACGGGCTTCATTAAGGGATGTCACTCTTTCATTAATATTCGAAAACTTTTTAATGTTGTGCATTCATCTGCGTCGGAGGAAAGTCCTGAAGTGATTATTTCTCTGGATGCAGAGAAAGCATTTGATAGAGTTGAATGGAACTATCTATTTGCAGTATTAGACAAATTTGGATTCGGTTCAAAATTCACTTCTTGGATTCGCCTGCTTTATCATCAACCAAGGGCAGCTGTAGTCACAAATAAAATATGCTCACAATATTTCTCTCTGTCTAGAGGTACACGGCAAGGTTGTCCCCTTAGCCCTTTACTATTTGTTTTGGCTATAGAGCCACTATCATCAGTACTCAAAACCTCACAGTCTATTAGTGGTATTAAAAGAATGAATGTCGAGTATAAAGTTTCTTTATATGCTGACGATCTATTGTTATATATAACTAACCCGCTGTCATGTGCCTCACAGATTGTGAAGATATTTAAAGACTACGGGGTCTTTTCAGGTTATAAACTAAACTTTTCTAAAAGTATATGCTTCCCTATAAACCATTTGGCAGATCAGATTATGGATACAGACTTGCCCTTTTGCATATCAAAATCAGGATTTAAATACTTAGGAATTAATATTACTCGTTCATACACTGATCTGTTTAAAGCAAATTACAGTCCCATACTTAAAAAACTTGAATCTGACTTCCAACGATGGAGTGTTATATATTTGTCTCTAGTTGGTAAAACCAATTGTGTTAAAATGAATGTGCTACCCAGATTATTGTATTTGTTTCAGAGTCTTCCAATTTTCCTGCCAAAGTCCTTTTTTCAGTCAACTAATAGGTTGCTTCTTTTATTTGGGGTGGCAAAAAACCAAGAATACGTAGAGAGCTTCTTGAGAGACCAAAAAAGGATGGAGGATTGGCTCTCCCGAATTTGTTAAATTATTATTGGGCAGCAAATTTACAAAAAGTCGTTTATTGGTTCCAGTCTCCACATAGACTGGTGTGCAGCAGAAGCTAAATCATGCGAGTCAACATCACTTGCTGTGCTGATTACAATGAAGTTACCATTCTCACCATCGCAATTCTCCTCAAGTCCAGTTGTAATTTCGACTCTCAAAATATATAACCAGTTTAGACAAGCATTTCAACTCACAGATTTTTCCTTGGAAAGCCCCATATGTAATAATCATCTTTTCCCAGCTGCCAAGCTGGATTCTACTTTCAAGCAATGGCAGCACCTAGGCCTAGTTAAATGTAGTAACTTTTTTATTGATAATAATTTTGATAGTTACAATGATCTTGTTAAAAAATTTAGTCTTCAAAACTCCGGCTTCAGGCTTTCAGGCTTTAGTGGCGCAGGTGTCCGGGCTCACCCAACAGATCCAACAACTCCGGATTCCCACTGCGCCACCCACACCGCCGATTCTTCCACCACCTCCAGCGGAACCCTCCCAGTCAGAGCCTCGTCTGCCGATTCCCGAGCCCTATTCAGGTGAATCTAACTACTGTCGAGCTTTCTTAACACGATGTGAAATGCATTTCTCCCTTCAACCCAGGACATTCCAGGAAGAACGAACCAAAGTGGCGTTTGTCCTAACCTTGCTGTCTGGGAGGGCGGCGCTATGGGGAACGGCGGTGTGGGAAAATCAGGACGAATGCTGCTCCTCGTTCCAGCGGCTCTCTGACGAGATGCGGCGAGTTTTCGATCGCTCTGCTGCGGGAAGAGAAGCTGCCAGGGTGCTGGCGGATCTAAGGCAAGGGGAGAGATCCGTATCTGACTTTTCGATTGAGTTTCGAACCCTGGCAGCAGAGAGCCAATGGAACGAGGAGGCGCAGTGGGCTGGCTGACCGCGTCCAGAAGGAAATCTACGCCATGGACCTTCCCACCAAGCTCAATGACCTCATTGCTCTGGCCCTGAGAGTTGATGCACGTCTTTCACATATGGATCGACAAGTTCAACCCAACCGTCCATCTGCAGGGATCGAGGGACAGCGTTCTGGAGGCGGGGGCGCGGTCAGCCCCGTGTACGATCCTGAGCCCATGCAGGTGGGTCGAGCCCGGCTTTCCCGGGAGGAGAAGGAGAGGCGGAGATCCCTGGGCCTTTGTATGTACTGTGGAGGAGCTGGACATTTCGCATACAGTTGTCCGTTAAAAGGCCCAGCCCGACAGTAAGTATGAGGCTACTGTCGGGTGGGATCTCTGCCGAGAAGACCTCATCCACATCTACTCTCCTTCCGGTAAGGCTCCGATGGTCTACTCACCTCCACGACTGTCGGGCACTTCTGGACTCAGGGGCAGAAGGTAATTTCATGGACCACAACTTTGCACGCACATTTCAAGTTCCCCTCAGACACCTTTCGCACCCGATTGCAGTTCACGCCCTTAATGGTCAAAGACTCCCCACCATATCACTGGCCACCGAAGACATTACCCTTATCACATCAGGCAACCATACCGAGACCATCTCCTTTTACATTCTGGACACTCCTCTTGCACCCATCGTTCTTGGTCACCCCTGGCTCACCCGTCACAACCCCAAAGTGGACTGGCAGCTCAAGTCTGTGTCAGCATGGAGCAGTTATTGTCATAAGTCTTGTCTTGTCTCTGCTTGTCCGTCTGTTTCTGTCCCTGTGTTTCAGGAGGAGGCAGTGGATTTATCTAACGTGCCCACGGAGTACCTGGACCTGAAGGAGGTGTTCAGTAAGTCTCGGGCTGCTTCTCTTCCCCCGCATCGTCCCTATGACTGTGCTATAGAGTTACTGCCAGGTACGTCTCCGCCTAAGGGCAAGTTATATTCACTCTCTGCACCAGAGAGAGAGGTCATGGAGAAATACATTTCTGATTCTCTAGCAACGGGATTCATCCGCCCTTCCTCTTCTCCAGCGGGGGCGGGGTTCTTTTTTGTGGGGAAGAAGGATGGATCGTTGCGACCTTGTATTGATTACCGGGGGTTGAACAACATCACGGTAAAGAATACTTATCCTTTGCCGTTGATGTCTTCAGCCTTCGAGAGGTTGCAAGGAGCATCTATCTTCACAAAATTGGATTTAAGGAATGCTTATCATTTGGTCCGCATCAGGGAGGGGGATGAGTGGAAGACCGCGTTTAACACTCCCAGGGGACACTTTGAATACTTGGTTATGCCGTTCGGCCTTTCCAACTCCCCAGCGGTCTTCCAGGCACTTGTCAATGACGTATTGCGAGACATGGTCGATCAGTTCATATATGTCTACCTGGATGACATATTGATTTTTTCATCGTCTCTCCAGGAACATGTGCAGCACGTCCGACAAGTGCTTCAGAGGTTGCTAGAGAATGGGCTTTTTGTCAAGGCGGAGAAATGCGCTTTTCATGCACAGTCTGTTCCTTTTCTAGGTTACATCATCTCGGTTGAGGGAATGCGCATGGATCCTGAAAAGGTTAAGGCTGTGGTGGATTGGCCAAGTCCAGATTCCCGTAAGGCCCTACTGAGGTTCCTGGGGTTCGCCAATTTTTACCGGCGTTTCATTCGCAATTTCAGCCAACTAGCCGCACCTCTGACCGCCTTGACCTCCCCCAGAACGACGTTCAGGTGGTCAGACGCAGCCGAGGCGGCGTTTGCTAAACTGAAGGGTTGCTTCGTTTCAGCCCCCATCCTGATAACCCCTGATCCTTCACGTCAGTTCATGGTGGAGGTCGACGCGTCAGAGGTGGGGGTAGGTGCAGTGCTATCCCAGCGTTCTCCTTCAGACGACAAGATGCATCCTTGCGCGTTTTTGTCTCATCGTTTATCCCCTGCCGAACGCAATTATGACATTGGCAACAGAGAGTTGTTGGCAGTCAAGTTAGCATTGGAGGAGTGGCGCCACTGGTTAGAAGGGTCGGGGGTACCTTTTATCGTCTGGACCGATCACAAGAACTTAGAATACATTCGGACTGCTAAAAGACTAAACTCCAGACAGGCTCGGTGGGCTCTTTTTTTCGGTCGTTTTGATTTTACTCTCTCGTACCGCCCGGGTTCCAAGAACATCAAACCCGATTCTTTATCGCGTATTTTTGACCGTTCCGAACGCCCGTCTACTCCCGAGTGCATTTTACCAGAGAACCTATTCATCTCTACACTCACATGGGAGATCGAGTCGAAGGTCAAGAAGGCCTTAGAAGGGGTAACGCTTCCGATCTGTTGTCCACCGAATCGTTTATTTGTGCCTGAGGGTTTACGGTCCAGCGTCATTCAGTGGGGTCATTGTTCCAATGTGGCTTGCCATCCTGGGGTTAATCGCACTAAGTTTTTAGTCAAGCAACGATTCTGGTGGCCTCTCATGGCTCGCGATGTTCACAGTTTTGTTTTGGCTTGCACAGTTTGCGCCACGGGTAAGACTTCCAATCGGCCCCCAGATGGGTTACTTCAACCGCTGCCGGTGCCTTCAAGACCCTGGTCCCATATCGCTCTAGATTTCATCACCGCCCTCCCACCCTCCCAGGGTCACACGGTAGTTTTGACCGTGGTGGACCGATTCTCGAAGGCGGCCCATTTCATTCCCTTGCCCAAATTACCCTCAGCCAAGGAGACAGCGTTGATTATCGTTAACCACGTCTTTCGGTTACATGGCCTCCCGACAGACGTGGTTTCTGACAGAGGACCCCAATTTGTGTCCAAATTTTGGCGAGAGTTTTGTAAATTCCTGGGTGCGACTGTCAGTCTGTCCTCTGGGTTCCATCCCCAGAGCAATGGTCAAACTGAGCGAGCCAACCAGGATTTGGAGAGAACGTTGCGATGTTTAGTGTCCAAGAATCCTTCCTCCTGGAGTCAGCAACTGTCTATGGTGGAGTACGCCCACAACACGTTGCCAGTGTCATCCACGGGCCTATCACCGTTTGAGTGTAGTGTAGGATACCAGCCACCTATTTTTCCTAGTCTGGAGTCCGAAGTCGCGGTCCCCTCCGCACACGCCTTCGTCCAGAGGTGTCGTCGCACTTGGACTAGAGCCCGTGAGACTCTACTCCAAGTGGGGGCGCGCACCAAGGCCCAAGCCGATCGCCACCGGCGTAGGCCTCCCGTATACGTTGTCGGTTCCAAAGTGTGGCTTTCTACCAAGGACATTCCTCTCCGCTCCGTTTCAAATAAGCTTGCGCCTAAATTCATTGGTCCGTTCTCTGTCACTAAAATCATTAGTCCGGTGACAGTCCGCCTCAGCCTTCCTCCAGTGTACAGGAGGATTCACCCCGTCTTTCATGTATCCAAAATTAAGCCCGTTTTCTTTGCTCGCATTAATCCGCCAGTCCCGGTTCCCCCCCGCCGCGACTCGTAGACGGGGAACCTACTTATTCGGTCAATCGTGTTCTGGACTTGAGACGGAGGGGACGCGGATTTCAGTACTTGGTGGACTGGGAAGGTTACGGTCCGGAGGAGAGAAGTTGGGTACCAGCTAGAGACATCCTGGATCACTCCCAAGGGAGTCTGGGAACGCCAGGAGGCGTTCCTAGGGAGGGGGGTACTGTCACGGTTTATAAATCCTATGTCTCCTTTTGTCTCGTGTTTCTGTTGTTGGATGTGTGCGTGTGTACTGATTAGGTGGGCGTGCCCACTCAATTACATCATCAGCGATCACTCATCACTCCCGTCAACAGCTGCAGTTCATCTCATCTTGTGTATATATACTCATCACTTTCTCATCTACTTTGTCAGATCGTTGTTTGTGGTTTCCCGGTGTTGTGTTCCAGTCTTCGTATCGAGTCTCGTACCTTCCTTGTTCCTGTTCGTGTTCCCGTGGATTTCGTTTGGATTATTCTCGTCACTGGATTCTCTCACCGCACCGCTGCACTGTCTTCACCAGTTTCATCTGACCATCGGGGTCCCTGCGCCACTAACCTGTCATCTCTGGACTTACCACCATCTACTTCATTTATAATAAACTGTTTCACTCGCATCTTGCTTCCTGTGCTTATTACCCTGACAAAAAGTCTTTGTTTATCTGAAGAAATAAAAGTCAAATACATCTGGGACAGCATGAGGGTGAGTAAATAATATAATTTTCATTTAGTGGAGGACTCTCCCTTTTAATAAGGTCTGTTGCTTTGATTAGCTTTCCTTTTCTGTACACAGTCATTCATATATATATATATATATATATATATATATATATACATACACACACACACACAAGATAATCATACCCACCTTTTCTTTTTAGACAGTTTTTCCGGTCTTTTAAATTTCGCCAAGTCAGTGCTTTTAATAGCGAAGATCTTGCGACTGGATGATTTCCAAGACTCCAAATCTAAAATACAAAATAATAAAAGGATTTGATTTACAAATGGGTGTCACAAGTAGATGCAGTCACTAAACCTTATATCACACCAAGGGCTCAGTTATAATACTGTTATGTAGTTCTAACACAATTTCTTTTTTTTTTACTGTTGTAATCAGTATCGGCCATGTTACTATTACAGCAATAACAATAATCATGTTGTATTACCTTTTGTCTCAGAGGTATCTGCTATTGCAAGACCCTTGGCGTCACAGATGGTGTAACTGTCAGCAGAATTCAAGTACTCCTGTACAGTTTGCCCCACGAGTTGCACACCCTGACCCTCTGAGATTGTAACGTGCACGGTCGCTGTGAGAAGAGACAACAACAACAAAAAACACTGTCAGACATTACAACTGCTTAAAGGATATTAATTTAAACGTTACAAGATGTATGTCCCAGAAAATAATACACTTACTGTATGGTGAAATCTTCCCACTGTCTTCAATGTCAGCAACATAAATCTGTTTCCTTGCTGATCTTGTACGCTTCAGTGGGTTCTGGAAAGTGTTACCTGAATGGCTAACGTTCCCTCTTGGCCTAAAAGGTGCAATGTGGCATTGAGGAGAAATCCCAGGGCCTGGGCCAGCGCTTGGTGTCATGGCGGCGTGGTGGTGTGTTCTTTAGTAGTGCCACATACAGCAAATGATCCTCGGTGACGCATTATATCGGTCTGAAACACGCCGTTGGGGTTTGGGAAATAGGTTTCCCTTGTTATGTCATCCTCGAGATATATACTCTCCGGCTCCATCTAAAAATAATGGTACAATCTTAGCGAGTGACTAACCCTATAATTATAGATACTCTAGCTGGCAAGGTTTACTAATAAAAATGTGTAGTAATAACGTTACCTTAAAAATAGATTCCAGCCGATCCCTAGAGATATCTCTGGCCATCATAGTCAGCCGTTTAGCACCATGATGCAAGCTGAACTGCAAGAGGTCATCCATATTTATCACGCTTCGACTTGCTTAAGAAGAACACTAATGATCTCGCGATTACCTACTGTACACCATCCACTTCCGGCCCCTCTTAGCCTGGGAAAACCCAGACGAACTTCCGGCAAATTTAGATTTGCTCTGCAAGTTAGTCTGGCGAAGAGCCCATTCAAGCTCATTTCCAATCTTTCCAAATCGAGGCACCAATCACAAACGTTGAGGCGGGCTTTACAAGATGACGATCGATGATCGACGAAAAAAAGGAAAAATTAACGTTTGATTTCAATTTTTCATTTTTGCATTTGCATTGTATGGTCTGAAAATTTAATTGTAAAGCGTTACACGGACCCAAAGGCGCTTCTTAACCCAGGCTGGGCAGCTCAAATATACCAGTCGAATTTTTCCATTAAATCAAGGGGAGTAAACGGTATTGGGAGTAAATGGTAGAGTAAAATTATTGTAAGTAAACGGGTATCATTCATACATAAACAGACGATTGCCGACAATAATGGTAGATATCTAATTGTTTATGGAGAAATACAAGTCAAGTCAAATATATTTATATAGCGCTTTTCACAATACAGATTGTATCAAAGCTGCTTCACAGTATCAATCAAAACAACTTAACAATGTTTGTTTATTACTGGAAAAAAGACATCCAAGTTTGGTAGAGCTGATCAATGGTATGATTGGTTAATTAATTTGAATATCCCCAACTGAGCAAGCCAAAGGCAACAGTGGCAAGGAACCGAAAAACTCCATCCAGTGACCTAATGGTGTCCTAACACCCCATCAGATGACCCAATGGAGAAAAAAAAACCTTGGGAGAACCCAGGCTCAGTCGGGGGCCAGTTCTCCTCTGGCGTTTATGAACTAGAGGCCGAATTTACAGTAACTGTAAGATAAAAAATTTATATGAATGCCTGGCTAAATAGATGCGTCTTCAGTCTAGTTTTAAACTGGGAGAGCGAGTCTGAGCTACGAACAATATCAGGAAGGCTATTCCAGAGCTTCGGAGCTAAATGTGAAAATGCTCTGCCTCCTTTGGTGGATCTGGATATCCTAGGAATGACCAGAAGCCTCGAATTTAGTGATCTTAAAGAGCGCGATGGATTGTAAGGCGATAGAAGATCCGTTAAATAGACTGGAGCTAAACCATTTAGAGCTT
Organism: Gila robusta; assembly: GCA_030770095.1. Lineage (NCBI taxonomy): Eukaryota > Metazoa > Chordata > Actinopteri > Cypriniformes > Leuciscidae > Gila > Gila robusta. The sequence goes on along the minus strand of JAVALU010002152.1, from coordinate 658,950 downwards.
TATAAGTCAAAAGCAATACCTTGTATTTAATACGGAACTTTATAGGTAACCAATGAAGTGATGATAAAATCGGTGTTATATGATCATATTTTCTTGATCTAGTAAGAACTCTAGCGGCTGCATTTTGGACTAACTGTAGCTTGTTTATTGAAGATGCAGGACAACCAGCTAATAAAGCATTACAGTAATCTAGTCTCGAGGTCATGAATGCATGAACTAACTTTTCTGCATCAGAGACTGATAGCATATTACGTAGCTTAGCAATGTTTCTAAGGTGGAAAAAGGCAGTTTTTGTAACATATGAAATATGCTTTTCAAAAGACAGGTTGCAGTCTAATGTAACACCCAGGTCTTTTACTGTAGCGGATAAAGTAACAGGGCATCCTACTATGTTAAAGTCGTGCTGTGAAAGGTTTTGTGGACGGTTTTTAGAACCGATAAGTATTACCTCTGTCTTGTCTGGATTTAATAAAAGAAAATTACACGTCATCCAATCTTTTATATCTTTAACACAATCTGTCAATTTGGATAATTTAGCGTATTCATCTGGCCGTGATAAAATATATATTTGAGTGTCATCAGCATAACAATGGAAACTAATTCCATGTTTCCTTAGAATATTACCAAGTGGCAGTATATATATTGAGAATAATAAAGGGCCTAACACAGATCCCTGCGGCACTCCATAGTTTGCCGAAGTTATAATCGATTTTTCTCCATTTAAGTAGACGAAATGGTAGCGGTCAGATAAGTATGACCTGAACCAGCTTAATGCTTGTCCTTGAACACCAGTGTAATTTTGTAGTCGATCTAAGAGTATTGTGTGATCTATAGTATCGAACGCAGCACTAAGATCAAGTAAAACTAGTACTGAGATACAGCCTTGGTCCGAAGCTAAAAGTAAATCATTTGTGATTCTAACAAGCGCAGTTTCAGTGCTATGATGTGGCCTGAATCCAGACTGAAACTTTGCAAGAAAGAGCCGAGTTGAGTGGACACAACTTTTTCTAATATTTTTGACATAAATGGAAGATTCGAAATGGGTCTGTAATTTGCTAGGTTATTTGGATCTAATTGTGGTTTCTTAATAAGAGGTTTTATAACTGCCAGCTTGAACGTTCTTGGAACATGACCTAAAGATAAAGAAGAGTTAATAATATTGAGAAGAGGCTCTTCCACTATAGGTAACACTTCTTTCAGTAGTTCAGTTGGTATAGGATCTAATAAACATGTTGTTGTTTTAGATGAAGTGATAAGTTTATTTAACTCTTTTTGTTCTATGGTTGTAAAGCATTGTAATTGTTCTTGTGGGGTGATAATTGCGGCCAAATTATAAGGCGCGAGCAAAGATCGAACGCTTACGATTTTGATTCTGATGCTTTCAATTTTCTCGGTGAAGAAGTTCATGAAATCATTACTACTAAACTGAAACGAGATATTTTGTTCAGACGACGTCTGTTTATTTGTTAGTCTAGCCACGGTATTAAATAAAAACCTTGGATTATTTCGGTTGTTTTCTATTAATTTGCTGAGGTGCTCAGCCCTGGCCGTTTTAAGTGCCTTTTTATAAAGTGACATACTGTCTTTCCACGCGATTCTAAAGACCTCTAAATTCGTTTTTTTCCATTTACGCTCTAAATTACGGGTTTCTCTCTTTAAAACATACGTAGTATTATTGTACCATGGTGCTATACTTTTTTCTCTGACCTTTTTTAATCTAATGGGTGCAACAATATCCAATGTTCTAGAGAAAGTTCTCATCTCCACACCGGCGTGATGACTCCGACCCCAACCAGATGAACTGGATAAATAACGTGAAAGTTCTGATCACATCTGACTCCTGACATTATGCTGCCTAAATCATAATCATTCACTGTACGTTCGTTGGCCAAAGGAGGACTGGCCCCCCGACTGAGCCTGGGTTCTCCCAAGGTTTTTTTCTCCATTCTGTCACCTGATGGAGTTTTGGTTCCTTGCCACTGTTGCCTTTTTCGTCTCTCTTCGCCTTTGTCGCCATTGGCTTTTGGCTTGCTTAGTTGGGGACATTTAACATTTAACATTTAATTTTGAATTTAACAATACTATTATAACATTATTTTCCTGTTATCTCTGTGAAGCTGCTTTGAAACAATTTGTATTGTAGAAAGCGCTATATAAATAAAGGTGACTTGACTTGACTAGAGAGAATGGTGCTCATAGTGCTAGTTAGTTCGTCTAATTGATCTGTTTGTTTGGGTTCAGGCAGCAGCTGAGACAGATCAGATAAGCTATTTGAGAAATGATCTATGGTGGATGGACGAATTGTTCTACCTGGTCGATAACGTGGCGCAGCATGACATATTACAGCAGTGCGTAATATGCAAGTTACCAAGTAGTGGTCAGTGTCATCATCACTTTGTGGAATAATATCTATATCGGTTGGATCGGTTCCATATGATATAATTAAATCCAGTGTATGATTAAGACGATGAGTTGGTCCGGTGACGTTTGGTCCGGTGACGGTAGCCAATGCTAGAGATAATAGGGATTTTTTTCTTACATCTAAGAGCGTAACATTTAGCACAAGCACTTCAAACGAATTAAACCTATGACGAGTTTTCTGAGTAACATTAAGGCTATCTCTGTAGATTGTTGCAACACCGCCGCCACGACCGATCAGACGGGGCTCATGCTTATAATGGGAGAAGCGGTTCTGAGTGGAGATCTCGAAAACCGGGAGGGGCGAAAAGATTCTTGTCCTGGCTCGCGGCTTCCGCGGAACCACCCAGGCTTCGTGGTGGTGTGTTGGAGCCGGAGTGAATGAAATCATGGCTGATCGTGACCAGGACGCTCGGGACCAATGCTGAGAAACGCACGGAGTAGACGAGGTCAGCGTCAGCGGGTTACTAACATTAATCACTGATCCGTGTGCATCAGCGCGTGATGTTTCAAGAGCTAAACGCCGGTCTCTCAGCTCAGCTTGTCTCACTAGAAGGTCACGGATCTGCTTTTCTACAGCTTCTAATTCAGACTGCACCGCGAGCAATTCAGATTTGTTCTCATCTGCACCAAAAGGTAGATAACATACACCTGATATATTCGCCATTTTAACAGATGGACAGTAAGTTAGCAATGATGCAACCAGTGATGCTATTAATATTTATATTAATTTATGACTCAAGTCTTGGGTAAAAAACGTCTTTGTAGTGGTATGGGTGTAATGTAGACGCACGATAGACGGGAAAACAAACAAACTCACAGCAGGCAACGAGGCTGACAAAAGCAGTCGATCGCAGGGCGAACAGCAGTGAAGTGGTGTCTCGCTCTACGACCAACAACCAATGTTCAAACCGTATTTGCGCAAACAAACAAACGCAAACAAACAAACTCACAGCGGGCAACAAGGCTGACAAAAGCAATCGATCGCAGGGCGAACAGCAGTAAAGCGGTGTCTCGCTCTACGACCAACAACCAATGTTCAAACCGTATTTGCGCAAACAGACAAACGCAAACAAACAAACTCACAGCGGGCAACGAGGCTGACAAAAGCAGTCGATCGCAGGGCGAACAGCAGTGAAGCCAAGCAGTGAACTAAACAGCAGTGAACTAAAATACATTTAGTTCCTATTACACTAGTTAGCTTGTATGGTCCTAATTATGATGACTCGTCCTTTTTTGAAAGGGGTTTAGACAAAATACCAAAATACTAAATAATCATGTACTGTATTTCACTTTAGCTGTTAAACCCAGCGAGTGTCACTACGGGAAGCAGAAAAGTGACCGACTTCACGTCTCCGTTTTCAGCTCCTCCAATACCAATATAAAGTGAAGGTAAAGTCCGCCTTTTATTAAATAATTGTATCATTATAATGCTTTAAATTACTGTTCTGTTATAAATTAATGTGTATTTGTAACACTAAAACATTAAACGTTTTTCTTTTCTTTTTTCTTTGCTGTCGATGATACACATTATCGGCTAATGTATCATATTATAGAGAATGTGACGTCACGTCGTGTTGAAATCTGGGTAACCTTGTTGGTAGACACCATATTGGATAGCACTTATTTTCTGTTAGTGAGTTTGATGCTGTGTTTTGACTATCTTCTTTGCGCTTTGATTACCTCCGCTGTTTGAACACTAGGGCTGTAATCTTCCAGTCGATTTATTGGTCGATACATTCTGGCTCGACCAAAATTCTGATTTGTCGGTTTTTGCCTTGTTAATTTCATCAGGTGGAAAGCACTAATTCCTAATGGGGGTGTTTTCAGAGCACCCCTGTTTCACAGGTAACAGTCTGTCTTTAGAACACCCCCCTCGTTTTCACTTTTTTTGGATTAACCCAACCCACTGGAGACAGATTGAAGAAAGGCCTAGAAGGCCTTGGTCTGGTGGTTTGCTGAGTATTAATTTAATTGTGAGCGTTTAATTTACAGTCAGTCCTGCTCTACCATGTCAAAGACATCGGCAGTGTGGCAGGATTTTACAAAAATATATAACGAAAAAAAGTCAAATGCAAAGTTTGCAAGCAACAGTTTGCATATCACAGCTCGACTACAAACATGGCATATCACCTAAAAACGGTAAGCTAACTTTTCTGTGTTAGGTTGCCCCGTCTGTTTTGAGTAGGCTATATGAACATTGGCATATTTCAATGTTTTAGTCTAATACTCGTTTTATAACTGCAGACACACCCGCCCGCACCGATGGTAGCTAGCATCCCCCAGACACACCCAGACCACGCTGGCCGTTAAGCCTCCTCTATCATCCAAACACAAAAATAATATCACAGAAGGAATTGTCGACTTTTTTTATTAAAGTGTACGTGCCTTGTGTGTTTCAGAGTAAAAGCTTTAAGTTAATAGTCTATTCGTGTCTCAGACGCGAAGCTGAGCTTCATGCACAGAGCGGCTGAAATGATAGTGTCTGTCAGTTATTATAACATATAACATATGACAAAAACAATTGTCTAAATTATGTTGCATATTCCTCAACAGTTCTTGTGCTGATATCACTAGCTGACATAGTACTATTTTTGGAAATCATAGGCAATGGTATTATATTATATGTTTTATTAACAAAGTTCGGGTGGAGCACGTTCAGATAATTAAACCTAATTAGACAAGAGTGGAGCACACTCTGCTAATCCACTCAATCAACAAGTCAGGTGTATATATACACAGCAAACTTACCTCCGGTCATTGACAGTTTAACAGCATTTTGGTTCGCTGCTCTGCTATCATGTCTCAATGACTAAGCTCTTCATCTGATGAAGACATCGCCAGGGATGCGCCTTCGCATTCCGCCGGTCCCACGACCATTCCTCCTATGCCGGACGTCGCACCTGAGCCCCAGGCTTCTTCACGCGGCCGCACACCGGCCCGATTAGCCCTGCGCTAACCAAGACGTTGAGACCAGTCTTCGCCGCCCCCGACAAGACTTCCATCTTCCTCCCCGGCCTCCTCCTACAGCTCAGCCGTCCCGACGATCCCACCTATCGGGAAATGGACCGTAGCTGGATTGAGGCAAGAGCTGGGTAATTCAGACATACAGGCTTCGCGAAAAATGAATAAAGCGGAGCTGTATGATCTGTACGTTACCTTAACGCAGTCAGCTAACCACTCTCCAAAGTCCACTCCAACTCCCAAGACGACCCACAGGCAGATCAAAGCCCGTAGGACCCAAAAGTCGCTCTGCCCAGTCACCACCGTCGTCCTCTCGCACAAGATCTGGCCCGATTCTCCCATCGAACCGTAGGCCTTCAGCGAGCCAGGGCCGCGCCCCAGATTCTGCTGTTACAGGTCAACTCCCACCTAATGACGAGGCCCAGCCCTCCACCACGGCTCCCACTGTTGCAGAGCCGTATGCAGCCGGGCCCAGCGGCTTCTCCACAGCCTCTCAGTTTTATACTCATGCTGCTCATAACCCTTTTCCTTTTCAGTGGCCTCCAGCTCCAGTCGCAGACACTAGCGCGAGGCTATCACCGCTAGCATCACAGGCCCAACCCTTTCAACAGTCTCACCCAACAGGTTACAACCCCGCCCACATCCAGTGGCCTGCAGCTCCAGTGGCTCAAACAAGCGCGAGCCCGCCTCCGCTTACATCACAAGCCCACTCTTCATACTACCACCCTTCCTTTCCTTTCTATCCTCCAAATAACTTTTCTTTTCAAGCCACAGCAGGTAATCCAAGCGTGAGGCCGCCGCCAACATTCACAGTCCCGGCTTATACCCTTCCCAGCTCTATCATTCAACCCAAGTCACCATATTCTCTCTTCACAGCAACTGCGATGCCCGTCCCGTCCAACGCCGTCACCATGGAACCACCACCAGTGTCCCAAAGCATCCGCACACAGATACTCTCAGATGTTTCTTCCCTTCTCTCTCTGCACCCCGCAGCCGATCCAGACCGCCAAATAGACTGTGGGGATTTCTCCGTCAACCTGAAAAACACCAACTCGCACGCATCCGCGTTCTTTCATTTTCTGAATTTTCAATAGCCGTTTTTCGTTTCACCAAAATAATTTGTTCAGCTTTCCCCCACAGGCAGCGTGAACTAAATGATTATCTGGCAATCATAGCCGAGCTCGCGCTGTCCTATGGGGGAGGGCACTTCTACACGTACCATAAACTGTTTCAGCCAAAAGTGCCGTGTGAGTCGCACAGTGGAACCAGTGCACATACTGGGGCGCGCTCGACCCGGATCTCCACAGCAGGGTGTTTTTAGGCTGTAAAAACATTTCTTGCGCGGTCTGCAGATCAGTGGCGCACTCAACAGCATCATGCCCGCAGGTTAACCCTTCCTCTCTTTCTTGCCCGGGAACAAGCACAGCAAAATCCACCAGCTATGTGCCTCGTGCAGCAACAAGCGCAAACCATGAATTTCAAAGGAGAGTCTCCTCTTTTGTTGAAAGCAGACAACCCTGTAACCATTTCAACTCGGGTAAATGTAGCAGACCGCGCTGCCGGTTTATGCACATTTGTAGCTTCTGTGGCGGCGCCCATGCCCGCATTGTATGCCCAGTGTATAAATCTGTGAATAAAAAAACAAAAGATTACTTGTCGACTCCAGTAAATATTTCGCACATGCACTTTGAACTAGCTCATCACCGAGCGCTGAATTTACTCATTACCTGCTGTCAGGTCTAAAAAACGGCTTTAAACCCGGCCTAGAATGCCCGCTCTCCCAAAACATCATATGCAAAAATCTTCAATCCGCCCTCTTAGAACCTGAAGTCGTAGACAAGCTGATCAAAGAAGAAGTCGAGTAAGGTTTCACGATAGGCCCATTTGTCGATCCTCCATTTAATCCGTTTCGTATTAGCCCCATAGGAGTGGCTACAAGAAAATTCTCGGCCAAAAAAACCCTACTAATCGACCTGTCAGCCCCGCACAATTCTCTGTTCCTAAGCATAAACAGCTTGATCCCTCTCGATGAATTTTCGCTTAAATACCACGACATAAATCAGGCAATCGACATGATAAAAATCGCAGGTCGGGGTGCTTGGCTTGCTAAATTCGACATTGCATCTGCTTTCAAAGTAATGCCTATCCATCCAGATTCATGGCACCTATTCGGAGTTCGCTGGCACGACAAATATTATTTCGCAGTACGTTTAACTTTTGGATGCAAAAGCAGTCCTAAAATATTCAACATGTTATCAGAAGCTGTGTGCTGGATTTTGTCGAACAACTACGCCATCCCCCACCTCATTCACCTGCCAGATGATTTCTTGCCTCCCAATGCCATCCCAGCCACACACTTCCTCACGGTCCAAAACGTTTTTTTTTTTTTTTACCTCGGAATTCCCATCGCACAGAAAAAAAAAAGAAAAAAAAACCATGGGCCCCGCAACGTCTATCGAGTTCCTAGGAATTAATTTGGATTCAGTCCAATTCCAAGCATCCCTGCCCAAAGAGAAAATCGACTGAATAATTCTCGTCTCATCTACTCTCCTTAAAAAATCAGAATGTTCAAAACGCGAACTCCTATCCCTGCTCGGTCATTTAAACTTCGCCATGCGCATCATTCCGCAGGGCCGCCCCTTCATATCGCACCTCTTCTCACTCGCAGACCTCATTTCCATAACCCAAGCATGTTGCGACAAACTCGGGTTATGGTTAATATTTCTAAACCAATGGAACGGCCTTTCTTTTTTCTATAACAATCTCGTTTCGTCCCCCACCGACATCCAACTGTTCACAGACGCCGCCCCCTCAATCGGTTTCAGGGGATTTTTATCAAGGCCGTTGGTTCGCGTCTCTGTGGCCACCGCAGCTCCAGGATATATCTCAATCCTCAGCTCTATTCGAGCTCTACCCTTTTGTAGTAGCAGCTTTTCTGTGGGGGAAAGAATGGTCGCTAGTAGCATTTTAGTGCATTGCATTAATAAAGGCCGTTCCCATTCACCTGCTCTGATGAGGCGTCTCACATGGATTTCAGCTTGCGACCAATTCATCATAATTGCAAAACACATACCCGCGTCAGAAAACCAAATCGCTGACTCCCTGTCTTGTTTTTGGTTTCAGAAATTCAGGATGCTGGCTCCAGAAGCGGACCAATTCCCAACTCCAGTACCTCGCTATTCGGAATTGATATTCCCGTAACCCGCTAAAACCCCTCCTCGACGCATCGCTCGACACTATTCTCCAAGCAGTTTCTCCCAGGACCCTCCAATTCTACGTAATGGCTTGGAGATGTTTTAAAACATTCCATGTCTCTTATAACATGTCGTTCCCTGATTTTTCTCTCCTTTCAATCACCTCATTTATTTCCTACCTTAATAGTGTTAAGGGCTTACAAATCGGGTCCATTAAAGGTTAATTGAGCGAGGCATTCCATCAAATGATTTTTCAAGTCACTCCTTCCATATCGGGGCAGCAACTTCAGCAGCCCAAAAAGGCCTCTCCCAACAGCAGATCCAAGCTCTCGGGAGATGGTTCTCAGGTGCTTTCCAAAGCTATATCAGGACCAACCAGTTCCACATTAAAAAAGCCCACCAAACCCTCATTGGTTAAAAAAAAATAAAAATAAATAAAACCTTTCCGGTAGAGCACTTACGTTTTCTCTTTCGTCCAGCAACGCAGTGTGAGAAAATCTCCCGGTTGAGTACTCATTTTCCTCTTTTCCCATTTCCTCTTTCTGTCCAGCGAGCTTTTGGTCCCACAGTGGACGCAGTGAGAACTTTCCCGGTAGAGCACTTACGTTTTCTCTTTTGTCCAGCGACGCAGTGTGAGAAAATCTCCCGGTTGAGTACTCATTTTCCTCTCTTTCTGGTTTCTCTTTCTGTCCAGTGAGCATTGGTCTCACAGCGGACGCAACGAGAACTTTCCCGGTAGAGCACTTACATTTTCTCTCTCGTCCAGCGAGCATTGGTCTCACAGCGGACCCAGTGTGAGAAATCTCCCGGTTGAGTACTCATTTTCCTCTTTTTCTGGTTTCTCTTTCTGTCCAGCGAGTATTGGTCTCACAGCAGACGCAGCGAGAACATCCCGCAAATACTGGTCTCACAGCGGACACAAGAAGAACCTTTCAGTAAGCATAGATCGGAATCGTCACTCAACCGTCGGCGGGTAAGGCCCGACGGCCACAAGCTGCCCTCCTGGCCCCTTCTTGAGATGCCAGCCCGCCAAACTCGGCACTCATTTGGGGCAGGGTCTTTAGTCCGGCGGTTGTCTTCTGCTCTTTAGCCTTTTGGGGGAGTACTGTGGGTTCGGGCCAAACTCCGAGCTCGAAGCCCTCCCCCCGGACAGCACGCCAAATACGCATTAAACCTTATACACTCTAATTGTATGTAAGTGTGAACTCGTGAAATTATGTTTTATTAACAAAGTTCGGGAGGAGCACGTTCAGATAATTAAACCTAATTAACCCTTTATTGCATAGTGCCATATGGCAACAATTACTTTATCTTAATTTTCTAAAAAGCTGTGATATAAAATCTATGTTTCTACAGTTAGTTGTGAAAAGGGGGCTTTTACTTTGAAGGAAATACAATTTATGAGGTCACATGACCAGGATATCCTGTTTGCCAGTCATTTTTGCTCATGGACATTGACATGGAAACATCACTGTCTGGGGCTCCCCAAGATAGCCTTTTATTCCGAATTTTGGAAAGTTTTCATCAAATAAAAAATTGAAATCACTATCTGGGGTAAGTAAACTTTAATTTTTTAACATTAAATTCAGTTTTGATTTTATACATTTTTTGTAATATGCTAAAATACATTTGTTGCCAACTACATGCAAATATGGAAACGTCCTGGTGCATTCAACCTAATGGAGTCCCATTGACTTACATAGCATGAAACTACTCTGAGACTATGTTTACAACTTTTGTTTATATTTTAAAGGTAAAAACATTGTATTCCACATGCTTGACATGACCCTGGTAAATGCGTGGCTGCTTTACAGAAGAGACTGCCAGTCCCAGATGCAGAGATTGCCAGATGCCCATCTCCCACTGTTGGACTTCAAAATCCAAGTGGCCTCATGCTTGTGCATGGAGAGCAAGGTGAGAAACAAGAGGAAGGGGAGACCTTCACAAGCTGTTGTGGTGGGGAAAAATAAAAGAGGGCCCCAAAGCTTTGTCCCGCCAGATCCTGTCCGCAGAGACCGCACAGACCACTGGCCCTTGCATGCATCTGAGAAGGGCAGATGCAAAATGCCAGGATGCAAGGGCATTGTGAGAAGCAAGTGCTCCAGTTTTCCTCTGATTCACTGCAGAGAGGAACTGCTTTGTTGACTTTCACAAGGCATGAAGAGAATGAAATGAAATAAAACAGCAAAAAATGACTGACTGAATGAAATGAAACGAATGAATACAGTGTATCTCAGTGAGACAGGTTCCAGGTTCCTGGTTATTATTACCAAACATTTCAGATAATTGTTAAAATTATATAATGTTTTTACTGTATAAATGTTTGTTTAAACATTTCACTAAGTATGAGATGGATTTGTTGAGTAAAATGAGTTTTTTGAAAAAAATGATTTTATGGTACTTTCCACGATTGCATATTGTTGCCATACGGCAACAATTTACCAACAACCCCCCTTTAAAATTTTTTTTAGATTTTTTTTTATATATATATATCTGTTATTTAGCTCATCTTAAGTACTAAAAACATGCAAAACATTTTTTACCATGTCTAATTAATATTGCATGCAATAGAGGGTTAAACACACGTGGAGCTCACTCTGCTAATCAACTCAATCAACAAGTCAGGTGTATATATACACAGCAAACTTACCTCTGTTCATTGACAGTTTAACAGCACCCCTCCACCACCCCATCTCCTCACTTCTAGTTCTAAATACACTTACAACGGGGGAGTACTCTGGGTTCGGGCCAAACTCCTCCCCCTGGACAGCACGCCAAATACGCATTAAACCTTATACACTCTAATTGTATGTAAGTGTGAACTCGTGAAATTATATTATATGATATATACGTGATGCAACGCTGTCAGAGCCGAATTTCAGTGCAATGAAATTCATTGTTATTACTTTTTTATTTCTGTAATTGTACAACAAAGTAAATTTCATTTTGAAAATAATGGTTAATATTAAAAATGTTAGATGGGAGTGTCCAAGTTTACATGCACTAACACAGATCGTAAACATTTGAGATCTACTTATTTGCTGGCACTCTCATAGGTGTTGATTCACATGTCATTACAATTTTCATTTATCCTTACTTGAGTTTTGGTTTTAATAGCATTGTTTAACCTTGTAGTTATTAATGGTATTGCCTGTGCACTTTTCAGTTTTTGGAAATGATATGTATTGATATATATCCTTTTTTTTTCTTTTTTTTCTCCCTACACAGGTTGTTTTAGTTGTATTGATAATATTTTGAGTATTTGGAATTTTTTCAAATGTGTAGGGTGCCCAGGATGTTGGAAATAGTCATTTGTCTCCATACCAAAATGAAGAGGCTGAATGTGCATCTCTCTAACTTTTTATCTTTAATTTGCTTTCCATTTTGTGTATTTTGTCTAACATAAACATTGTTTTAGAAATAAACCCCTCTCTCACTCTTTTCAGGACGTGTGGGAGACTAAGGCTGATAGTCCTTCAAACAGTGACTTGGCATCAAATTGTGCTACCCCAAGTGAAAAGTTTAATGGTACTTTTTCTATTAAATGTAACTAATATTCTATAATTCATACAATGACAAATGTAATTATGTAAATACTTTGCCATGCCAGATCTAAATTATTTATCCATTGCAATTCACTTTCATGTTCCTGTCCCATTAAAAGTTATTTGCTAAATGAAATATATGTAATGGACAGTAATAATCATTATAAAGATAAATGGTATTTTAGAAAAATAATTATTTGGTGATTCCTAGGGGAATGTTTATAAATTTTTAACATGGTGAAATGTTTAAACATTTTCTAAATTGATTATAAATTTCCACATATGAACTTAAGTTGTTTGTCATGTGAACATATTTGTAAGCTAGTGAACAGTGAAGAAGTAAGCTTAATATATTTAAAGTATATCTACCATTTTGTAACCTCTTTTTAATTAACTTTCCTGAATTACAAATTTGTGACAAGAAATCAGACAAATCCCTTTGTATCTCTACTCACAGCAGTGAGGAAGAAGAGACATACTTCACATGTTCTTTGCCTTGTTTCTTTTTTATCAAACAAAAAGAGTGGCAAAAACTAAGACAAGACCAGAAAGGCAGACTTTTTCAAGGACTTCAGTGGACTAATGTCATTGCCAAGCGCATCAAGTCTATTCATCCCCACTGCAGCTTTGGTTTTTAGAGACACAGTGTGAAAACCCTGCAGTCACAGACACTGGCACCAGTTTTTACATGTATGGCCTACTGTGGTTTCAAAGATTGCCCAGTCACTGTACATGTGGAAGTTGCGGATGAAAACACCCTAAAGCAGTAGTGGTTTTCTCTGGAGGTGATGTGTACCATAACACCAAGCAACTGCGTAGAAGACCAGTGTGTGCAGGAGCACGACAGTCAGCAGCAGAAGTCCTTGCAACCAAGTTACCCGGAGTTTATATGTGGAGTCAATGCAAAAAAATCCAATGGTCATTGATTCAGGTTGCAGGGATGATGCTCCATCCAAAGAAGTCCTTAAGAACATTGCTTGGAGTGAAAGAAAAAAAAACAGGCGTCATTCTGATGAGCTCACTCGCTTAAAAACCATGATTGACGAACAATGATGTGTTGCAGAGGGTAATGATGCACCCAAAAGGAGTTCTGCTCTGGTCAAAGAAGACCCACTCTGTCTTCTAAAAAACATGCAAGGAGGACATCGTGTCCCTGGATGCCACAGGGAGTATAACTCCTGCATCACCTTTACCTGTGGCCACCTGTGTCACATCTGACCACACAACATCTTCTGTGACCTACTTCCTGCTGGCTTTTCAGACGGATCTTGTCAGGATGTATGGAAATGGGGCAAACAAAAGGCCGGCTATGATCACATGTGATGCTCCCTTGTGCTCATGCCGTCCATTTCTATTGCATTCTGCAGAACAGGTCTGGAGGATCTGCTGCAAAAGTACTTTCTCTCATCAGTGGGCAATATCCTGCAGACTCATATGACCTCCCATTCTTCATAGATGTTTAAGTCACATAATAAAGAATGCCAAGGATCTCTGCAAGAAACAGTACATATACATATATATATATTTTTTTTTTTTAAAGTAAGATTACTTTATAATCATACATTTAATTTCAAAATGAATATAATCATCTTTGTTTTTGATTGCTTTCTCTGTAGAAGTCCCCAACACTACAAGCTTGCAATGCATATATTTGGGCTTCTTGTGTGTTGTACATCGCTGAAAGAGATGGATGAGGTGCTTTCTAGTTCAGCAGTCCCTGCAGTGGACCGAATGTTGCAAACACTACAAACATCTGCAGTTGCTTTTGCAGCAAAGCCGGACATTTGATCTGGATGAAAAAAAAATAATTGCTGAAGACTACAAGGTATTAAATGTTAATATTAGAAAAAAAATCAGCACATGGCCTCACATTTGTAATGAATTCAGTATACTGTATAACACAAACCAACCAGACCTGCTTGGTATTATTGGTTAGTGCAGTGAACCTTCTGGGTTAAAGTTCAATTTCTGTGTATGAACTATCTGAAAAACTAAACTGAACACTCTCCAGGACATATCATCTCAATTCAGGTCAGACAGGCAGAGCTGAGCGAGATTGGTGTTAAACATAATTAATTATTAATAATGCATTCCCATATAAACATTTGAAATTTGTCTGACATTATGAATATTGCTTTTTAGCATGATGTCGGAACCACAGCCCTCATGACGCATTTCCAATTTGGCCAAATATTTCCTTCCACATGCTGGCCTGTGGTCTGGAATGATGCTAGTGTGGTGAAGTGAGTGACTTCGTTGCCACGCCATCCTCATTACGTATGACCAATGGGGTGCCGCCCCTGGCGTATATAGACTTGTCGTTTATGCTCCCTGGGATGCGTCATTGCCGAAAGCCCGCCCTTGTCGTCATTCCAAGAGACCGCAGAGGTATGTGTTTCCGCTGTGCAGCTGGCTGTTTTGATTGTAGTATTGAAGTGACGTTGCATTATCTCTTTTGTTTAGTGTGACACTAGGCCATCAAGGCTGTGCGTGTTTTTGGAATGACATCCACATTTAGGTGAGTTTTAGTGCGGTGCCGTTGTAATCTTTTAGGAAGTTTGTTTGAGTGATCTGCAATACATTCTAGTGTGACGGAGTTCCCATTGGTGGGGCATCCCCTAATAGCCGCATCAGAGCACCAGCTGTTGTGATTCGATTCACTAAAGGACGCCTCGTATGACTTTTGTGTGCCTGTGATTTACGTGTGTGCCGATACTAAATCAGGGTGAGTACATCGTTTATCGTTTTCATTGTAATTTTAATTGTTTTTAATTAGATGGTTAATGAATATTTGTGTTTAGGAGTTCTCTTTGCTCGCGTTAAAGCGAGGTTGAGTCGCCACCTTAACTGGCTGTCAGCAATCCTCACGTGTTGAACCACGTCTGCTGCTTTGTGGGGAGCTGCTTTGTGGGGAACTCGAATTAATTACCGCTGTAACCCCACCACGTCTGCTTTAGGCAGTTCTTTTTTTGTGTGTGTAATTTGGTTTGGTTTGTCTTGTCACTAGTCCTTAGCGGCATTATAGTCACTGTTCAATCCGGTGATTTATGGATTGTGAGCTGCTAAATTCTCTCGGTCAGCTGTGTAACTTCTATGACCGATTGTGTGACTTCTTGTGATTGTGATCATGTTGTCTTGACTGTGTAACTTATTTGGTACAAATTATTTTCTTTTTCTTGGTTTCAATTGATTTATTGTGTTATAAATTGATTCTGTCTTTATTGTTTGCTTTACTTTTCTTTTCTCTTTTCATTTCTTGTATTCCGCAGGTGCCGGGTGTCCCAGGAAGCACGCTGGTGGTTGCGGCTGCACGGGCTTTACACTAATTAGGGTTGTTTCACTGTGTGTTATCTTTTGATCACTATTTGCAGTGGAGTGTGATTAGTTCCAAATTGGGCTTCTTTTGGCCATGTGCAGCTACAGCTAGCCTGTCTATCGGGAGCCTTCGCACCAGTTGTATATTTTCTTTATTTTGTTTCTGGATTAAGAACAGTTATTTGTATATTCTTTTCTTTATTTTGTTTCTGGATCAAGACCAGTTATTGTGATTTATTTTCTTGTTTAATTTGTTTTTTTTTAATAAACTAATTGTTTAACTGTGAACTCGCGCCTCCTGCCTCTCCAGAGCAAACGAACTCGTGTCCTTTTCTTTATTAGATTAGTTCCCCGGTACTCTGGGGTGGCGTTGTCGCTATTAGACGAGCCGCGCTTTGCTACACTAAGAAGGTTTAAGTCTTTGATTTAAGACAACTAATTATTCAATACAGCATTTGTGTCAAGTTCTTTACAAGGTTTAAATGGTGTTTAGGGGATCTAGGACGTCACGGGACAAGCCCTGTGTACCAGCAACTGAGTAAGGTCTACAACAAAGTTAGACAAAAAAACAGGTAAATTGCTGAAAGAAACATCTGAAATTTGTATCAAAAGCATAGTTTTATTTTTGGCCTTAAATTGTGAACAGATAAGAGGTGTACCTTAAATCTTCAGAACTTCACTCAAGACAAGAGTACACAAGGGATAATGGAGAAGAGTCAATGGGACCCGAAGAATATCCGGTCAAAAATATACATCAAAAATGAATTATTCCAGGTTTGTGTGACAGTAAATCCAACATTAAATCACAGCGCATTAGCTGTTTATGTAGCCGTAATTGTCAGATACATGCACACATCTAGAGTAAATAAATTTATTGTCTTCTTGACCTTCAGAAAAAAGCCTTGTGGGAAAAAAAGGACACAGAAGTGGTAATTTCTGTAAGAGGGAACAGTATATAGTCCCCCACAGTGAGTTACTTAAACCTCACAGACGCTCACAGGCCAGACAGTACAGCAGCATTACCATCAAAATACACTTAAAATGGACAAATGTTGTTACATTGAAAACAGTTGCAGTTATTTGTAATTAACTTAACACACTGATGTAATAACAGTGTTATGCTGCCCTCATATAAATCATTTAAATCATTAAATATTTGTAAAGATATATATTTTTAAATGCATCCATATTTGTAAACTGGGAAAGTTTTAATGCAAATGCCAACAATTATAACATTGGTCTAAGCCAGAATGAGCCATTACAAAATAATTTCACTTGTTTGTCTTTGTACCGAACCCTGAACATAGAAGAGATCGACTTATAAAGGGAAAATGATTTTGCTTGAGCATGAAAGGGTTTGTCCTTGCAGCCGACTCAAGCTTTCAGTCCAAGCTAAAACATGTTTTATTTAAACTAGGCTAATGTAATGAATTCTGATGTGCTCTCTGTTTGATTTTAAACATGTTAGATCATCGAGTGTCTCATGCATCACGCCATCAATGAACTTCATTTGGATAAAACAATATACATGATGAACCATTACACAGAAGACCGACGACAAAGCTTGTCAAAGGTACATCTTGTTTCTGTTTGGGAGAGGTACACATGGGGTTTCATAATAATTTAAATGTGAATAAATATTAAAGTAATTTCTGTGATATATTATTGAAATTTTTACGTGCAACAGGTTAACTTTGAAGACTACAAGGATGTGGTATCTTTTGTTAATGTTGGAAAAATGCACTGGAAATTTCTGGTTTGTTATATTTAACAATTTATATTTATGTACATTCACATTGTTTCTGTTGTTGTGTATGTGTAAAATAATGTAATTTTTCTTGTGGTTACAGTACATCAATAAAGCAGAAAGCTGTGTGTGTTTTATTGATCCAATGCCAAACTCGCTGCCCATAATTTCTGGTACTCATGCAATTTCAGCTATTATCCATAAACCGAGATGCAATGCACTGATTATGATTATGTCTAAACTCCAGTGCAGGCATTAGAGGACAGTAGAGAGATGGACAGAGTGTGCAGTAAAGGTTTAACTATAGAGACAATGGTCAAAACAGAGGTACAATTATTGAAAAGCGGTCCTAAACACTGGATAGAGACTGGTAGCAGTGCTAGCGACTGCACATAAAGTTCAGGAGGAGTCATTTACCCAACCTATCAACTCTTTCAGCACCCCTTCTCTTCTACTGCTCGTGTCATTTATAGGACCAGCTATAGCAATGGCTGGATCTTCTCAAACTTTTACATGTTGATCCCATTTTTTGGGCCATAGAGTGCAAAAATGTATTTCCTTTTCCCCCCCTAAATCTTGAATTCTTTGTAGCACAGACACTTTTTGGAGATTATTGTAGAAGACAAAAATATATGAAATGATAAAAGTTAAAAGTTTCTAAAAATGTAGTATGTATTTTTTTTTCTTAAATCTTTATTCTATTCAAGTCTATTCAAGTCTATTCAAGCAATCATTATTTTAGTGACATACTTGTATTCTGACAATGATATGAATCAATTAGCATTTATATTTGGAGTCAGTATGTGCATAGCCTATCCCCATATTTGGATGAGAGCTATTTACAGTATTTAAATGATTAGCCAACATATTTATCCAGTGTATATTTCCTTTTTTCCTTTTTTTTTTCGATGGCAAAGGCAGTCATGGTGGAATTTCCTGAATTGCCTAAAATGGGATTTGGGACCTCTAAAAAGGACATGGTCTGGGAACGCAGGGCTTTGGCACTGAAAATACTTTAAGTATTTAAATATGGCAATCGGAACACATATGAAAAAACCTGCTACCTGATGCTTCGTCTAAAATTTGCATTTCCATTTCCATTAGTGTTGGATGCACAGAGAAACTGCTCCATGTGTTCGGCGTCTAAAGCACCAAGTCCGGGGCCTTCCACGACTGACTGGGGAAGTTGTTTATCATTGGTTGTTTTGTATTTGCATATTGTGGAAATACATATTAATATTGAACAGAAAGTGGCAAGTAAATTAGCTAGTAAACAAGGGTGAGATTGGTAATGATGTGCATATACAAACATAATAGTGTACACAGTTCAGAGATTTCAGGGATTATTACTTCTTGATTTGCTAGATTTGTCAATGGAGTTAAAGTGTTCAGAAATGTAATTCATTCTTTATCAGTGCCTCACAGTACATTATCCATGATTATCATTAAATCATCTACAAAAGCCACAATGACACATCCATCTCTACACCTTGCTATTTTCCTTGCACTTGCCCTCTGGCAGCTGTCAAGCTCATTTTAAGAACTATTATATTGCAGATTATTGCCAAGTAATCTAAATGATAAATGGAAAACTGTGTGACAGTAATTTAACAGTTGGTGAACTATTATTAAACCTTTGGGAGTTGGAAAGAGCTTTTGTGCAGAAAATCTGTTTGAATGAAAGTCTTTATTTAGCAAGTAAAGTGTTGTATTTGTCTCTCTCCAGATACAGTGTGACAGCTGTACAAGGTGACTCCACACAATACAACTCGAACAAGCAAAAAAGCCTGGGACTGCTGGTTATGTGACAATTAGCTTTTTTTTTTTTTTAGCTAATAAACTTTCATAAGCACTTCTCATTTTTGTCTTTTTTGACTATTACAAATAGCACTTGTCCACTTGTAGACTGTTTTTGTATTTTTTTATTTATTTAATTTTATGGTCTTTCTGTAATTTCCTCAAACTCTACAGTAAATATTGATATGGACCCAAAAAAGAAGTGTTTTTTTAATTTTATTAAGCCTTTATTTTTCTCTAAAACTCCACAGTAAAACCCTTTGAAAATTGATGTGGAAAGAGTGATGGTCATCCAGAAAAAGAAACCATAGAAAATGGCATGTCAACTCTGAAGGAATTTTAATAATGGCAGTACAAAATGCAAGAAATGAGCAATGTAATAATGTATTTTCACATACTTTGCCTTTATTTTCTTTAAAACTCCACAGTAAAATGTCTGCGAAAATAGTTAAACTAAAAATAGTTCAATATGTTTCACTTGTTCGATCAATTCGAGGAATAACCGCTGAAATGCAGGTCTTTCTCAGCTTTTTTGGCACCTCCATGTATCCGTACCGTATAGACGAGCATCAATATCTAGACGGCTTGACCAAGCGTTTCCAGATGACGGCTCACTTGACCGCGGTGTTGAGAACGGTCTGTCTGGCTGCAACATGCGATTCGCGGCAAGTAACGTCAGTACAGTCGAAAAAGGCAATTTTACAAGTTTACATTACATTTACATTTATTCATTTAGCAGACGCTTTTATCCAAAGCGACTTACAAATGAGAACAATAGAAGCAGTTAAACTAACAGTAGGACAAAAATACGTAAGTGCTATAACCCCTCTCAGTTTAACTTTAGTGCATTTTTTTAAAAAATAGAATAGAAGAGAAGAGAAAGTGTTAGTACTACTGAATCAACTGCTGCCGAAAAAGATACATCTTCAACAGTTTCTTGAAAGTGGCTACTGACTCAGAAGCTCTGGTTGAGTTAGGCAGATCATTCCACCAACAGGGAACAGTCATGGTAAAGGTCCGAGAAAGAGATTTTGTGCCTCTTTGAGATGGTACCACAAGACGACATTCGCTAGCAGAGCGCAAGTTTCTGGATGGCACATAAGTCTGAAGTAATGAGTTTAGGTAAGAGGGAGCAGTGCCAGTGGTTGTTCTGTAGGCAAACGTCAGTGCCTTGAATTTAATGTGAGCGGCAACTGGCAACCAGTGCAATTTTGTGAGGAGAGGAGTGACGTGTGCTCTCTTTGGCTCATTAAAGACTACTCTGGCTGCAGCATTCTGGATCAATTGTAGAGGTTTGACAGAGCAAGCTGGAAGACCAGCCAGGAGAGCATTACAATAGTCCAGTCTGGATAAAACAAGTGCTTGGACAAGGAGTTGTGTAGCTCTGATAGGAAGGGCCTGATCCTCCTAATGTTGTGCAAGGCAAATCTGCAGGACCGGGCAGTTCTAGCAATGTGGTCTGAATTTTGCCAGACCACAAAATTTGAATTTCAACTGATCATCAATTACAACCCCAAGGTTCCTAGCTGACCTTGATGGAGTTATGGATGACGAGCCTAGCTGAATGGGGAAGTTGTGATGAAGTGTTGGGTTGGCCGGGACCAGAAGTAGCTCTGTCTTCGCAAGGTTTAGTTGAAGGTGGTGGTCCTTCATCCAGCCAGAAATGTCTGTCAGGCAGGCTGAGATACGAGCAGCGACCGTAGGATCTTCAGGCTGGAATGAGAGGTAGAGTTGTGCGTCATCAGTGTAGCAATGATAGGAAAAGCCATGTTTGAAGAGGAGTGGTCCAAGCACTGAGCCCTGAGGCACCCCAGTAGCTAGATGTTGGGTCTTAGATGCCACACCTCTCCACGACACCCTAAAGGACCTACCTGAGAGGTAAGACTCGAACCATTGGAGTGCAGTTCCCGAGATGCCCTTCATCTTTAGGATTGACAGGAGGATCTGGTGGTTAACTGTGTCAAAAGCAGCAGACAGATCCAGCAGGATGAGGACTGAGGATTTGGAAGCTGCTCTTGCCAGTCTCAGAGCTTCAATTACTGAGAGCAGGGCAGTCTCAGTTGAGTGTCCGCTTTTGAAACCAGACTGATTGTTGTCCAAGAGGTTGTTCTGTGTAAGAAAGGAGGAGATCTGGTTGAAAACAACTCGTTCAAGTGTTTTCGCGACAAATGGAAGAAGAGATACCGGTCTGTAACTTGTTAGATGTGCTGGATTTAGATTGGGTTTCTTAAGCAGTGGGGTTACTCGAGCCTGCTTAAAAGCTGTGGGAAAAGTACCAGTGTGAAGGATGGTGGTTATGATGTGCGTGAGTGTGGGTACAACTGAGGAAGAAATGGCTTGAAGTAGATAATAATAATAATAATAATATATTTTATTTATAACGCACTTTCCATTCCGAAGAATCTCAAAGTGCTACACAGGAGAACGACAGCAACTACAAAATAATAAAAACAATCAGCACATAAAAGCCTTTCTGAATAAAAAAGTCTTCAGTTCTGCTTTGAAAGTGTCCAGGCTCTGTACTGCTCTCAGCTCATTCGGGAGGTGGTTCCAAAGCCGTGGTGCAGCTGAACAAAAAGCTCGGTCCCCCATGGTACGAAGCCTGGTGGTGGGGACCTGAAGAAGCAAGTGTCCTGTTGATCTGAGGGTGCGGGGGGAGGGTTTCAAGGTGATGAGTTCTTGTAGATATGGTGGTGCATGTCTGGTGATACATTTTTGTGTAAGCATGAGGATTTTGTAATCGATCCGGAATGGAACAGGGAGCCAGTGCAGTGAGTGTAGAATGGGAGTTATTTGATCATATTTTCGGACTCTCATTAGGACTCTGGCAGCGCTATTCTGGATGTATTGAAGCTTCTGGATATTTCTGCCAGACATCCCAATAAAGAGTCCGTTACAGTAGTCCAGCCTGGTGGAAATAAAGGCATGAACAAGTTTCTCTGCATCTGGAAGAGTTAGAAGGGGACGGAGCTTGGAGATGTTTCGAAGATGGTGGAAGGAGGTTTTGCAAACGTGTCTAATGTGATCATTGAAGGTCAGCTGCGGGTCAAACCGAACCCCTAGGTTTATGACTGAGGAGGAGATAGTGATGACCTGATCATCGAAGATGAAGTGAGAATTGGGAGTGGAGCGAATCTGATGAGGGGTGCCAACAAGTAATGCCTCAGTTTTACTAGGGTTCAGCTGGAGGAAGTTACTTTTCATCCATGCCTTTATCTCCTCAAGACATGTGATGAATCGTGACATGGCTATAGAGGGGTTTGAGGCAGTCTTCATATAAAGTTGCAAGTCATCAGCATAACAATGGAAGTATAGTCCATGTCTGCTGATGACAGAACCGAGTGGTAGCATGTATAGTATGAATAAGATAGGACCAAGAACCGACCCCTGCGGGACACCACATGTAACAGGGAGCATCCTGGACTCACATTCTCCCAATATAACACGCTCAGTCCTGCCAGAGAGGTAGGACTCAAACCACTGCAGTACCGTTCCCGACAGTCCAACTGTGTTGTGGAGGCGGTCCCAGAGGATGGTATGGTCTATTGTGTCAAATGCTGCTGTTAGGTCGAGGAGAATGAGTAGTGATGATGATCCTGAATCAGCTGCCATAAGAAGGTAATTTGTCACCCTGAGCAGAGCTGTTTCGGTACTGTGGCCCGAGCGAAAGCCTGATTGAAATATCTCAAATAGATTGTTGTTTTTTAAATGGATATGAAGTTGAGAGGCGGCTTCCTTCTCTAGAACCTTTGACAGAAAGGTGAGATTGGAGATTGGCCTTTAATTTCCCAGGACCTCCGGGTCTAGGGTCGATTTCTTGAGTATGGGACGGATGACAGTAGTTTTAAGAGCAAGGGGGACAAAACCAGTTTTGAGAGAGAGATTAACAAACTCAGTGATGATTTGGCTGACACTAGGACTGAATGACTTAAGCAGAACAGTCGGGATGGGATCCAAGATGCAGGTGGACGACTTCATTCTTTTGATGGTTTCCTCAACGTGGCTCTGCTGAACCTCAGTGAAGTGCGAAAGGAGTGGCATTCTCCCGGGCAGGGGGTCAGAGGACGGTGGAAACAGGGAGGAAGAGCCAGATATTGAAGAGCGGATGTTATTGACTTACAATAACAAGAGCTGTTACATCGCTCCACTGTGGTTTCAGTGGATAGAGATGATTTGGGCTTCAAAAAATTGTTTACTGTAGTGAAAAGCTATGCAGGGACTTAAGATAAGCCTTTTGATGGTCGCGGAAAGCGAGCTTGTGAACAGATAGACCAGACTGTATACAGCGGCGTTCCAGGATACGGCCCTTAGTTTTCATTTGCCGCAGTTCCTGTGTGAACCAGGGGGCAGAGCGTTCAAAGCTGACTTCCCGTGTCCTGATAGGGGCATGGAAGTCAAAAACACTGCTCAGAGATGTATTATAGTGCTCCACCAGTCCGTCCACTGTTGCAGAGGCTGGGCAGTTGATAATGTATTGAAGATCTACAGTGATGGAGGTTGGGTCAAGTTTTTTCCAGTTACGAAAATATATTTGGCGCTTAGGTCTGATGATGGGCAGCGAAAATGTAAAGGCCGTAGAGACCAACTTGTGGTCAGACACACCCAGATCTTTTACCTCCAGGCTGTTTATCGAGGCCGCGTCAGTAATGACCAGATTTAGGGTGTGGCCCTTGGTGTGCGTAGGAGCCTTCACATGTTGCTGGAGACCAAGACAATCAATCAGACTCAGGAACTCTGTTGCAAGATGACAGGAGGGTTTGTCAATATGGATATTAAAATCACCAAGAATAACAATTTTTGTTGACATGGAACAGAGTGATGTAAGTAAATCATGTATTTCAGAGAGAAATGAGGAGTCAGATTTGGGGGGACGGTATATGAGAAGCACTGTCATGGAGTACGGGGGTTTACATTTGAAGGCTAAACATTCCATTGAGGTAAGATCAGGCAGTGGGAAGGGAGAGAGTTTCAGTTCGTCCCGATGAATGACGGCCAAACCACCTCCACGTCCGGAACTGCGTGCTTTTTCCATGTAGCCATAGCCCTGAGGGCAGGCTTCATTAAGTACTGAGTAGTCCCCTGTTTTGTGCCAAGTTTCCACTAGGCACATGAAATCTAGACCTTTATCCAAAATATGGTCATGGATGAGCAGGGATTTATTAGTGAGGGATTGTATGTTGAGTAATTCCATAGTGGCAGGTGACAGAGCTGAAGGTGAAAGTCTCTGTAAGCTCCGCAGTACACTGTGATCCACTCCATGTTTTGCATTTCTCCCAGCACTAGAGGCTCTCAGAGGGAGAAGGTGGGGTGCAGGGTTGATACATTTTTCAAGTGCGGCAGTGTTCTGATGACGTCCCTGGTGTGCGACACGCGCAGCTGAAGACCAGATCGAGGGGATCGTCGATGTACCATGGAAGTGGTAAACAAAGTTTTTTCGAACACTTCTGTGACAATACCGGGGTCGGCGCAGAAGTCCAAGTTGTCTTATGGCTGTAAATGCAAGGTGGAGTAGTGTTCCTGTTGAGACTCAGCAGTTGAGAAGTGGAATATTTCAACATCATGCCGGACGCTCGTAACGTAAGCCCGGTGCTAATCGCGATCAAGTTGAGCCAGGGCAACCGCAGCAGTCTTCCAGCAACAAAGGACACCGGTATGTAATATGTGTACTACTAATTAAAACAGATAATTTAAAAGTAAAAGAAAATAAAACGGTTTAAAAATAGAATAAAACAGAATAAAACAGACAAAGAAGCGGCAGCCAGCAAGCGCACAGCGTACTCTCCGTCTGGTAAAAAAAAAAAAAGAAAAAAAGTGGGGATTAGTGGGGATAGGATCAAGCGGACAGGTAGTAGGGCGATTGGAAAGGAGGAGTTTAGAGACTTCCGCCTCTGAAAGTAGAGAGAAGGAGGGTAGAATGTGTGCGTTTGTTGGTAAAATGTGTGTGTCAGTTTGTGGATTGGTAAATTGGCCGCTGATGGTGGTTGTTTTTTCTATGAAGAATGTGGCAAAATCGTCAGCTGTTAGGGTTGATGACGGAAGAGGAGGGGTTAAGAAGAGAGGAAAAGGTTTTGAAAAGCATGCGAGAGTCAGAAGAATTGAAAATTTTGTTGTGATAGTAAGCCATTTTAGCAGTAGAGATATTAGCAGAGAAGGAAGAGAGGAGGGATTGATAAAGACCCAGGTCTGTCGGATCTTTCGATTTGCGCCACTTCCTCTCTGCACCCCTGAGTTTAGTACGATGTTCGCGGAGAATATCAGATAACCAGGGGGCAGAGGGTGTGGCGCGGGCTGGCCTGGAGGAAAGGGGACAGAAGTTGTCCAAGCAGGATGTTAAAGTGGAGAAAAGAGTATCAGTTGCACTGTTACTATCTAGTGTTGAGAGCTGATCAGGTGGAGGAAGTGTGGATGAGACCAGAGAGGATAGGTGAGAGGGTGAAAGTGAGCGTAGGTTCTGTCGAAAGGTGACCTGTGGAGGAGTGTGTGTTGTGTTCTGAGGCAGGTTGAGGTTGAGAGTGAGGAGGAAGTGATCTGAGGTGTGCAGTGGAGTGACCAGTGTATTGTCCGTAGAGCAGTAGCGCGTGTAGATAAGGTCCAATTGGTTACCTGATTTGTGAGTAGCCACAGTAGATACTCGTTTGAGGTCGTATGATGCAAGCAGGTTGTGGAAAACGACAGCCTGAGGTTTTTCTAGGTGGCTGTTGAAGTCTCCAAGAATTACAAGAGTACCATCTTCAGGGAAGGATGAGAGTAGCACATCAAGCTCCTCCAAGAACCAAGAAGTTGACCTGGGGGACGATATACAACTACAAAATGGATTTTTATAGGACTAGTGATGGTAATTGAATGTGATTCAAATGAGCTGTTGTCAAATAGAGGTGGTAAAGGATCAAATTTCCAGTCATTTGAGATGAGCAGACCAGTACCACCACCCCTTCCGGTCAGACGGGGGGTGTGTGAGAAAGTGAAGTTAGTGGAGAGGGCAGCAGGTGTGACAGTGTCCTCTGGTCTGATCCAGGTCACAGTCAGGGCCAATAGACTGAGACCTGAATGACTTGAAAAAGATGTAATGAAATCAGCTTTGTTAACAGCGGACTGGCAGTTCCAGAGGCCAATAGGAAAAGAGAATAAAGTATTCGAAGACACCGGAAGGGTACGGAGATTGTTAGGATTGTACCGCCTCCGACGTGTGACATTTGATTTACGTATGTTAGTAATAGTAGGGATTTGAAAACACATAGTGTAAAGGAGCTCACAAACAGAAAGATCAGACGAAAAGTTGTAGAAGTGAAAGGAAACAACAATAAATAAACAAGAAGAATTTAATACTCAAGTGCCTTGTCGGTGTCTTTGCTCGGTGGAGTCGCACAGGTAGAGTCGCTGGTCTTTACACTCTTTGGTCTTAGCACGATGAGGGCTTCACACGAGGGCAGCCGCGACCGCTGCCGCGGTGCACTAACCAGTTATATACACGCCCAATACCCCATTAATAAATACAGCAGGCCACGCCCAACTATTTAGCCAGTGAAACTCAGTCACGACACAAACAAACACATATGCGTTTTTACCAGGGTAAACACAGTAACGAAGAGCCGCGCTAAAATCAAATGAGAAAGTAAACACTCACAGACTGATGTTCTCTCCTGTTGTTCTAATGCTTCTTCTAACAACTATTGGCAAATGCCTAGAATAAGTACTTTACCTGGCTTAGGCCACGCCCAACTATTTAGCCAGCGAAACTCAGTCACGACACAAACAAACACACACGCGTTTTTACCAGGGTAAACACAGTAACGAAGAGCCGCACTAAAATCAAATGAGAAAGTAAACACTCACAGACTGATGTTCTCTCCTGTTGTTCTAATGCTTCTTCTAATGCGTTGTTGAGTGCAACATAGTAAAATGACAACAAAGAAATAAATTTAGCTTAAACAGTTTCTTTCTTCGGTAGACGTAGACGGCAGGGGCGTGAAGAGCTGCCGTTGAGCGGTAGTTTCTGCAGTCGAGAGCTCGCGTCGTGTTGAAGAAGCCCCGCCCCCAGACCGTTTTTCTCAGAAACCAACCGGTTTACTATTAAATGCTGTAAATTTACTTTAAGTGCGTAATAAATTTACATAATTTAGCGGTTTATTGAAATAACAGTATTTTACTGTCGGAAATTTGCTGTAATTTTATAGCAATTTTTTACAGTGTAGTCTGAAGGAATACAAATTTAATTAAATGTTTTATTTAAGTTTCTAATACTATCATATATAAACAGAGAAAGTTCTGTTTGTTGAAGTTAGCATTTCAGGTTAGGATGGTAAATGATATCAGCTGTGAAACAGTTTCCAGCAAGAGAATCTGGCAAATCCTGTTTTCTCCATTGTAAGTTAAATGAGTCTGATCACTGAGACTTTCTTTAATGGCTCTGGGATGGCTCTTGGAACCAGAGTTCCTGGCCACTATCAGCATTTGAATAGTTATGCTGATTCCATTGGATTGGTAATGCCCTCAGAGTAGGGTGTGTTCGTACTACATTTGCATGCTTTGTTTGAATTTGTCTCCACAATCCAGAAGTCCCTCCTCTTAAAATGCCTATAATATACTATGTAAAGTTACTTTAATTTAGACGATGTTGGAATGACTGCAGCTACCGACGAGCAATAAAGAACTTCTGCTTGGAAAACTTCCACCGTCTCCTGGTCTGAGCTTCTAACTTTTCTACAAAGAAAAAGATCACTACAAGTCTGAAGCCTTGCGCTCCCACTAGTGGTGTGCAGATCGTGAAACACTGAAACAGCTGAAGCAAATGTGCCGTATCGTGTCGAGGCTTCGAAAACACTCCGACAAATGCAACAAACCCTGCCCAAACATGCATAAAAACTATTTTTTTATTGAAAGTAAAATCTTTCAAATGCAATTATCTAATCATCTACTGAGATTATCAAGTGTCTTTGTTATTTTATCAATTGTCAGGGTATGTTTTGTTTGTTCTATGAATGGCTCAGCTATACATTGGGTGAAACATAAAAATTTTGAAGTGTTTTGAAACAGTTGTAACGTAATGAACTGAAATCATGTGACTCTGGCAGTTTGATACATGCTCTGAACCATTGATTCGAAAGCAGTGTTGTGAAATTACCATCCCACCAGGAGTGTTGATGACAGCCAGGGTGGAGATGATGGCATCTTTTGACTCAAGGATGCGTTTCAACATATAAATGTAGGGGTTTAACAATACATCGATTCGGATCAATGCATCGATCAAACGTCATACGATGCATCGATGCCACACATAAAATATCGATATACGGTACCTTTATTTTGACACTCCACATCCTCACGTAACTTTCCTCAGCTGAAACAGACGCCTGACCAGATTGACAAAAGACAGTATTGTCCACTGTCAAGGCATCGCGAGTTCATGTTTTACAGCAGAAAAGCCATCCTTGTCCATTTTAGCGAATCAGCGTGCAGTATTCGGGTCAGGTGACGTCACTGTTAGTCACTTTGAAAAGACGCGCTAGCTGAGAGGAGTTTCGTCAAAGCTGACTAAAAGTGATCGAGGATGGATCATTTAAACGAACTTGATGAACCCGTGATATCTTCTTTGGGCGTAATACGAAAATAAAAGCTGAAACTTTTTCAAGGAAACTTGCTAAAGCAGCGCGTTACTGTGCGTTCACACCGGCGACGAGCTCCCGGCGAGGGCAGCGCATCTTGGACAGCGAGGAGAAGTTGAAGTCAGGTCAACTTTATGGTAATGAGCTATGACACGGTTCAGCGGCAACCAATCGGAATGTAGAAGTGCTCCCCTTGAGAGGATTACAGGGAACGCAGTCAATAGGGTTGCCAACTTCTGGAAAGGAAAATAAAGGACAATCGTGGTACTTTATAGGAAAATAAGGAACAGAACAGTACATGCACCACTGGGCTGTGAGAATACCAAAGGTATTCTCAACAATCAGCCTTGCCCATGACAGCCTGTAGTTGAAAACTCTGTGCCTGCCGGAGAGATTGTGTCCTGGGAAAGGCTGCATGAGGTCTCGGCGGAGTGGAAAGGCCTCGTCAGCCACAAACGCATGTGGCTGTGGTCCCAAATGCTCTGCACCTGGCCAAGGGTCCCATCTCGAAGTGCCTGGCCAAAGGTGGAGTTAGCCAGCACACCGCCATCGCTTGTCCTCCTATAGCTGCCGACATCCACTATCCGGAAGCAGTGCTCGGCATCGACCACTGCCAGGAGCACAACAGAGCAAGTCCCCTTGTTGTTGAAGAAAAGGGACCCTGAGTTGTCAGGGGCCCTGACTACAACATGTTTTCCATCAATGGACCCAAGGCAGTTAGGAAAGTTCCACCGATGGAGGAAGTCAGTGGCGATGCTTTCCCAGTCCTCAGTGGTGGGGACGGCATGACCTCCTGCACCAAGGGGTCCCATATTGCCCTGGCGACCTCTCGAACAATTCCTGCCACGGTGCTCACCGAATGCTGAAAGCTATGGTGCGGGAGGAGTCTCCAGTGGCCAAGAATCTGCTAAAAACTAAAACTAATAATTACTTAGGCAAATTGAACAAGCAAAAAAATCTGTGGTGAACAGAAGCTAGTACGTTTGCTTTTTATTTTTTTCCACCTCAACAAACTTCCTCTAAGAAACTCCAAATTCTGCTTTTACATTAATTCATGAGTAATAATAATCTAATGATATAATGGTATAATAGTCACAGTTCACTTTTACTCCTTTAAGTCAATGTTCCCGATTATACTTAAGAAGAAAATAAGTAAATAAAGAAACAAATTAAAAATAAAGAACAAAAATCACAAACTCACCGTAGACAAATTGCGAGTCGCTCAGCCGCATTAACAGCGCGCCGATAGTTGGTGTCCTGCCTCGCAATTCGTGGCCCCACTTTTGACAGCGGGTTGTGAAACTGGTCCCTGTCCAGCCTGAAGTATCGCTGGAGCCGCTGCTCCAGCACCGGCCGGTGATATTCTGCAAGCTGCTGACGGACTTGGAGAATATCATGACCAACACCGATCTCCGACGTCTTCTCTGCAGGTAGAGCAACGCCTCACCAAACGCAACAACTTGCTCATTCACAGTGTTGTGAGTTTGATAAGAAAAAGCCGCGCAACACTATTTATAGGCAACATTTTTGCACTAGAACACTGTTTTTTCAGCGGGAATGCAATTCATTTGCTTAACACCGATTTGACAAATTGCATTAAGGCTACAACCAGGACAGTTATTGTAATGCACACAAATCAATGTTAATGTTAATTAAAGACCAAGTCTATTAAACGTCGATATAAACTGCATGTTGAAATTAGACTCGCAGTTGACCATGAACACAAAAGCCACACCACACAAATGGAATTTGTTTATTTCGTTAGCAAAGTAACTATAATTGTTAAGTTCTTTCCATCTGTCATTTTCTTACTTTCACATTTAAAAGATTTCATTAGTTTAACTTATACCTTACATGTGGACAGTCTACACAAATACTTAACATGCTAAAGCCTGGTTCACACGGGACGATTTTAAAATTGTCGGCCGATTTTCCAAACCTGAGAGACCCCACACATGGCGATAAAAAATCACGGGTCTAACAGTTTTGGTCGTACCGTGTGTGGTGCGCAGCCACACGGCAAAATCAACACACCACACACGAACCGATTTGACTCCTGAGCATTCCCAGGTCACACGGAAAATTTTGCAAAATCCCTCGAGATCAAACGTGACTTCAGAGTAAACAATCATGGCGGACGAAGAGGATGCAGTGGCGATAGTTTGTAGTTTGTTTTTAACCGAAAAAAAACGTTATCAAAAGAAAAGGCGATGGTCAAAGAAGTGGAGACAACGCGAGCATGGACTATACTTGCTACATCATGATATGGAGGTGAGTTGTTGTTTTTTTCTCATAGAAATGTCATTACGTACTACACAGATTAATTACCGCTGAAATAACCCATACAGAAATGTAATATATGTCAATATAAGTAAATTACATATATAATGTCAGTGCCCATGTATGTCTGCTGCCTATATGAGAATATATGCAAAATTCATATATATAAAACACATAGATATGCACATAAATGTTAAATATATGTAAGACGCATATATGTAGGCTATATTTACATATATGTACTTATTTCAATTCATCAGTATCACATGCATGTATGTTTACATACATTTATTAAATATACAAATATGTATGTCACATATTTATACATAATGTTGTCCATATATGCGAGAAACCAATACTATAGCCTACTGTAATGCAGATATATGGTATGATATATGGATGAACTCAAATATTTTCTTCACATGTTTGGACACATAAATGTTCATATATGTTGCAGGCATATATTGTGTTCTCAGATAAGTCAAATATATGTATAGATATATGTCATGCTATTTAAAATATAAGTACATATATGGCCATATATTACATTGTTGTATGGGAAACGTTCATATATTCGTTTCCATGTATTATGATGGACTGCAGTTGTGGATGTAGTTATGCCAATCGACTTTATTTGTATTGTTATATTTTACAGGTTTCTGACAGAGAAGGGGTGAAGGAGCTACTTCGCATGAATGTGGAGGAGCTTGAGTTTGTCCTCAATAAAGTAGCCCCGTTGATCACAAAGCAAGATACAAACATGAGGCTGTCCATTTCTGCGAAGGAGAGACTGGTGTTAACACTAAGATTTTTGGCAACAGGTTTGTTTGCAAAAGCCTGTTTCGTTTATTGTGTTTAAATCGGGTGAATGCCACTCATGTTGTTTCTTTATCTTGTAGGAGAGTCCTTTACATCGTTAAACTTCCAGTCTAGAGTTGGAAAGTCAACCATCTCCCAGATTGTCGCTGAAACATGTGAAGCCCTGTACCGAGCATTTGCTAAGTATTATCTCAAGGTGACATGTTTGTTGTTGTTTTTTTAAATGCACACACAAATGAAATTAAACGCATAATGCATTTGTTTTTTTTATCAAACAAGTATTTAGATAAAAACAGAAATAAAACATTTGAATATATATATATATATATATATATATATATATATATATATATATATATACAGTATAATTTTTTATTTTTTTTAATAGTCTAAAGTATTTTACAAATATTTCATATCACTTCAAATATTACAGTGGTCTTTACTGAAAGTAGATTTATTTAAGATCTTTGCCCTGATGCATAAATCTGTCATTTCAGACACCAACTACAGAGGAGGAATGGCTGGACATAGCACAGGATTTTCATCAAAAGTGGCAGTTCCTCCATTGCCTTGGTGCCCTAGATGGGAAACATATAAACATTTTGCCCCCAGCTCATAGTGGAAGTGTCTTCCGTAATTACAAGGGCCAGTTTTCTGTGTTAATGATGGCTCTGGTTGATGCCAAGTACCAGTTTCTGTATGTTAGTGTGGGAGCACAGGGCAGAGCATCAGATGCAGGGGTGTTTAATGAGTCAGATTTCAAGAAAGCACTGGACCAGGGCCTTCTTAATATCCCTGTAGCAAAACCACTTCCACAATCAGACATACAAGCACCCTTTGTGTTCCTGGGCGACGATGCTTATCCTTTGCGCACAGACCTCATGAAGCCATACTCATTTCGTCAGATGGACTATCAGCAGAGAGTTTTTAACTACAGGCTTTCTTGAGGACGCAGAGTTGTGGAAAATGGATTCGGAATACTTGCAAACAGGTGGAGAGTATTCCTCACCACCATAATGCTCAACGCAGACAAGGTACAGAAGGTGGCCTTAGCTTGTGTGTGTCTCCACAATTATTTGTGTGGGATTCGGTCTGACACATATGCACCTCCAGCCCTGATTGACTCAGAAGACGGTGACCACAGATTTGTGGAGGGTACCTGGAGACAAGAAGGCCTGGGAGCCATGCTCCCTCTTCAATCTGGAAAACCCTGCAACAGCTCCATGGCTGCCAAAGAAATGATAGACAAACTGAAGAGCTACTTTGTTTCATCTGCAGGCAAGGTTTCCTGGCAGGACAACTACATTTAGGCTCAAACATGTCATATTCAGTAATTCTTTTTCCCTTTTATGCATTGACAAATGTGACAAATACAGCATTTTTTACTTGTTTCTTCAGTATAAGTTACAAATTGTAAGTGTCTGGAAATGGAACATGAATAAGAAATTGACACTGAACTGCCTTAACTTTGCAATATTTTAGGTTTACAAAATTGTATATTCAGAACTTTGTTTGTATTCAACATTAATATTTTGATATTTAGTGGCACCTGAAATTCCCTGAGCAACAAATTAAACTGCCTGCATAACCAAATGGTTTAGCATAATATTTTAATGAAATAATTTTGTTACTTTTTCTACTTGTAGTATTACTATGGAATTACACAATTCAATCTTAAAGTTAATTCACAACAATTGGGTAGAGGTCAAAATTGAAAACAAAAAAACAAACAGTCTGCTTGGAAAAATAAATAACTGTTTATTATTCACTTCAGGATATAAGCAATCAAATAAAACATTTGTTCATGTCACTTACGGTGAAATGGTTAAGCATTTGAAACAATAGCGGTGTGTATGACTCCCACAACTGTGGTGAAATACAACTTAAGGCCTTGATATAACAAAAAGGCCGAAATATAAATAAAACAAGACATCACTAAAGGATGTACACAATTATAACCAAAGATGCATTTGAAAACACACAAATGCATTGTTTTTCTGATTAACCACAAAAAAAGAGGTAGTTGTAGTAAACTTTGAGAACCATGACTGACAATCTACCCTTAAATCTGTATTCACTCATCGTTTTCTAGCATTCTCCTGTAGCTATGCGTCTCATTTTTTTGAAGCTGGTACTGATTCGGTAGCAGTTGTGTACCTATGGGTAATGGCATGTGGTGAGGTGGTTCTTGTGGAGTTGTATATGTGTGTAGAGGGGTTGGTTGTGTGTTGGGCATATGTACAGAGGAGGGTACAGGGTAAATACTAGGTGGCAGCTGGTATGATGCCTGTGCATCATTCTCCTGAGCCTCATATAAATCATTCATTATTTTTCTCTTTAGTCTTGTCTTTACCAAAGTGTTTTTAATTGACCTCAACTCCTCAGCTACTTGTGCTCCAAAGTTGCTGTCACTATCAGCAATAGGTTTGCTTCTACCAGCCTTAAAGGCAGTTGACATCTGCTGTAAAATTTTCAATTTTTCCATTTCAATGGCATCAGCAGATTGGCTTTTCTTTAGTCTCTTCGCACTAGGTGTACAAGGTACAGGAGGGGAAAGGTCGTCATCATTCTGGAGAATAGATGGTTCCTCAGCAGATGTTTCGTCAGACATCAGAGAGACGTCGTCATCTGGATCATTCAAGGGGTCTCTCTCTGCAGCCAGGCCATCTTTAATTGATTGAGGCAGCTATATAAAAATATATGAATGGATTTTTAGACATAAAACTTAAATATTGATGAACAGTCAACAATTAGGCTACATACGCTGCTTTCAGTGGCACGTTGGGTGACATGCTTCCTCAGAAACATCAGTGTCTTCATAAGCCATCGTTGTTTGCTTGTTAGTGTCTTTTCAAAAGTCCCACTTGGTTTAGTTTTCAGAAGCTTGCTGAACTGGGTTCTTAAAGTTGTGGCCCGCGTCTTCACTTCTTCCACTGACATGAACAAACACGAGACATTTATGAATGAATAGGGCTGCCAACTTTCTGATGACATGCCCCCACGGAATCAAATTTTGAAAAATAACCCCTGAAATGATGACTTCTGGTGAATATTGTATGCTATCATACATTATAGCATACTATAATACAACTTATTAGGTCTATATATTTATAGAATAGCAAAGTAGGCCTAATCAATATACAAGACTGAACCACATAGATATATAAAGGCTATCATGATCATTTTGCCAACAATGAACCATGGATTTGTTTAGTTTATAATACGTTTTATTTTTTACTTAAACAAATACAACATATAACATTCAAAACTCGGCTTAGACTGTCAGGGTCTTGCTCTGGCAGCTTTGTCTGTGTTGTCTTTGTTTCATGTCTCTATGTTTGTGTTGTGCTTGAACATATGGTTGTGTTTGTGTTGGCCATGTGCTCCTCTGTTCCTGCCTCCTTGTTTCCCTGTACCACCCTGTACCTGTTCCCTGTACCAATAGGACAGTTCAGTCCACCACAGCTACCCCAGAGTCAGTCAAACCTATCACCATCATCTCTCAGGCATCCAGGTCAGTCCCAGTCACTTTAAGAACTGAGTCAATATGTGTTATTCAAGACCCAGTCAAATCAACCGCTGTCTTCCCTCAGACTATTACGTCAGTTCCAGCCATCTCTGAATCTGCCGCCTTAACCTCTGTTTTCCCTGTAACAACCCAGAGTTTCCCTGTTACTTCAGAGTCTGCCAGATCTGTTTCAGTCAGTGCTGATTCGATGAAGGTCACTGCTTTTCTGCCTGGGTTGGCCGAGTTGGCTGTTGAGACTACAGAAGCAGCCCAGCAAACAGTATCAGCTCGTCGAAAGAGGAGGAATAGAAAGGCTCGCACTGAACAGTCTATGTTTCTCCTTTCCCAAGCTCCAGTTGTTCCTGAGGGATCAAGTCCAGTGAATTCAATTTCTTCTAAACCATTGACTAGTAATATCATTCCCACAGAGACAATTTCTCCCAGTCCTGTCATGTTCACTGAGGCCATTCCCAAGCTGCCTGTTGTTATTGCTGCAGAGGCCTTCTCTGAATGTCTTGCAGATCTTTTCAAGTCCCTAGACATTTCTGCCAAGCCTGTCAAGACCTCAGAATGCGAGCCCGCCGCTTCAGAGAGGGCGGTCCCCCGAGCCCGCCGCTTCAGAGAGGGCGGTCCCCCGAGCCCGCCGCTTCAGAGAGGGCGTTGCTCCAGAAAGTGTAGTCCCAGAGCACGCCAGTGCTTCCCAGGAGGGCGCTAACGAGTCAGTCCCCGAGCACGCAAGTGCAGCCCAGGAGGGCGCTAACGAGTCAGTCCCCGAGCACGCAAGTGCAGCCCAGGAGGGCGCTAACGAGTCAGTCCCCGAGCACGCAAGTGCAGCCCAGGAGGGCGCTAACGAGTCAGTCCCCGAGCACGCAAGTGCAGCCCAGGAAGGCACTCCTGAGTCAGTCCCTGTACCTGATTCCAAGACCTTCACCAATCCTGCTAGTCATGTCTTTGCCCCCAAGTCTGTCAAGCCCAGTTGGAAGTCCAGACCAGTTAGGCCAGTTCCTGTGTCCAAGAGTACCTCCTATCAAGTTCCCATTCCTCCCATCTTACCCTCTGCGTTTCCTGGTTATGGTTCCCCTAAGCCGGCACCTCCTTTGTCAGCCTTGAACTTTTTACCCGGTTCTGTTCCCACCCGCCCCATCCCTCCCTCTGTGTTTCCTGGCCAGTTTGGGACTTCTATGTTTATGCCCCACCCGCCTCCCCAGTTGTTGCCTCCTTGGACTTCTATGCCTGTTTTGGACGCCTGGAGGCGTCCATTAGATGGGGGGTACTGTCAGGGTCTTGCTCTGGCAGCTTTGTCTGTGTTGTCTTTGTTTCATGTCTCTATGTTTGTGTTGTGCTTGAACATATGGTTGTGTTTGTGTTGGCCATGTGCTCCTCTGTTCCTGCCTCCTTGTTTCCCTGTACCACGCCCTCTTGTCTAGTTGAGTCCTCGTTTGTCTCAGTGTTGTCACCTGTTCCTCATGTTCTCTGCTCCCTTGTTTCAGTCCTCGTTTACGTGAGTGTGTTCACCTGTTCCTTGTCTAAGTGTTCTCACCTGTTACTCTTGTTAACTCCCTTTATGTGTGTGCTCT
The DNA here is from genome assembly GCA_030770095.1 of Gila robusta. NCBI lineage: Eukaryota > Metazoa > Chordata > Actinopteri > Cypriniformes > Leuciscidae > Gila > Gila robusta. Next base: position 622,184 of record JAVALU010002152.1, on the reverse strand, counting down.
TTCCCTCATGTGTTGCCAGTTCGTTAGATGTTGTACTACTGTGCTACATAGTTTGTTTCTTGTGACTAAGGTCTACAGTGTTTTATTTGTAGAAGTATTTTGTGCTTTAGTTCTGCCATCGTTCCTGTCTGTCTTGTCTTCTGTGTCTCTAGTTCCAGTCCTGCTAGCAGAGTGTCCCTGACTGCTTACACTCTTGGCTTTGGAGGAAGCCTGGTGCTGAGCCTGAGATCCCTGAGTGCCTTGCTGGAGTTCTTACAAGTTCCTGTTTGGCTACTGCTAGTATTCTGAGGTCTCATTCTGCTCTGCCATTTCTACTCTCCAGCTTCCAGTCATCTTGCTAGTTACAAGTGCTGCTCGGCTTGTTACTACGGCTGTCATTGTGTCTCACCCCTGCCTATTGTCTGGACTGTTCACCTCGCCCACCACATCCTGTCTTCTGTCTGCTGTTTGTCAATAAACCTGTTAACACTCCTTCTGCATTTGAGTCCTCCTTCATAGACCCGTGACATAGACTGCATTTGAAGAAAAATAAACAAGATACGGAACGGAACGGTTGGCAACCCTATGAATGAATGTTATCATCATGCTAGCGATGGGTAGTGCAAATAAACATTACCTGGTATCTCAAGTGCAGCAGCAATTTCTGCCCAATTCCTCTCCTTGTCATTTCGGTTATGATATTCTGTACACGAAACGTTGTACAAACATTCACGGTGTTGACACAGGTCGACGAGTTGGTCCTCCATTTCCGACGTCCACCGGACTTTCTGGTGCGCCATGCCGCCGGCTGTTTTGATTTTGTTTCCCGGTGCTTCATCTGCGCATCGTCGCCTCGCTTTCTGATTGGCTACACGCCACAGTCCACAGGCTGCGTGCTCGTTTGTCCCCGGGGGACACCACACACGAGGAGAAATCGGGCCAAAAAAATCCAACATGTTGGATATCACCGATTTGTGATCGGAGCGGTCCCGACGTCCTTCCGAGCAGACGAGAGCACTCTTAACACACCACACACGGCAGGAATATCTGATCAGATTATTTTACGATAATCGGAGCATCCTTAAGATTGTCGGAAGGGGTAAATCGGGGCTAAAATCGGCCTAATTATCCTGCCGTGTGAATCCGGCTTTATTTGCTTTGCGGCCCCTTTAATAAAGTTTAAAAAAAGATCAAGCATTCGATGTACATCAGAGCATCAGAGCGTCCACGGATCTTTCCACGGCGTCGTTGGCAGGGCGGCGGTGTGAACGTACAGTAAGGGTAGGGAAAAATCTATTGTTAACAAATAATGATTCTTGAGGCAAAAAATAATTCTAATTGTCACCATAAAAAAAAAGAAAATTATATATATATATATATATATATATATATATTCAAATTCAAATTTATTTATAAAGCACTGAATAAAACAACACTGTTGACCATAGTGCTGTACAAGCAGTAAAACAGTGAGCAGAGAAAAGACAAATAAAAAAAATATATATCCATATATCTAAATAGGTAGTATAAACTTCATAAAAACATTCAACAACATATATTTATTTTTAAAAAATGACACTAGCACCCTTCACACTTATCTTGATCGAACGCTATCATAAAGAAATATGTTTTCAGATGGCTTTTAAACTGACTGAGTGTAGGAAGGTCCCTAATATATAAAGGTAAGCTGTTCCATAATTTAGGGGCTGTGACCGCAAATGCGCGATCCCCTCTAGTCTTCATCTTTGACCGAGGAACAGCAAAACTTTTTTTAAATTGTGATCGTAGCGATCTCATTTGACTTCTGTTCCTGTATTAGATCAGCAATATAAGATGGGGCTAACCCATGTAGAGATTTAAATACAAATAGCAGAATTTTAAAATGAATCCTAAAAGTGACAGGCAACCAATGTAATGATTTTAACACCGAGTAATATGATCGAATTTGCGAGTGCCTGTCAGCAATCTTGCAGCCGCATTTTGGACCATCTGTAGTCTATCTAGAACTTTATTTTGGGCACCATAATATAACGAGTTGCAATAATCTAATCTTGAGGTGATAAATGCATGAATTATTTTTTCCAGATCTTTGTGAGATAAAAAAGGCTTCATTTTTGAAATCATCCTCAATTTAAAAAAACACGTTCTAACGATTTCATTTATCTGTTTGTCAAATTTAAGTGCACTATCACAAATCATCCCCAGATTTTTTACATGTTGTTTTCTAATCAGGCTCAGAGGACCCAGCTCGGTTTCAACTGTGTTATCAAGGTCAGAGGGACCAAAAAGAATCAATTCTGTTTTCGATTCATTAAGGCTCAGGAAATTTGTAGACATCCAAGCCTTGACTTTATTTAAACATGCCAACAAAATTTCCATGGCAGTGGGGTCATTTGACTTAAGTGGTATATACAGCTGTGTATCGTCTGTGTCACCGGGTGAGACAAAGAGGAACCTTAAAACCGGGATTTGTTGCACGGGGGAGCGACTTCCGGTGTAACACCGGGCCAGTTCCGGTGGCATGTCATGGCCGTCGGTGTTGACGAGCGCCAGCTGTGGACACTAATCAGGCCGGTATCAGTGAACATGCGGGAAGAGGCATATATAAGGAGAAGTTTGAAGACAGAGGTTGTTGATTCTTGGGGGGTGGGGGAGTTTTCTTGGTGCTTGGGGTTTCCACGTTGGGTTCCCTGGGTGCTTTTGTCAGCAGAAAGCAGCAACCGCAGTGCATACAAGTGTGGGGATGTTTACACATTGAAGATAAATGAGTGCCCGACATATGGAACTGAGAGAACAGAGTGATTAAGGGCAGCGCTGAAGATCCATGCTGTTATCAAGGAGAGAAGTTAAGTACACTTTTGCATCAACATACAAAAGGGGATGTTATGAAGATTTACCAAGAACATTCTGAATACTGATTTGCACTGGCTGGCAGCGTGTGTTGTCTCTCTCGTTGTGAGTCTTAGAGAACAAGGAAGGAGCTGGGCTTTATAGGAATGCTCTTGTAACCTGATACCCCCGTGTAGAAAGCCATCGGTGGATTGTCTGACCCTACAAAGATGGAGTGAAGGCCTGTTATTCACGAGAGGTGATGTGGCATTGCAGTGTCTGAAAATGTGAAGTGAGCACGTGTAAAGAGTTATACTATTGTTGCATGTACGAGTATGGGAGACCAAATCATTACCATCATTCTATGATCTTTGTTTAGGGAAGCCGAACCAGTGGGGAATCAATCTAATCTGATCCGTTGATTGCCCAGGTTCCAACCACCTGATGTGATATTGGAGGAAGGAGAAATTTAGCTCTGTGTTGTTGGGAAGAGCTGCATTCTGCTATTGCTGTCCTGTGGGAAGAGAAGACTCAGTTATTAACTGTTGGATTCTGTACCCACCATTGCTGTTCTGTAAACAGAGAGATTCTGCTGTCCGCCGTTGCATTCTGCTATTGCTGTCCTGTGGTAAGAGAAGACTCAGTTATTAACTGCTGGATTCTGTACTCACCATTGCTGTTCTGTGAACAGAGAGATTCTGCTGTCCGCCGCTGCATTCTGCTATTGCTGTCCTGTGGGAAGAGAAGACTCAGTTATTAACTGCTGGATTCTGTACTCCCCATTGCTGTTCTGTGAACAGAGAGATTCTGCTGTCTGTCGTTGCATTCTGCTATTGCTGTCCTGTGGGAAGAGAAGACTCCGTTATTAACTGCTGGATTCTGTACTCACCATTGCTGTTCTGTGAACAGAGAGATTCTGCTGTCTGTCGTTGCATTCTGCTATTGCTGTCCTGTGGGAAGAGAAGACTCAGTTATTAACTGCTGGATTCTGTACTCACCATTGCTGTTCTGTGAACAGAGAGATTCTGCTGTCCGCCGCTGCAACCTGCTATTGCGGTCCTGTGGCAAGAGAAGACTCAGTTGTTAACTGCTGTGTCTGATCTGCTGCCGCTCTATGAGCTGAGAGATCCTGTGAACCATTACTTCGAAGGAGAGTCTGCTGACTGCTGTGTCTGATCTGCTGCCGCTCTACGAGCTGAGAGATCTTGTGAACCATTGCTCCAAAGGAGAGATTGCTGACCGCTGTGCTCGATTATAAATAAAAAGAAGAGATTTTATATGATCTGTTGTCTGTCCTGATTGGTGTCTTTGGTGTCGGCTCCTCCGGAGTGTGGTTATTGACCCTTGGCCTAGGGAAGACGGTTACATCTGCATAGCAGTGGAATGACACTCTGTATTTACGCAAGATTGAGCCCAAAGGAAGCATATAAAAAGAAAAAAGTGGTGCTAAAACGGACCCTTGTGGAAGGCCACATGATAAAGATGTCGAAACTGATGTGCACTCACCCATACGAACAGAGAATCGTCTATTTAAGAGATAGGACTTAAACCAATTTAAGGCATTTCCAGAAATGCCTACACGTTTCAAGCCAGGAGATAAGAATATTATGGTCAACCGTATCGAACGCCGCTGTAAGATCCAACAGCAGGAGAACCGTCACATTCCCTTGATCGGTTGCCAAAAAGATGTCATTAAAAACCTTCAATAACACTGTTTCTGTGCTATGGTACTTCTTAAATCCTGACTGAAGTACTTCAACATGATTTTCATCAATAAATAACTCTAATTGAATCAGAACACATTTCTCTAAGATCTTTGCCAGAAATGGAAGTTTTGAGATAGGTCTATAATTGCAAAGAGCGCTCGTATCTAGATTTTCTTTTTTCAGCAAAGGCTGGACTACAGCATGTTTACAATACTCGGGAACAATCCCTGAAAGTAAACTTTTATTTATTATAGAAAACATATATGGGCCAACCGATTCTATGGTTTGCTTTAACAGAGGTGTCGGAATAATGTCTTGGGGAGCAGATGTAGACTTCAGCTTAGAAACAATAATGTTAAAAGTAGAGATAGAAATAGGCTCAAATTGCGATAAATTAACGATGCTTTCTAGTGCATATGATGGCACAAATGTACACTGCTGTATATTATTCCGAAGAAGTGTGAAAAACTTTCACATAAATCAATTGACAAAACCAGAGGTGCCTCTAATTTAGGATTCAAAACAGAATCAATTGTTGAGAAAAGAAATCGCGGATTTTGGCGATTTTTCTCAATAGCATTTGCAAAGAAGCTCGTCCTAGCAGATTTTACAGCCCGTTAAAATTTAGACAGCAAGTCTTTCAACATTTCATAGGAGATTTGCAACTTATCTTTCTTCCATTTCCGTTCACATCTTCTACATTCCCTTCTTAGTGTGGTGATGTCATCAGCCACTATAGGGTTAATTCCCAAATATGGTGTTCCGTGAATATATAAAACAGCTGCGACGGACATCTAGCCAAGCGTGCTATTCCGTGTTCGGGAAGTGACGTCATTCTCGGGGCGCCGGTTTAGGTTCAGGAGGTAAGAGCTTGTGATGGCAAGTGCATCTTGAATGTTTGGGTCAGGAAGGATAATTTTGGGACTCAATTGACTTGCAGTGTGGCTGAGGAGGACGAAGATACGTGGAATGAATGTTCATCATAGCGAGCCTGTTATTTAACACGCCATCGAGTGCGCAGCTTGTGTTATTTAACGCAGGTATGTAATGCGGTTTCTTTATGCCTAAGTTAAACAAGATGATTGCCTCCTAAAACTAATGCGAGCTATTTAAAACAGTGGTACAGGGCGTGGAGGTGTTGCAGCAGGCTTAGCACCCTTCGGGAGGCTAAGAGGACGCTGACGGCTCGCGCTACTTGTTGTAGCTTTTGTCTGCGTGTGCTGCCAGACAACTCCGGACGGATTGGAGGGTGTCTCACTTATCGGTCGCCTTCCGCCTCTTGTCTGAACTGTATTTTCTTGTGAACTTGTACGTGAATTCTAATTCGACAGCGTGGGTCTCTATCTGGAAGAGGATGACGCTCAAGTGGATCAGAACACGCGCTAGCGTGCAGCCTACCAGGATATCTTTAAATTGGCGTGGTGACAGTGTGTGTTCCTCGACTGATGGACTGAGGAACGTGGGGGGGTAATCTTACGGGACGAAGGTCTATGTGTGTCTCCCTGATACTTGTATGTTATTCTAAGTGATTGCTTTAATTTGGGTTTGTATCATTTGTTTCTTTTTTTGTGTTTGATTCCCTGCTTGTGATTTTGTTTATTTTGTTGTCTAAAGAGAAGGGGAATGACCCACCATCACCCCCTAGTGTGCTGATTACGGTCCATTAGTATCAGCAGGTTGCTGGTGTTGTTCTCGAAGAAAGATGGCCCTTTTTGGCCGTGTGTGACCCATCCACTTTATAGATCTAGTTCATGTGGAAAGTATATGTGTCTTTTGTTTATTACTGTTGTATTGACTGTTCTTGTCTTTTCCCTTCAGAATCTGGGGGATCCGTGGTTCCTGAAGTCTTCTGGGTGTGGTGGTGGTTTGATTGACAGCTTGCAGTGTTCACAGTGGGTGGAGTGTTATGAGAGCACGAGTGATTGCTGTGTCCATCCGATGAGCAAGACAGATTCCCCAGGTTCTGAAGTGGTAGGGGCGTTTCTGTGTGTGTGTGTGCGTTTGTGTGTGTGTGTGTGAACGCGCGTGTATGTGAAGTCTGATTTATACGCTTTTAGGATTTATTACCAGAGATTGTGTTGTATTTTATTAAATGGTGCTTCTGAATAAACTGTTTTATACCATTCTCATTGTCTGTTATCTGACGCAGCCACAACGTATCTGTGTGCTTTATATCTAAATTATTGGTGGGTTCCCGGACCGTTCCGGGTGGCGTAGTCGGACTTAACCAAAAAAAATCCAAACTGCCACATTAGGGATCTAGTTTGTCCATTCAACCATGGAGTTGGTTTGTGTTTACTATGCACCTGCCTTAGAGGTGCTACCTGATCAAGTGTGTCTAAACAAACAGAGTAAAAAATATTAACCGACGACTCCACGCTAAACCGGGGTGAAAAAAAAAAAGTCCATTTTTTTATCCTGCATAGAGTCCATGAAAAATGTATTAAAATCCCCATGTATATTTTTTATCGAACGAACCAGTCTCTTTGTAGTACAGACTTTTTCCGGTTGACATGGAGGAAGAACAGTAAATAAAACAGGATTGTGATCAGCAACCAGGAAATCATCTATGATAATGTCACTGACTGATAAACCAAGTGACAGAATCAAATCCAGCGTGTGTCCATGGATATGTGTGGGGCCGTTAACCATTTGCTGAAGGCCAACAGAGTCAATGAGATTTAAAAAATCTTTTGAAAGAGGATTTGTTGGACAGCATACATGAATGTTAAAGTCACCCAGTATTAGTATTTTGTCATATTTCACAATAATATCCGCTAAAAACACAGACAGCTCTGACATGAAGTTCTTATTAAGTCCAGGTGGTCGGTAAACAATAGCACAAAGCATAGGAGATAACAGTTGCATTTCAAATACTTGGAGTTCAAAACTTGAGAAGCGCTCCGTATTGAGCGTATTACAAATAAAAGTATCCTTAAAAATATATATATATATATTTAAATGCTTTAAAAAAAAAACTTTCTGCCGCAGTACCAGTATGTATGTATGTATGGTGTGTTCAATTTAGAATCAGAATCAGAAAGAGCTTTATTGCCAAGTGTGCTTGCACACACAAGGAATTTGTTTTGGTACTGAGGCTTCCAGTGGACATATACAAATACAACAAGAAACATAATACTACAAATTATAAGAATAAAAAATAAAAATATAAATATATGAGAATAAAAGTATCACAGTTGGGTTTAGTCGGAATAGACATTTTCAGATTTACAGATTTTGAACATATTTACAGTGTTTTGAATATTATAAATAAATAAATCAACATATAAGTAAGCGTTGTAGGGTATTGCACTAAACAGTGGGAGTATTGCACTTAAGGCATATGCCTTGGGAGGAGTGTTAACTGTTCAGGAGGGAAATGGCCTGTGGGAAGAAACTGTTCCTGTGCCGAGATGTTCTTGTGGCCAGTGATCTGAGTCGCCGTCTTGACGGTAACAGTTCAAACAGGAGGTGTCCAGGGTGAGTGGAGTCTGTGATGATTTTACCTGCTCTCTTCCTCACTCTGGAAGAGTACAGGTCCTGGAGGGTTGGCAGGGGGGCACCAATGATCCTCTCCGCAGTCCGGACTGTCCGTTGTAGTCTCCTGATGTCTGATTTGGTAGCTGAACCAAACCAGACAGTGATGGAAGTGCATAAGACAGACTCAATGACGGCTGAGTAGAACTGAATCAGCAGCTCCTGTGGCAAGTTGAACTTCCTCAGCTGGCGAAGGAAGTACAGTCTCTGCTGGGCCTTTTTCACGATGGAGTCAAGGTGATTGTCCCACTTCAGGTCCTGAGAGATGATAGTGCCCAGGAACCTGAATGACTCCACTGCTTCCACAGTGCTGTTCATGATGGTGAGTGGGGGGAGTGCTGGGCTGTTCCTCCTGAAGTCCACGATCATCTCCACTGTTTTGAGCGTGTTCAGCTCAAGGTTGTTATAACTGCACCAGACAGCCAGCTGTTCAACCTCCAGTCTGTAAGCAGACTCGTCACCGTTTCGGATGAGACCGATGACAGTGGTGTCGTCGGTAGGGTTGCCACCCGTCCCTTAAAATACGGAATCGTCCCGTATTTGTGAGATAAACAGAGCGTCCCGTTTTGAATCAATACGGGACGCGGTTTGTCCCGTATTTCCGAGTTGTCTTAAACGCATCATCCAAAATCATTCCACCCGCATTCTGTGAAGACTCGTCCTATTCTACCCTTGATTGGGTAATACTCGCTGCCATTGTTGGTTTGATTGGTTTGTTTAATACCATCAGGTTCAGGGCCAGTCAGAGGAGGGCGGGTCTTTTGGCAGAGAGTTGATAGCAATGCTAGAGCTCAGAGAAATCAAAGCACCGTCTCACAGTTCTTCATACCTCAAGCATCTCCCGAATCAGATAGTGTAGCCTAATGACAGTTTTTTAATCAGCTCAATAATGTTCTGATTGATTACGTTTTCATATGCTGCCTATGCCCATTTGTTAAGAAATAATGTTACAATGTAAATGAATTATATCCATACATTATGGTATGATTTGTTTATTATGGTTAAGGTACACAGTCAGACACATGCATTTTTTAAATAAGAGAGAGATATATTTAATACATATTTAATAATAAAAATGTGCATGTGTGAAGAAAATGACTTATGCTTAACAAATCTAGAGAATTTCATCCTTTAATACTATATAATTAACAATAGGTCTGAATACATAAATAAATAAATACATAAATAGATTTTCTTACCAATAATAAAAATAGTGTTATAATTAAATTTAGAAATGTTTGTAGATTATAGGTTATTTATGTGTGGTATCACTGTTTGGATGGTGTTACAGCTACTCAGTGCTGCACGGAGTGACAAGAAGTACACTTAACGCCTAACATAGTCCAATACTGCACAGTACTACTGGTCTAATGATGTTTTTGATGTTCAACATCCTTTGCTAAAGTCAAAGTTTTTTCCAATCAAATTTAGTATTTGTTTGAGTATCAACGCATTTGTTTAATTTATAGTGAATAAGTTATGGATCTGTTAATTTAATAAGTTAATAAAGTATGGTTAACATCTCGCATACAACTCAGACGAAAGGCAAATTTTTTTTGGTCTCATTGTCACACTTTGTTAACGTTGTTTGTGATAGAGAGTGATTGCATATATTCACACTGATTTCAATGGCAGATAGCTGATTATAATGTCCATTGGTACTGATCTTATTACTTTCCTGAAAATATGTTTTGAGTTATGATATACCACCATTGGCACACCGTCGGGCCTGTAGTCATTGTGGCCCCGAGGGCTTTGGCCCCCGCTGCGGCCGCCGGCAGGCGTCCCTTATTTTTTTGTATTGAAGGTGGCAACCCTAGTCGTCGGCAAATTTCAGGAGTAATTGCCCTTATTCACAGACTTCACCTTGCTATTTTATATAGATCTTTTCACACAGAACATTTTCCATTCCACTGCGCTTCTTTTCCATTGATTTTGTGAGAAAACATGTGCACTCACGTCCTTTGCAGTGTCTCACATACATGTGTCAAATTAAAATAAATTATTTCATTGAATTGATCAAAGGTGACAGTAAAACCAATATTATAAAATATTTCTATTTCAAATATACATAGTTTTTTATCTTAAAAAAAACATCTAGCACTTTCTCAATGCAAATAAAAAAGCAGCATAACTGTTCTCAACATTGATGATAATCAGAAATGTTTCTTGAGCAGCAAGTCATCATATTACATTTGTAGATTGTAATAAAGGAAGATTTCTAAAGGATCGAGTCACACTCAAGACTGGAGTAATGATAACAGGAAACATTAACTGTTTTCTATTTAAATATATTTTAAAATGTATTTTAAATTGCAATAATATTTACAAATATTACATAATTTACCACTTTATTTACAAAATATTCATCTCCAACGTGCGTTCACGAGAGCACCGCAACGCATGCATGTTGTGTTGACGCAAGAGCAGAGTGTAATGAATGGCTGGAGGCAAGCTGGTTAGGGACCGTTCGGTATTTATGGAATGGACCACCGGAGGAAAATAGGGGAGGGTCATGTCTTTTTATTCTTTGTTGAGGGGAGGGTCACCCAACTTTTTTTAGTCTAGAGGGAGGGTCACCCAACTTTTGTATTCATGAAAACAGCAACATTTCAAAGTGGCTTGTTTGGTGCATAATTGTCCATGTAGCTCTCTCAGTCTCGCCCCCCCATCGCTAGCAGATGGGTCTGACCCAACAAAAAACAAAAAGTCCAGTTTGGCGCTGTTTGACAGTGCGCATGCTTCGGGCGTACAAGCTCAGAAAAAGTGCATCATGTCAAAACAGAACTCCAATGAAATGTTTACCCGGCAAAGCTTTAAAGTACGAGCAAATAATGAACTTTTGTGTTTGCGAAATGTGCAGTGTCCTGTAAGTGTAACTCTACCGCTGCATTAACATGTGATGTGAATGTACGTCGAGTTTTACAGTATTGGGACTTAAGCCTAGTTTATACTGTCGCCTGGCTGCGCACGCACCTCCCCAAACGGACAAGGCGTTTATACTTGACGCGCTCGCCGTTGTACAAAAGAATCGTGTAAAGCAGTAAACCTTGAGATTATTAGGCTACTTGTTACATTAGAACAAAATAAATGAATTTGAGAACATAGCCTATACAACTAAATTAACGATAACTTACATATTTTCTAATTTCACTAAACATTTTCATTTAGTTTCGAGAATTTTTTTTATAAAACATGGACCATAATTAAAAGGGCTTATGTCTGCTATTGTAGGCTCATTTTGTAAATTTAAGCAACTATTAGACGCACAAACTGTGTGCCGGTGTGATGAGACGTATATGCTCGGCCAGATTCAGCTCGAAGTCGCGCATCTTCGGATGCGGAGCCGCGCGCGCAGTTACAAAATCTGCCATGCACACGCCTAGCAAAATGGGCCCTTGCACACCTTCGAGTGCACCTTGAGTTTTTTCAAAAGCAGATCGTGGAGACATTAAATCATCCACGATCAAAAATCGTAATATTGCATAAGCGCAAGTATAAAACGACTTATGTCTGAAAACAAACACAAGTAACGGAGTTTACAAAACTGTATCACACGCGTGCAACGGTGGTACATTTATTAATCGCACAGACCAGTCTTTTCGTAGATATATGTAACACTGTACGGCCCTGTACAGGACCCTTTTTAATGAACGTGTAACCCTTTTCTTAACCCTAGTTGTTAATTTAAATGTTATCCAAACAAGAAAACCTGGATTCCCGGAAGTTGAATGGTGAATTGGCCGGTATTTTTTCCTTTAAATGAAAAATTAAGTAAATTATATATTTTTCCCCTATAGCCTACCAATTACACAATACGTGTACTAAAATACTAAATTAAACAATTCTTATTTATAGTTTCCCAGAAGTCAGTACCTTGTTGAATTAATTAATTTGCCAAACTCCAAAGAAACACCAGAATACAAATGTTAAGAATAAAAAAAACAAATATTTATTTTACATTAATAACCCCCTTTTAAAAAAACACACAAAAAAAACAAGAAACCACTTATTCTCTTGTAAATAAAATTGTAAACTTAACTTTCCAGTCTCAGAATTGTTTGTTTTTCTCCCTTATGTTTTTTTCACTTGAATTTATACCCTTTTAACTTTTATCCTGAAACATGTACAGCAATAAGGAAAATAAAACAATATTTCCTTCAAAACAAATTAAACACACTTGAAGATTCACAACAAAGTTTTTCCCTTTCAGTATGCAAATCAGTTGCGAGTCAGTGACGCAGTGAAATATACGGTCGTTCGTTATCGTTGGGGCCCAGTTCGTTGGTGCACATTTACAGCTGACGAATTCAATGTAGGCCTACTCACATTCAACAGTCCTGCAAATGAGTTCACTTACGTCCATCCCTATGCGTCCATCTGACGAAAGCAGCAATGGTGAAGTCAATTACAACACGAACACAGTTTCACACGAGCAGTCCTGGTGTAACGGTCAATTTGTGTTTTATGGCAATCTGAGTTTAAATGAGAACTGCGCATGTGCGTAGAGTGTCAGTTAGATTTTGACAAGTGAGGAGAGGAGATAACCGCTCTGCCGACTCTCTTTGTATTCTTTCTTTTATTTCCTTTTTCTATTGTGACCAGAGTTGGATGTTTGTTTTTGTGTAGCCTACTTTTTCTCGCTCGATCCCCATGTATGCGGACGAGTGTGACGTTTGAGTGGTTTTATTAAACGCGGGGAAAATACGACAACTCTCGTCTCTCGTGCATCTTTTCATCTGACATCTAATGTTTTTCTCTCTGGGGAACATCTCAACTTTGCGTTACAAAGTGGCGCCCGAACAGTGTGGATCTACCAAGGTTATCTAATTTTCTCTTCTCTCCCGACGGGTTATCGTCTGACGTGTTCGTGCTACCGTGGTGTATCAAGTCAACTGGCATCGTAACCGTGCTGGCCGTGCGGCGTCCGTTGGATGGATCTGTGATTGCAATTCGTGGATTTCTTGCTGTTTAAAAAAAAAAAGACAAAGAAAATAAGAAGATTTGTTCGAGCTCGATCGGATTTGCAAGTACAAGGTGTGCAGGTGACATTTGATGTTTTGTTTCGTTTAGTTTGGATTGATTTTTTTTCCCGACTGGACGGACAGTGTATTGTTCTATTAGGCTACCTACGAAACATTGACAAAAGAGAAATAAGAAGGAAAAGAACACTTGGAAGATTTACATCATTTTTTTTTTTTTTTTTTTGAAAAGAACAACAACGAACATTTTTTTTTGTATTTTTGCTGTATTGGACCATTTTGGAAGTGACGCACAAGACTGTTGGTCACTGTTTTTCGTTCATTTCACATCACGTGTCCTGACAAGCGCGAAAAGGAGAACTGTTTCTGAGGAAAAATAAATCGAAACAAACTAGAGGATGGCTGAAAATTACGAACTAGACTCGCCCCCAGGGTCGCCTCGGGTTGGGCGACCGGGGATGGTCCAGTCCATTTCACACAGACCTGCTAGACTTAAAGGGTAACTAAACCCCTGGTCAGAGCCTGACTCCACCCACTGGCAATATTTGAAAAATGCTGGAAAAGTGGGCAGAGCCCAGCGGACGAACTGAGGGCGGGGCTGAGTGGGGGGGGGCGTGCGCCTGAGACCGCAGTGAGGGATTGATTGACAGCTGCTGTCAAACTCGCTAAAATGGAGACCGACTGGAGTGACGCAAGTAGCTTTGCAACAGAGCGGTCATTTGAAGTATTTTCTTCCCCACCTTCATCTGATTTTTCTGCCTTTTAAGAGGACGAAATCTGAGGTGTGTGGTCATATTTTGGCTTTTACAGAAGTCCTGAGGGAAACTTAATCGATGATGGTCACCCTGTCTGCAGAACATGCACAAAAAAGTCGCTGCAATACACTTCAAAATGTTGTTTTGAGTTTAAATATTTGATCTCACTCACTTGAAATAAACGTGAAGCTTCCGCGAAGAAAAGATCGCATTAATGTTTTAAATCTTACCTGTTTATAAATCCATTTTGTACAGCGTACAAAACAATCGTCCAGACAAGATGATCACAACAATATTATCAAACTCTGTAAACAATAAATTAACTCTGATTTTATTTTCAATACAATCAAAAACGGAGACGCAAGACGGCAAATTGTATTTGAATGAAACGAGAGAAGCGCGTCCGTTGTGATGCATGGATTTGCGCTGTGTTATAATGCGTTGCTATTGACGACAGTCAGAAGGAAATGCCACAGAATAGAATCTTGCCTTAAAAAGTGCATAGAGCTGCTTGTTTTATTTGTTGTTTGTTGATTTTCAAATATAAAACTATCCTGATCGTTTTCAATACTCGTAATTCCAACTCCTGACTCGCTACAGTAGTTTTGACGGAACCAGATGCTTTTATACCAGGGGCTGCCAAGGGCGTGGTGAGCTCGCACCAAGGGTGTGACAGAGTTTCGTCAGAGAGTATTCTACGTCAGAGAGTACCCCTACTGCAGGAGCTTTCCATTTAACCTGAAGAGGGCAGCACTCATATATTTGAAAATTAAAACACTTTATACCCAAATGTCAAAAAATGTACTCGAATCAAAGAACAGCATTTATGAAGCTCCATTCTTACAGATCATTAACTAAAAAAAGTTGTTTCAGTGTTTAGTTACCCTTTAAAGTGAGCGGGTTAATGGGGTGTGTGTATTTTGTTTTCTAAGTCACTGAATTAATATGACACCATGCCATGTTCTAATTGGTTTGTGTTGACTGTTTCTAGGTTGACTAATATTGTTGTGTTTTGTTCTTATAAAATGGAAACTTCTCCTGTAAAATGTATATTCCCAGGGGTTTATGAAAAAAATTCTGTTTACTTGTGACATTTTCTTTTTGTAACCTTGGATAAAGGGGTTAAGATGAGTTAATAACTGTCATGTATGTCAGTATTTCTCACAATTTTTCCTTGCATTTCTGTGAGGTGGGATTATTCGACTATTCATGTATGAAGTTGTTTATTTCCTGTATTTTCACAGTGCTGTTGGCTGAGGGCAGCCAATATTTTTCCAGGGGGGACTCTGTAACGGTCACTTTGTGATTTATGGCAATCTGAGTTTAAATGAGAACTGCGCATGTGCGTAGAGTGTCCGTTAGTATTTGACAAGTGAGGAGAGGAGATAACCGCTCTGCCGACTCTCTTTGTATTCTTTCTTTTATTTCCTGTTTCTATTGTGACCAGAGTTGGATGTTTGTTTTTGTGTGCTTTTTCTCACTCGATCCCCATGTATGCGGACAAGTGTGACGTTTGAGTGGTTTTATTAAATGCGGGGAAAATACGACAACTCTCGTCTCTTGTGCATCTTTTCATCCGACATCTAATGTTTTTCTCTCTGGGCAACATCTCAACTTTGCGTTACACTGGACACGCGATGAATGCAGCTGATCAACATCCCACCACGACGAACCAAACGATCTTTCCAGTCCCGGATAATTTCCGAAGTCCACCACGAAGTCCAATAACTCCGACACAGTTATTGACCAAGGATTTGAATGTCACTAGCTGTTAAGCCCTCATTACACACGTCTTGACTCAGCGCGTTGACTCAAATATCACAGAGAAAATAACAGAAATAAAAAAAACACTTCAAATAGCTAAAATAAAATAAACAATGCGTCGATTCTCTACACTTTGGGCCTTATATCACATAGAATAGATTAAGTCTCCAAAATGACGCACTTCTAACTCAAGCAGTCAAATTTTGTCTACCGTCTTCTCATGCCATGTGCGATGCTCCTCCCCCTTCACGTAACTCACGTTATCACGCAAACTAATCATGCTCAACAGTCAGTGTTGTGCAAGTTACTTCCAAACTGTAATACATTATATATTACTTGTTACTGTTATTTAAAAGTAATTCATTACCTTACAATATTACTGTCTCAGAATTGTAATGCGTTACATTACTCCTGTATTACTTTTGAGTTACTTTCATCAAAATAACTATACAGAAGTAGAACTTAACATTCTAAAATGACTAGGGCTGTAACGATATGCGATATGAAACCGAAATCGCGACACTCAGATCCATGAACCTGCAGAATCGCGACACACCCCTTCCAACTCCCAGCGTTATCCATACCGTCCAGATCCAATGCTACCACATCTTTAAATTACTATTAGTATTATTTGAAGTTAACTTAACATTATAAAATACGTAGACCTACACCACAATTCCAGCGTTATGGACATGACATTTGCAGTCAAAACTTGAAATATAAATTCTCAGAAAATGCATTAATACCAAACTATTGAAACGTCTGTTTATCCATAGGCTCCTCCCTGAAAGGAGTCCAGACATTAGAAAAATATCAGTCTACACATGCGTTTTATATTTAATATTAGGGAAATAGACAGTCATGCGTGACAAAAAAATCTTTAACTTTTAGGAGGCAACGATTTTTTTTTGTTGTAATTCTGTGAATTACACTGCGCAAATCGGATGAAGAAGGGTTGGCTCTCCACAGAACATAAAATATTCATTTTATTTTATTTTTCGTGTTCGCATTTATGAGGAAAAACCAATGTAGGGACGTGACAGTTCTCCGTTATGGACGCGACCGCTCTGAAGCGGCACTAAAAGACTGCTTTAAAACTTTCACAGAGACCTTACACAGAAGACACAAAGCCTTTCTTTAAAGTGAATTTCGTTTTGTATTAATTGTATCTTAATTTTAATCAATGTTTCATCAACCAATTGCCTGGATTTAATAAATAAGAAGCAGGCTAAATATAGCAGACAATTATAGATAATCAGGACACAGAGGTGCAGCGCGTGAACTGGAGCTCGTCTCATAAATGAACCGAAACTCAGCGTATAAGGTAGCCTATTCACGGACCTGAAAAATATATCTATATTGAAATGTCTACTTGTAAACAGAACAATTCAAAACGAAAGAAAACAGACTGCTCTCTGCTTATGAAATTAAATGTGCATTTATCTCTTGTGCATTCACTAGCCTACTGCGAAGATCGCGAGTCAGCATCGTCAACTTCATCTTGACTTTATTAATAAACAATTAAAATGTCTCCTTGCTATATTTGACATATTCATAATCATTGCTTTTGCCGGTTCTTTGTGACAGCTTTTAGGTGCTTTATCGGCAGCGCCGCCGCCCTTACATGAACGCGTCACCACCGCATCAAAAACACGATTGCGTGATGAAAACATGAAAAATACCACATGCTTTTCCACTGGCCAGCGCGAGCACAGAGGCCGAAATCATACCTCACGCTCACGGCACTCCTGTAAAAAATAAATCGCTATACAAATATATCAGACGCTGCCATTTAGTCTTTATTTACAGACTTGGACACCACACGCGGCTATTGACTGACCACGAACAGGTAATTTAGCCTACTTGCATTTT
Source organism: Gila robusta (assembly GCA_030770095.1). NCBI lineage: Eukaryota > Metazoa > Chordata > Actinopteri > Cypriniformes > Leuciscidae > Gila > Gila robusta. The sequence goes on along the minus strand of JAVALU010002152.1, from coordinate 604,760 downwards.
TCATTCATTAATGTCTCGCGGTCTTGCTGTTTTTTTTTGTTTGTTTTACAATTAAAACTAAAAGTCTGTTGTAACGCAAGCCTTACTGAACATGTACCGAGTAAAATATTACTGAAAATTGATTAGTAATGCCTTACACTACTGCGTTACAGCAAAAAGTAATATGTTACTGTAATGCATTACTTTTGTAACGCGTTACTCCCAACACTGTCAACAGTCACTGGCCAGCAATAGTACATTTATATACAACACTATCCCATTGGATATGAAACAAAAACATGTAGTTGCATCACATTGAAATAAACAAATAAAATGAAAAGCACAAATTTCAATATTTTAAAAATACCTTAAAATAAAAGGCATATTTATTTTAGGGGTCCCTACAAACGTTTGGTGTAGGTCTACTAGGCATGGAGATATCTGAACATCTTTGCCAAGCGCAAACCAGTACAGAAGTAATCAATAAATTATCGGGGAGGGTCATGCCTTTTTCACAATCATTTTGGAGGGTCATAGAAAAATGTATTGCTGGCGAAGGGAGGGTCAAGTCTATTTTGACTATAGATCTCAAAACTCCTCCGGTAGCCCCTTAAATAAAAAACGAACAGTCCCTAAGGACCCAAATGCAATCTTTAATTAAAAAACACTAATCAAACACAAAACAAAGGCATGGCGAGGCATGAAACTGAAAACAAGAAACTGGACAAGTAATATTCACACGTAACATACAATCCACAACAAAGACACAGGGCAAACATGAGGGCTTAAATACACTGACTAATTACAAGACAAGGAACACCTGTGGACAATGATCAGACAATTAACAAATGACAAGACACATGGCAGGATCACATGACAGACAAGAACAAGGAACAAGACACAAAACCCACACCGTGGCTGCGTTCGGAATCGCATACTCAATGAGTAGGTACTTAATTTCAATGAGTACTTACTTAACGAGCGCTAAAAGAGTAGGTACTTTATAGCCAAATCTCGTTGAGTATGAATGCGATCCGGACATCATACGCCATGTTGACGTTATCATGTGACCTATGACGCGTTATCACACTTAAAAGATATGAACAACACATTTAATTAATCTATCTGTAAATATCTTGATATTGATGAAACTTGCTTATTTTGTGGTAGCCTATTGTTGAAGAAACAGCTGTCCATTATTTTGTGAATACATTTAGGGTTGATTTAAGTTGTTATATTTTAAACCCTACTAATGTAACCGTTTTCCCTAGGCCAAGGGTCAATAACCACACTCCGGAGGAGCCGACACCAAAGACACCAATCAGGACAGACAACAGATCATATAAAATATCTTCTTTTTATTTATAATCGAACACAGCGGTCAGCAATCTCTCCTTAAGAGCAATGGTTCACAAGATCTCTCAGCTCGCAGAGCAGCAGCAGATCGAACGCAGCAGTCAGCAGACTCTCCTTTGGAGCAATGGTTCACAGGATCTCTCAGCTCGTAGAGCGACAGCAGATCAGACACAGCAGTCAGCAGACTCTCCTTCGAAAGTAATGGTTCACAGGATCTCTCAGCTCGTAGAGCGGCAGCAGATCAGACACAGCAGTCAGCAGACTCTCCTTCGAAGTAATGGTTCACAGGATCTCTCAGCTCATAGAGCGGCAGCAGATCAGACACAGCAGTCAGCAGACTCTCCTTCGAAGTAATGGTTCACAGGATCTCTCAGCTCGTAGAGCGGCAGCAGATCAGACACAGCAGTCAGCAGACTCTCCTTCGAAGTAATGGTTCACAGGATCTCTCAGCTCGTACAGCGGCAGCAGATCAGACACAGCAGTCAGCAGACTCTCCTTCAGAGTAATGGTTCACAGGATCTCTCCGCTCGTAGAGCGGCAGCAGACCAGACACAGCAGTTAACAACTGAGTCTTCTCTTGCCACAGGACAGCAATAGCAGAATGCAGCGGCGGACAGCAGAATCTCTCTGTTCACAGAACAGCAATAATGAGTACAGAATCCAGCAGTTAATAACTGAGTCTTCTCTTACCACAGGACAGCAATAGCAGAATGCAGCGGCGGACAGCAGAATCTCTCTGTTCACAGAACAGCAATGGTGAGTACAGAATCCAGCAGTTAATAACTGAGTCTTCTCTTACCACAAGACAGCAATAGCAGGATGCAGCGGCGGACAGCAGAATCTCTCTGTTCACAGAACAGCAATAGTGAGTACAGAATCCAGCAGTTAATAACTGAGTCTTCTCTTACCACAGGACAGCAATAGCAGAATGCAACGGCGGACAGCAGAATCTCTCTGTTCACAGAACAGCAATAATGAGTACAGAATCCAGCAGTTAATAACTGAGTCTTCTCTTACCACAGGACGGCAATAGCAGAATGCAACGGCGGACGGCAGAATCTCTCTGTTCACAGAACAGCAATAGTGAGTACAGAATCCAGCAGTTAATAACTGAGTCTTCTCCTCAGCTCGTAGAGCGGCAGGATGCAGCGGCGGACAGCAGAATCTCTCTGTTCACAGAACAGCAATAGTGAGTACAGAATCCAGCAGTTAATAACTGAGTCTTCTCCTCAGCTCGTAGAGCGGCAGAATGCAACGGCGGACAGCAGAATCTCTCTGTTCACAGAACAGCAATGGTGAGTACAGAATCCAGCAGTTAATAACTGAGTCTTCTCTTACCACAAGACAGCAATAGCAGAATGCAACGGCGGACAGCAGAATCTCTCTGTTCACAGAACAGCAATGGTGAGTACAGAATCCAGCAGTTAATAACTGCGTCTTCTCTTCCCACAGGACAGCAATAGCAGAATGCAGCTCTTCCCAACAACACACAGAGCTAAACTTCTCCTCCCTCCAATATCACATCAGGTGGTTGGAACCTGGACACAACTTTACAATCAGCGGATCAGATTAGATTGATTCCCCACTGGTTCGGCTTCCCCAAACAAAGATCATAGAATGATGGTAATGATTTGGTCTCCCACACTCGTGCATGTAACAATAGTACAACTCTTTACACGTGCTCACTTCACACTTTCAGACACTGCAATGCCACATCACCTCTCGTGAATAACAGGCCTTCACTCCATCTTTGCAGGGTCAGACAATCCACCGATGGCTTTCTACACGGGGGTATCAGGTTTCAAGAGCAATCCTATAAAGCCCAGCTCCTTCCTTGGTCTCTAAGACTGGCAACAAGAGAGACAACACACGCTGCCAGCCAGTGCAAATCAGTATTCAGAATGCTTCTTGGTAAATCTTCATAACATCCCCTTTTGTATGTTGATGCAAAAAGTGTACTTAACTTCTCTCCTTGGTAACAGCATGGATCTTCAGCGCTGCCCTTAATCACTCTGTTCTCTCAGTTCCATATGTCAGGCACTCATCCGTCTTCAATGTGTAAACATCCCCACACTTGTATGCACTGCGGTTGCTGCTTTCTGCTGTCTGCTGACAAAAGCGCCAAGGGAACCCAACGTGGAAACCCCAAGCACCAAGAAAACATAACATCAGTAACTCGACAGCACAACCTAGAACAGTTTTCCTCTGCGTTTTTAATGTCTGCACAAAGGAGACGGGCAGCTGCTCGAAGATCTCTCCTTTCAACCCAGTCTCTTACTATTGCGTATCTATACCACGAGTTTTCATTTTCATTTGGCGTAGTATTTACACGCCAAAGTCACATTTTGCGTTCATATGGTACGCAAAATCCTCCCGTTAAACTTCTATTGATGGAAAGTGCGTATGCATTGCACGTAGAAATGTATTATAGGCAACGTCATCGTCCCGCCCCTTCAATCGTACGAAGATTCACGATTTCATCTCGTGCAGGTGCCGAAGTGGCATGTAGGCCTATACGTTTTTTTTTTTTTGTTTTTTTTACAGAAACATAACTCATCTCTAATGGGGGCTAATGTTGTTACTGCATCTAATATTACACGCTTCCTCATTAAAAGTCGGGGGATTGTTTTTACAGTTTAATTCTAAACAATCCATTTCCGGGGAATTTTTTTTTTTTGTAGAATTTTCAATAATTCAACGTGAATAATTTATGCTAGTTATAGTAGATATATATCTGTCTGCTTTATTTATTCTGCTCTCTGCTTTAGTCTTTTTGGCGTGTACTGACTACACACGTTTTTTATTCTTTTTTGTGATTGTATTTGGAATGGTAAAAGTATTAACTAATAATAATAATTATAATAATATTAATAATAATACAAATAAATAAATTCATAAAAAAAAAAAAAAACCATTCTCACTCCCAAAGCGTCAACAACTGAAGCATGGTCAAGCGCCCGAGGCGTCACGTGGCAGACGCCAAAGGCGTCCCTTGGCGTCACTCTATGACGCATTAGGAACTCCATTGTTTTCAATGGGAAACCTGTGGCGTCAATAACAAACAGACGCGAATTTTATCAGTGGGAAATAGCGCTGAAGAAGTCTCATTCCGAACACATCGCGATATTTGGCATCAGGTCACGTGTGCCAGATGTTGGTAAATAGTCGTAAATACGCTGTCCAAATAATGTTTGTTATAATGTATTTTTCTGTGTGTCGATATTAATGAGATTAGCTCTCTCATGTTCATTCACTGCATTATATCTGTCATCTCCACGGAAGCTTTGCGTTTCATTGGTTTCTAATTCAAAACACATTACTAAACTAACGTGATTATACACTGTCTGACTGTCACGTGACGTGCTATATAGGCCTAGACCTTCAATCAGTTAATCATATATGATATATATTCATATCAGGTTCAA